>CAUDMG010000721.1:22500-27500 GCA_958450375.1 Homarus gammarus | reverse complement strand
TTTAATTTCTTCTTAAACTCTAATTTTTATTGAATAAATTTATAAGAATTGAATTGTTTTATTTATTTTTTGAAGGAATGAGTAAATATTTTTGTTTTGTAATTGATAATAACAACAACAACCACGACACCTGTACTTGTAAACAACACCTGTACTTGCACCTGTACTTGCACCTGCTTGTGAGTTAATTAGGGGGAACACAGGTAGCAGACGAGGCAAGGAGAGGCAGTGCTACCCGTTCAATATCTGGTGTTTGATTGAAGGGCAGCAGTCATAAGATGTGGAGGGAGGGAGGGTAGGAGGGTAGGGAGGGAGGGTAGGAGGGTAGGGAGGGAGGGAGGGAGGGAGGGTAGGAAGGTGGGTGTGAGAGGTGAGGAGGGAAGGAGGGAGGGAGGGTTGGAGGGAAGGAAGGAATTGGTGAAGACAGATAACTAGCATAGCAAAAGAGAAATGGAGAGAAGGAGGAAGGAAATGAAGGAGAGAGAAAGGAGATAGAGGGAGGGAGCTAGGAGAAGGAAGGAAGGAAGACCACACCCTAACCTACCCACATACCAAATTTCATCCAAATCCACCAACATTTACTCAAGTTATCATGCGGACAACACACATCCACACAGACAAACACACTAACGGACTGACAGATAACACCAACAACTGAACTCATCCAAGACCACACCCTAACCTACCCACACACCAAATTTCATCCAATTCCACAAACATTTACTCAAGTTATCATGCGGACAACACACACCCACACAGACAAACACACTAACGGACTGACAGATAACACCAACAACTGAACTCATCCAAGACCACACCCTAACCTACCCACACACCAAATTTCATCCAATTCCACAAACATTTACTCAAGTTATCATGCGGACAACACACACCCACACAGACAAACACACTAACGGACTGACAGATAACACCAACAACTGAACTCATCCAAGACCACACCCTAACCTACCCACACACCAAATTTCATCCAAATCCACCAACATTTACTCAAGTTATCATGCGGACAACACACCCCCACACAGACAAACACACTAACGGACTGACAGATAACACCAACAACTGAACTCATCCAAGACCACACCCTAACCTACCCACACACCAAATTTCATCCAAATCCACCAACATTTACTCAAGTTATCATGCGGACAACACACCCCCACACATCCACACACCCAGACAGACAGACGAGCAGTGGAGAAAAAAGGAAAACAGAGAAACATGGGCTAAAAAAAAACAGATACCTCCCTCTCTCTGCTGATGGTGCAATAACAAGTTGTTTGATCGGTGGTTTAGTGTGTTTTATGTCAGCTGAGACAATAACACTGATATTGGTTTATTTTTTGGAGTTTAACGAGGTTTTTGTATGGTTTAACGAGGTTTATATGTGGTATTAGAGGTTTATCTATGGTTTACCTGCGGTTTAAACATAACACAGGAGAATCCCCTCCAATCACATACAAGCACGGCGCCTATGACGTCACAAACAAACACATCCCCTCCAATCATAAAACAGGACCATGACGACATAAAATAAAACAACCACTCACACGGCACCTATGACATCACAAACAAACACATCCCCTCCAATCAAGAAACAGGACAACACCATAAAAAAATCCCCAACCAATCAAACACTCACATGGCACCTATGACGTCAGAAGCTGCAGAGACTCGACCAATCAAAACGTCGCTATACAAGCCAGAGAACGCTAGGTCAACCGTAAATAGCATAAAAGTCGTAAATGAAAAACACAAACACACAAAACACGTCTTTACGTACACACACTCGAAGGTTTATATTGAAATGGTTTATCGTGTGAGTTAGAACTGTGTTTATTTAAGGTTTATTTTGTAGTTTTGTTATAAATTTGAAGTTAAAAATAGATAGATATTTGTTAGGTAATAGTTACTGTAGACAGATAGACAGACAGACCCACACCACCACACAACCACACCACACAACCACACAACCACACCCACACCACCACACCCACACCACCACACAACCACACCACCACACAACCACACCACCACACAACCACACCCACACCACCACACCACCACACCCTCCCACACCACCACACAACCACACCACCACACAACCACACCACCACACAACCACACCCACACCACCACACCACCACACCCTCCCACACCACCACACAACCACACCACCACACAACCACACCACCACACACCACACCCACACCACCACCACCACACCCTCCCACACCACCACACAACCACACCACACCACCACACCCACACACCACACAACCACACCACCACACAACCACACCACCACACAACCACACCCACACCACCACACCACCACACCCTCCCACACCACCACACAACCACACCACACCACCACACCCACACAACCACACCACCACACAACCACACCCTCCCACACCACCACACAACCACACCACACCACCACACCCACACCACCACACCACCACACCCACACAACCACACCACCACACCACACCACCACACAACCACACCACCACACCACACAACCACACCCACACCACCACACAACCACACCACCACACCCTCCCACACCACCACACCACCACACCACCACACAACCACACCACCACACCACACAACCACACCACCACACCCTCCCACACCACCACACAACCACACCACACCACCACACCCACACAACCACACCACCACACAACCACACCCACACCACCACACCCTCCCACACCACCACACAACCACACCACACCACCACACCACCACACAACCACACCCACACCACCACACCACCACACCCTCCCACACCACACAACCACACAACCACACCACACCACCACACAACCACACCCACACCACCACACAACCACACCACACCACCACACAACCACACCCACACCACCACACCACACCACCACACAACCACACCCACACCACCACACCCTCCCACACCACACAACCACACCACACCACCACACCCACACAACCACACCACCACACCACACCACCACACAACCACACCCACACCACCACACCCTCCCACACCACACAACCACACAACCACACCACACCACCACACAACCACACCCACACCACCACACAACCACACCACACCACCACACCACCACACCCACACAACCACACCACCACACAACCACACCACACCACCACACCACCACACCCTCCCACACCACCACACAACCACACCACACCACCACACCCACACAACCACACCACCACACAACCACACCACACCACCACACCACCACACCCTCCCACACCACCACACAACCACACCACACCACCACACCCACACAACCACACCACCACACCCTCCCACACAACCACACACCCACACCACACCACCACACCTTAGCCACACAGTAACTAAATAGCAGCCACATCAGTCACTAGGCGTTGGCCACACTGTTTGGTAACATGATAGTGTGGCTGTAGGTTAGGTGAGGGAGGGAGAGAGGGAGAGAGGGAGGGAGGGAGAGAGGGAGAGAGGGAGAGAGGGAGAGAGGGAGAGAGGGAGGGAGAGAGGGAGAGAGGGAGGGAGGGAGGGTGTATGTGACGCTTTGTTTGTTTATAATGAAGAGGAAAAACAACTACCCCCACCACCACCAACCCCACCACCACCACCACCACCCCCACCCCCACCACCACCACCCCCACCACCACCACCCCCCCCACCACCACCACCACCACCACCCCCCACCACCACCACCCCCACCCCCACCACCCCCACCAACCCCACCCCCACAACTACCACCCCCACCACCACCACCACCAACCCCACCACCACCACCCCCACCCCCACCACCACCACCCCCACCAACCCCACCCCCACAACTACCACCCCCACCACCACCACCACCAACCCCACCACCACCACCCCCACCCCCACCACCACCACCCCCACCAACCCCACCCCCACAACTACCACCACCACCCCCACCACCACCACCCCACTACCACCCCCACCAACCCCACCCCCACAACTACCACCACCCCCACCACCACCACCAACCACCACCCCCACCAACCCCACCCCCACAACTACCACCCCCACCACTCCCACCACCACCCCCACCCCTACCCCCACCACCCCCACCCCCACCCCCACCAACCCCACCCCCACCACCACCACCCCCACCCCCCCCACCACCACCCCCACCACCACCACCCCCCCCACCACCACCACCCCCACCACCCCCCACCCCCACCACCCCCACCCCCACCACCCCCACCACCACCCCCACCACCACCATCATTATGCTATTCCTAACTGACTCAAGGTCGACACACACACACACACACACACCAGGCACTTAAGCTTGGCACTATAATATGGCACTAAAGGACACTATTTAGAAGGATAATATGGCACTATATGGCACTAAAGGGCACTAAATGGCACTAGAATATGGCACTAAAGGACACTATTTTGAAGGATAATATGGCACTATATGGCACTAAAGGGCACTAAATGGCACTAGAATATGGCACTAAATGGCACTATTTTGAAGGATAATATGGCACTATATGGCACTAAATGGCACTAGAATATGGCACTAAAGGACACTATTTTGAAGGATAATATGGCACTATATGGCACTAAATGGCACTAGAATATGGCACTTAACTCAACCTAACACTAACCTAACCCAACCAAACCCAAATTTTCTCATCAGATCGCCAACTTAACGCCAAAATCTCTCGCCAATTGATCACAGAATACAAATATATTAATATTCTTTGATCTCGTCGCCAAATTATCGCCAATTCATCGCCAATTCATCGCCAAAAGGTCATAGGAAGTTAGAGGCAATGGCGAATGTACCTTGACCAACACACCTGTTCGCTAATTATCGGTAATTAATTAAAATATTACCTGATTGACTAATTGGGATTTTTGTCACCTGTGTGGCCGCCTGTGATGAGGGGAGAGCTTGGGATTTGTCCTTGGGATTTTCGTTGGG
>CAUDMG010000721.1:0-17500 GCA_958450375.1 Homarus gammarus | reverse complement strand
TGTGAGGTGTGAGGGGTCTAGTGTGAGGTGTGAGGGGTGTAGTGTGAGGTGTGAGGGGTCTAGTGTGAGGTGTGAGGGGTCTAGTGTGAGGTGTGAGGGGTCTAGGTGAGGTGTGAGGGGTCTAGTGTGAGGTGTGAGGGGTGTAGTGTGATGTGTGAGGGGTCTAGTGTGAGGTGTGAGGGGTGTAGTGTGAGGTGTGAGGGGTCTAGTGTGAGGGGTCTAGTGTGAGGGGTCTAGTGTGAGGTGTGAGGGGTCTAGTGTGAGGTGTGAGGGGTCTAGTGTGAGGTGTGAGGGGTCTAGGTGAGGTGTGAGGGGTCTAGTGTGAGGGGTCTAGTGTGAGGTGTGAGGGGTGTAGTGTGAGGTGTGAGGGGTCTAGTGTGAGGTGTGAGGGGTCTAGTGTGAGGTGTGAGGGGTCTAGTGTGAGGGGTCTAGTGTGAGGGGTCTAGTGTGAGGTGTGAGGGGTCTAGGGTAAGGTGTGAGGGGTCTAGGTGAGGTGTGAGGGGTCTAGTGTGAGGGGTCTAGTGTGAGGTGTGAGGGGTGTAGTGTGAGGTGTGAGGGGTCTAGTGTGAGCTGTGAGGGGTCTAGGTGAGCTGTGAGGGGTCTAGGTGAGCTGTGAGGGGTGTAGTGTGAGCTGTGAGGGGTCTGGGTGAGGTGTGAGGGGTCTAGGTGAGGTGTGAGGGGTCTAGGTGAGCTGTGAGGGGTCTAGGTGAGGCGTGAGGGGTCTAGGTGAGGCGTGAGGGGTCTAGTGTGAGCTGTGAGGGGTCTAGGTGAGCTGTGAGGGGTCTAGGTGAGCTGTGAGGGGTCTAGTGTGAGCTGTGAGGGGTCTAAGTGAGGTGTGAGGGGTCTAGGTGAGCTGTGAGGGGTCTAGTGTGAGCTGTGAGGGGTCTAGGTGAGGTGTGAGTGGTCGAGGATGAGCTGTGAGGGGTCTAGGTGAGCTGTGAGGGGTCTAGGTGAGCTGTGAGGGGTCTAGGGTGAACTGTGAGGGGTCTAGGGTGAGCTGTGAGGGGTCTAGGTGAGCTGTGAGGGGTCTAGTGTGAGCTGTGAGGGGTCGAGGGTGAACTGTGAGGGGTCTAGGGTGAACTGTGAGGGGTCTAGGTGAGGCGTGAGGGGTCTAGTGTGAGCTGTGAGGGGTCTAGTGTGAGGTGTGAGGGGTATTTCTTTCACTACTGGCGAAGGTTTGAATCCCAGATAGTTGACGCAGATGATAGTTCACTGACGCAACTGACGCAAATGTTAGTTCCCGTCCCCCAACACTGACGCAACTGACGCAGATGTTAGTTTCTGTCCCCCAACACTGACGCAACTGACGCAGATGTTAGTTCAATGACGCAAATGTTTGTTTCTGTCCCCCAACACTGACGCAAATGATGCAGAAGTGAGCTCCTTTCCCCAACACTGACGCAAATGACGCAGAAGTGAGCTCCTCTCCCCAACACTACTGACGCACAAGTGAACTCCCAGGCCCCGAGCTACCTGGAGGCGGCGCTGACGGAGAGAGGTACAAGGGGAACCGCTACAACATTCAGAGCTACACTGACTGACCCTGCTGCTGCGGCGTCCATGAGGCTCCCTGACTGTCTAAAGCTCTACTGACTGTCTCTACCTGTCTCTTACCTGTCTCTACCTGTCTCTCACTGTCCCTACCTGTCTCTACCTGTCTCTTACCTGTCCCTACCTGTCTCTACCTGTCTCTCACTGACTAGGAATTAACTCTCATTGATCGACCCCGTTGCAAAGTTCACTCGACTGCCTGACTGTCTAAAGCTCTACTGACTGTCTCTACCTGTCTCTACCTGTCTAGAAATTGCTTCAAGGGTGACCACAGGTGTTCCAAGGTGACCACAGGTGTTCAAGGGTGAGGTCACAGGTGTTCAAGGGTGAGGTAAGACTCGAGGGTGAGGTCACAGGTGTTCAACGGTGACCACAGGTGTTCAAGGGTGAGGTCACAGGTGTTCAAGGGTGAGGTAAGACTCGAGGGTGAGGTCACAGGTGTTCAAGGGTGACCACAGGTGTTCAAGGGTGAGGTCACAGGTGTTCAAGGGTGACCACAGGTGTTCAAGGATGACCACAGGTGTTCAAGGGTGACCACAGGTGTTCAAGGGTGAGGTAAGACTCGAGGGTGAGGTCACAGGTGTTCAACGGTGACCACAGGTGTTCAACGGTGACCACAGGTGTTCAAGAGTGACCACAAGTGTTCAAGGGTGAGGTCACAGGTGTTCAAGGGTGACCACAGGTGTTCAAGGGTGACCACAGGTGTTCAAGGGTGAGGTGAGGGCCGAGGGTGAGGTAGAAGACTCTCTCTCACTTTAACACCGGCCTCAACACCCGCAGCGGGGCCTGGTGCTAATAATTAATGGTCGGCTCTCTCTCTCTCTCTCTCTCTCTCTCCTCTCTCTCTCTCTCTCTCTTTCCAGGTGAGATGACAAGCGTAGCCAAAACACAACAACAACCACCACCACCACCCCTCTCACCCACCCCTCTCACTCACCCACCCCTCTCACTCCACCCCTCTCACCCACCCCTCTCACTCCACCCCTCTCAACCCACCCCTCTCACCACCACCCCTCTCACCACCACCCCTCTCACCACCACCCCTCTCACCCACCCCTCTCACTCCACCCCTCTCACTCCACCCCTCTCAACCCACCCCTCTCACCCACCCCTCTCACTCCACCACCCCTCTCACCACCACCCCTCTCACCCACCCCTCTCACCCACCTGAAGATTAGACACCCTGGTGGTTGGGTTAGGTTAGGCTAAATAAAACAGCGAAAACAAAATCACACAGAGCGAAAACGACGAAAACAAACACACAAACAGCGAAAACAACGAAAACAAACACACAAACAGAGCGAAAACGACGAAAACAAACACACAAACAGCGAAAACAACGAAAACAAACACACAAACAGCGAAAACAAACACACAAACAGCGAAAACAACGAAAAAAAACACACAAACAGCGAAAACACCATAAACAAACACACAAACAGCGAAAACAACGAAAACAAACACACAAACAGCGAAAACACCATAAACAAACACACAAACAGCGAAAACAAACACACAAACAGCGAAAACAACGAAAACAAACACACAAACAGCGAAAAAACCATAAACAAACACACAAACAGAGACTAGAGCAAACAGAGAGTGACTGGACACGTGTACAAGAGAGGTTCATTCACATGCGCACTTCGCTGCTGATTAATGCGCAGTGCGTCATGACACAAGGCGCACTCTCTCTCTCTCTCTCTCTCTCTCTCTCTCTCTCTCTCTGTCTGTCTGTCTGTCTGTCTGTCTGTGTATGTATGTATGTATGTATGTACGTATGTATGTATGTCTCAGCTGCAACTCATCATTCGTCTTCATTCTTGTGTGCGTGTGTGTGTGAGAGAGACACACACACACACACACACACACACACACACACACACACCACGCACACACACACCCACGCACACACACACACACACACACACACACACACACACACACACACACCCTTAGGATTCTCACCCCAACTTGCGACAATTTGGTCCAATTTCTATCATAAATTGGACAAAAACCCAATTTTCATAGGAATTTACACCTATTTTCACCCAATTCTCTCATAAATTAGTCATTCAAATTGGTGAGGTAAGCTATTATGACCTATGTAACCTGTTAATTGGTAATTCTCAAGGTAATTTACATCAATATTAACTATTTTAACTCCTAATTCTCTTCCTTCCTCTTCTTCCTTCCTCTTCCCCCTCCTTCCTCCTCTTCTTCCTTCCTCCTCCTCCTCCTCCACCTCTACCCCCACCTCTCCCCCCCTCCCTCCCCCTCATATCGCCTCAGCTGGCACAGTAAACTTCAGGAACTTATTATTATTGATGTTTGTTCTTGAATAATAACGTTGGTTAGGTTAGGTTATGGGGCCTTCTATGATGGGGCCCACTAAGACTTGGGGCCCCACTACTACTAGGGGTCCACTAAGACTAGGGGCCCCACTACGACTAGGGGTCCACTACGACTAGGGGTCCACTAAGACTTGGGGCCCACTAAGACTAGGGGCCCACTAAGACTAGGGGTCCACTAAGACTAGGGGCCCACTAAGACTAGGGGTCCACTAAGACTTGGGGCCCACTAAGACTAGGGGCCCACTAAGACTAGGGGCCCACTAAGACTAGAGTAATAGCTTCCTGTTGACCTGACCTGACCTGACCTGAAATGACCTGACCCAATCTAACCTAACGTAACCACACCTGACCTGACCTGTACCTGACCTAACCTAACCAGTCAGTCAGACAGTTCACTAGACAGTCAGACAGTCAGTTCACTAGACAGTCAGACAGTTCACTAGACATTCAGTCAGTTCACTAGACAGTCAGCGCCACAGGGGTTTACACGAGAGGTAATTTTGTCATTATCTCACTTTTGTGGTTCTCTCTCTCTCTCTCTCTCTCTCTCTCTCTCCTCATCATGGTTAGGTTAGGAGAGAGAGAGAGAGAGAGAGAGAGAGAGAGAGAGAGAGAGAGAGAGAGAGAGAGAGAGAGATACAGTGACGTCATCTCCTCATCAACACACTCATGGCTCGTAAAATACACTTAAGCTGCCAAGTGTATGTCTCTCTCTCTCTCTCTCTCTCTCTCTCTCTCTCTCTCTCTCTCTCTCTCTCTCTCTCCTAACCTAACCATGATGAGGAGAGAGAGAGAGAGAGAGAGAGAGAGAGAGAGTGAGAGAGAGAGAGAGAGCATTAGTAAAAATAAGGGGAGATTACACCTGGATTACACTAACCTCCCCAGGACGGATTAACTACAGAGCCATAGAAGGAGGATTACCTTTACCCCGGGCTGGATTACATTAACCCCCACGACCCACGACCCACGACCCACTAGAATAGGTAACGAAGACCCCGACCCCTACTACAATAGGTAACGAAGACCTCGACTCCCACTAGAATAGGTAACGAAGACCCCGACCCCTACTACAATAGGTAACGAAGACCCCGACCCCTACTACAATAGGTAACGAAGACCCCGACCCCCACTAGAATAGGTAACGAAGACCCCGACCCCTACTATAATAGGTAACGAAGACCCCGACTCCCACTAGAATAGGTAACGAAGACCCCGACCCCTACTATAATAGGTAACGAAGACCCCGACTCCTACTACAATAGGTAACGAAGACCCCGACCCCCACTAGAATAGGTAACGAAGACCCCGACCCCTACTACAATAGGTAACGAAGACCCCGACCCCTACTACAATAGGTAACGAAGACCCCGACTCCTACTACAATAGGTAACGAAGACCCCGACCCCTACTATAATAGGTAACGAAGACCCCGACTCCCACTAGAATAGGTAACGAAGACCCCGACCCCTACTATAATAGGTAACGAAGACCCCGACTCCCACTAGAATAGGTAACGAAGACCCCGACCCCTACTATAATAGGTAACGAAGACCCCGACTCCCACTAGAATAGGTAACGAAGACCCCGACCCCTACTATAATAGGTAACGAAGACCCCGACCCCCACTAGAATAGGTAACGAAGACCCCGACCCCCACTAGAATAGGTAACGAAGACCCCGACTCCCACTAAATCCAAACCAGTCTCCCCCAAATCCACACCAGGAAGGAAAAGTCATGATGAGAGCTGAGAAAACTATACCGCTTTAAAACACTTCCTGAGAAAATAAAACTCCGCCTGGTGGCATCATTTATCACTAACCCACCTACCCCACCTAACCCACCTACCCCACTAACCCACCAACCCACCAGTACCTCTTATGAGTACTACACAAGTATTAAAATTACAGGTGGTCCAAAATGAAGCCCTGAGATTCGTCACAGGTGAATAAAACCAATTAACCAGCAGCTGCACACCCTGGTCAGCTGCACACCCTGATCAGCTGCACACCCTGATCAGCTGCACACCCTGGCCAGCTGCACACCCTGGCCAGTAGAATCTAGTAAAAGATAGAACGATCAGAGCAAGAACTCCTTCAAAGACTCTCACCAGATAACACCACCACAAGGCTCACAAAGTTACCACCATTACCACCTCCTGATCTTTTCGGCCAGGCAATAGACAACCTCTCTAGACCAGCATCCGCCAGTAGGGTCGGCTGTCTAGTGCCTGTACCCATAACTAACCCATGACTCGACCCTATCAGACCAGCATCCGCCAGTAGGGTCGGCTGTCTAGTGCCTGTACCCATAACTAACCCATGACTCGACCCTATCAGCCCATCCTCTCTTACATCCTCCTAAATTTCTTCAATTTCTGAACTATAACTTCCTTCCCCCACCCCTCCTTCACCCCACCTCCTTCCCCCACCTCCTTCACCCCCTCCTTCACCCCTCCTTCCACCCCTCCTTCCACCCCTCCTTTCTCTACACACACACACACAAGGAGAAAATGTTTACAGAAATGTTTACAAGATGGACGACCACTATTTATGCTGAGGTGAGGGGGGGGGGAGGGGAGGAGGTAGAGGTACTCGGAGGTAGAGGTACTAGGAGGTAGAGGTACTCGGAGGTAGAGGTACTCGGAGGTAGAGGTACTCGGAGGTAGAGGTACTCGGAGGTAGAGGTATGGTGCCGACATCTTTAACTGGGGTGTGTGTCAGGGAGATGGGTTTGAACTTTTCCTTCCTTCCTTCCTAATTCCTTCCTTCCTTCCTTACTGCCTTCCTTCCTTCCTTATTGCCTGCCTTCCTTCCTTACTGCCTTCCTTCCTTATTGCCTTCCTTCCTTCCTTCCTTCCTTCCTTCCCCCCTCCTACCCCCCCCCCTCCCAAGCGTCGTCTTCCCCAGTATCCAAATTCAATAATTGACTGATGTGGAAAAGTTGATCTGATGACGAATATTTGGCCTGATTCTTCCTTCCTTCTTCCTTCCTCCTTCCCTCTCTCCCTCTCCCTCCCTCTCTCTCCCTCTCCCCTCTCAATCTCAAGTCACCAATGCTCGTAAATCAATCAGATGCATTTTACTTGAGGGCAAATTTATGCGTGTCGATTACTTCTTGTGATGGGAAATCGACTTTATTCGACCGTGAGTGAGGGAAAATCTACTTTATTCGACCGTGAGTGAGGGAAAATCGACTTTATTCGACCTATAGTAGGAAAAATCGACTTTATTCGACCATGACTGAGGGAAAATCGACTTTATTCGACCGTGATTAAGGAAAAATCGACTTTATTCGACCGTGATTGAGGGAAAATCGACTTTATTCGACCGTGAATCAGGAAAAATCGCCTTTATTCGACCGTGAGTGAGGGAAAATCGACTTTATTCGACCGTGATTGAGGGAAAATCGACCTTATTCGACCGTGAGTGAGGAAAAATCGACTTTATTCGACCGTGAGTGAGGGAAAATCGACTTTATTCGACCGTAAGTGAGGGAAAATCGACTTTATTCGACCGTGAGTGAGGGAAAATCGACTTTATTCGACCGTGAGTGAGGGAAAATCGACTTTATTCGACCGTGAGTGAGGGAAAATCGACTTTATTCGACCGTGAGTGAGGGAAAATCGACTTTATTCGACCGTGAGTGAGGGAAAATCGACTTTATTCGACCGTGAGTGAGGGAAAATCGACTTTATTCGACCGTGAGTGAGGGAAAATCGACTTTATTCGACCGTGAGTGAGGGAAAATCGACTTTATTCGACCGTGAGTGAGGGAAAATCGACTTTATTCGACCGTGAGTGAGGGAAAATCGACTTTATTCGACCGTGAGTGAGGGAAAATCGACTTTATTCGACCGTGAGTGAGGGAAAATCGACTTTATTCGACCGTGAGTGAGGGAAAATCGACTTTATTCGACCGTGAGTGAGGGAAAATCGACTTTATTCGACCGTGAGTGAGGGAAAATCGACCTTACTCGACCTAAACTAAAAAAAAAGGGTAAATTCGACCTACAGTATTTTGGGGGTAAAAATTTTGGTTAAATCGACATATTAACTTACCTGTGGCGGAAAATTAACCTAACCTAACCTAACCTAACCTAAGTTAAATATCAGTTAATTAGTGGTACAGACATTTAAGTTAATTAAATTTAAACATAATTTAAATGGAAATAATCTGCTATGTAAACAGACAGACAGACAGACAGACAAACCGCCAGACAGACAGACAGACAGACAGACAAACCGCCAGACAGACAGACAGACAGACAGACAGACAGACATAGACATATTCTTACCCTTATAGACATGACTGGCTGGTGTGGCTACAGACAGACACCAGTAGCCGTAGTAGTAGTAGTAGTAGTAGTAGTAATGGTGACGAGACACACTAACTTTGGTTTAATTAGGCAGAAAATCATTATTATCGTGTGAGCAAAGAACAAAACACTGATTTTCTTTCATTTTTCTCTATTTTCTTTAATTTTCTTTAATTTTCTTTAATTTTTTCGTATTTTCTTCAATCATTTCATTTTTATCTAAGTTTCCCCTTCACTACATATTCGTTTTCTGTGAGTTACACCTCCCTCCCTCCCTCCTTCTTCTCTCTCTCTCTCTCTTCCTTCCTTCCTTCTCTCTCCCTCTCCTTCTCCCTCTATACTCTGGCACTCACAGGGCCATTCTCAGTGCCCGGAGACTAACAGTGCCACAGTGCCACGATACAGTGACTAAATATTTGTGATTTTTGACACTACATCTTGAGGTGATTACAGAGGTCACCTTTTCTGGCAGGTAAGTCTGTTCACAGCTGTATGGGAAGCAAAATAATACCTTAGATATGACAACCTTACACATGACAAACTAATTTAGAGGTAATTTGACACTTTATATGACACTCTAAGTAGCCAATTTGCAGGGGATATGAGACATTAACTAGCTGATTTGAATATGATATGACACCTTAACTATGTAATGGTTACCCCTCGTGTAACAAGGATGGCCGGCCCAAGGTCCACCTAGACGTGAATTGGTTTAAGGTGTAGAAGCTGTCACCAACACAACAACCACAACCTAAGTTAACGAGCTGCATGACCCAGTGTTTAAGGTGTAGAAGCTGTCACCAACACAACAACCACACCCTAAGTTAACGAGCTGCATGACCCAGTGTTTAAGGTGTAGAAGCTGTCACCAACACAACAACCACACCCTAAGTTAACGAGCTGCATGACCCAGTGTTTAAGGTGTAGAAGCTGTCACTAACACAACAACCACACCCTAAGTTAACGAGCTGCATGACCCAGTGTTTAAGGTGTAGAAGCTGTCACCAACACAACAACCACACCCTGAGTTAACGAGCTGCATGACCCAGTGTTTAAGGTGTAGAAGCTGTCACCAACACAACAACCACACCCTGAGTTAACGAGCTGCATGACCCAGTGTTTAAGGTGTAGAAGCTGTCACCAACACAACAACCACACCCTGAGTTAACGAGCTGCACGACCCAGTGTTTAAGGTGTAGAAGCTGTCACCAACACAACAACCACACCCTGAGTTAACGAGCTGCATGACCCAGTGTTTAAGGTGTAGAAGCTGTCACCAACACAACAACCACACCCTGAGTTAACGAGCTGCATGACCCAGTGTTTAAGGTGTAGAAGCTGTCACCAACACAACAACCACACCCTAAGTTAACGAGCTGCATGACCCAGTGTTTAAGGTGTTGAAGCTGTCACCAACACAACAACCACACCCTGAGTTAACGAGCTGCATGACCCAGTGTTTAAGGTGTAGAAGCTGTCACCAACACAACAACCACACCCTGAGTTAACGAGCTGCATGACCCAGTGTTTAAGGTGTAGAAGCTGTCACCAACACAACAACCACACCCTAAGTTAACGAGCTGCATGACCCAGTGTTTAAGGTGTAGAAGCTGTCACCAACACAACAACCACACCCTGAGTTAACGAGCTGCATGACCCAGTGTTTAAGGTGTAGAAGCTGTCACCAACACAACCTTACATATGACACTTCACCTGACACACTGACTACCTAATTTAGATATGACATGACACTTATGACACCTTAAGATACGACACACCTTAACTAGGTTAATATAAACAGCAAAATATAATAATAATAATAATATGACAAGGCCACCCCCCAAGGGCCACCTCCCCCCCACCAAGGGCCACCTCCCCCCCCCCCCCCCTCAGTGGCATAGACACAAAATGGAACCCAACCAAATCCAACCCAACCAAACTCAACCAAACTCAACCAAACCCAACCAAACTCAACCAAACCTTATTGATCAAAGATAAAGTCTGTCTGTCTATGCCTGTCTATGCCTACCCATCCGTCTACCTGTCCACCAATCCGTCCCCTCAGGTAGGAAGGTGAGGAGCCAGGTAGGTGACCTCTGACCTCTCGCCGTCTCTCTCACATCAATCAATTATTCACTCTGACCCCCACCACACCTTCTGTCTCACCGTCTCACTTGTTTACCTGTCTATAACTTGTTTACCTGTCTTGTTTACCTGTCTATTTCTTGTTTACCTGTCTATTTCTTGTTTACTGTCTTGTTTATCTGTCTATAACTTTATCTGTCTTGTTTACCTGTCTATAACTTGTTTACTGTCTTGTTTACCTGTCTTGTTTACCTGTCTATTTCTTGTTTACCTGTTTATTCCTTGTTTACTGTCTTGTTTATCTGTCTATAACTTTATCTGTCTTGTTTACCTGTCTATAACTTGTTTACTGTCTTGTTTACCTGTCATGTTTACCTGTCTATTTCTTGTTTACCTGTTTATTCCTTGTTTACTGTCTTGTTTATCTGTCTATAACTTTATCTGTCTTGTTTACCTGTCTATAACTTGTTTACTGTCTTGTTTACCTGTCTTGTTTACCTGTCTATAACTTGTTTACTGTCTTGTTTAACTGTCTTGTTTAACTGTCTATCTCTTGTTTACCTGTTTATTCCTTGTTTACTGTCTTGTTTACTGTCTATCTCTTTTCCACGTGTCTGTCTGCCCTCTTGTTTACTCTCTACCGTGTTTACCCGTCTGTCTGTCCTCCCCCCTGTCTATTTATGGCTTCTGTTTACACAAATCCTTGTTTACACTCCCAACAGAGACGTCATCAACAGCTGGGCCACTCAGAACCAAGAATGTGGCATCACTTACACCAACACGTCATCAATCACGTCATCACTTACGGGGGCCAATCAGGACCAAGACACTTACACCAATACGTCATCAATCACGTCATCACTTATGGGGGGCCAATCAGAACCAAGATACTTATACCATTGCGTCATCAATCACGTCATCACCTACGGGGGGCCAATCAGAACCGAGACACTTATACCATTGCGTCATCACTCACATCATCAACAGCTGGGCCAATCAGAACCAAAAATATATCATCACACCATTACGTCATCAATCACGTCATCACTTACGTCATCAATCGCATCAATTTTTCACGAAACGAAAAAAAAAGAAATTTATTTACATCAGAAATTCAGTCGAGTCTCTGGGATAATGAGCCGCCATCTTTGTTTTCTCTTGGCCTAGTCATAACAAACACCATACACCCTCCACACTATACTCCCTCCACACAACACACCCTCCACACTATACTCCCTCCACACCATACACCCTCCACACTATACTCCCTCCACACAACACACCCTCCACACTATACTCCCTCCACACCATACACCCTCCACACTATACTCCCTCCACACAACACTCCCTCCACACTATACTCCCTCCACACTATACTCCCTCCACACAACACTCCCTCCACACTATACTCCCTCCACACTATACTCCCTCCACACAACACTCCCTCCACACTATACTCCCTCCACACTATACTCCCTCCACACAACACACCCTCCACACAACACACCCTCCACACAACACACCCTCCACACAACACACCCTCCACACAACACACCCTCCACACAACACACCCTCCACACTATACTCCCTCCACACAACACACCCTCCACACTATACTCCCTCCACACAACACTCCCTCCACACAACACACCCTCCACACAACACACCCTCCACACTATACTCCCTCCACACAACACACCCTCCACACAACACACCCTCCACACAACACACCCTCCACACAACACACCCTCCACACTATACTCCCTCCACACAACACACCCTCCACACAACACACCCTCCACACTATACTCCCTCCACACAACACACCCTCCACACAACACACCCTCCACACTATACACCCTCCACACAACACACCCTCCACACAACACACCCTCCACACAACACACCCTCCACACAACACACCCTCCACACTATACACCCTCCACACTATACTCCCTCCACACAACACACCCTCCACACAACACACCCTCCACACTATACACCCTCCACACAACACACCCTCCACACTATACTCCCTCCACACAACACACCCTCCACACAACACACCCTCCACACAACACACCCTCCACACAACACACCCTCCACACAACACACCCTCCACACAACACACCCTCCACACAACACACCCTCCACACAACACACCCTCCACACTATACACCCTCCACACAACACACCCTCCACACAACACACCCTCCACACAACACACCCTCCACACAACACACCCTCCACACAACACACCCTCCACACAACACACCCTCCACACTATACACCCTCCACACAACACACCCTCCACACTATACACCCTCCACACAACACACCCTCCACACTATACACCCTCCACACAACACACCCTCCACACAACACACCCTCCACACTATACACCCTCCACACTATACTCCCTCCACACAACACACCCTCCACACTATACTCCCTCCACACAACACACCCTCCACACTATACTCCCTCCACACAACACACCCTCCACACAACACACCCTCCACACTATACACCCTCCACACTATACTCCCTCCACACAACACACCCTCCACACAACACACCCTCCACACAACACACCCTCCACACTATACTCCCTCCACACAACACACCCTCCACACAACACACCCTCCACACAACACACCCTCCACACAACACCATCCACACAACGCCTCCACACAACACACCCTCCACACAACACACCCTCCACACAACACACCCTCCACACTATACTCCCTCCACACAACACACCCTCCACACAACACACCCTCCACACAACACACCCTCCACACAACACACCCTCCACACAACACACCCTCCACACTATACTCCCTCCACACAACACACCCTCCACACAACACACCCTCCACACAACACACCCTCCACACTATACTCCCTCCACACAACACACCCTCCACACAACACACCCTCCACACTATACACCCTCCACACTATACTCCCTCCACACAACACACCCTCCACACTACTCCCTCCACACAACACACCCTCCACACTATACTCCCTCCACACAACACACCCTCCACACAACACACCCTCCACACAACACACCCTCCACACAACACACCCTCCACACAACACACCCTCCACACAACACACCCTCCACACAACACACCCTCCACACAACACACCCTCCACACAACACACCCTCCACACAACACACCCTCCACACAACACACCCTCCACACAACACACCCTCCACACAACACACCCTCCACACAACACACCCTCCACACTATACACCCTCCACACAACACACCCTCCACACTATACTCCCTCCACACAACACACCCTCCACACTATACTCCCTCCACACAACACACCCTCCACACAACACACCCTCCACACAACACACCCTCCACACAACACACCCTCCACACAACACACCCTCCACACAACACACCCTCCACACAACACACCCTCCACACAACACACCCTCCACACAACACACCCTCCACACAACACACCCTCCACACAACACACCCTCCACACAACACACCCTCCACACAACACACCCTCCACACAACACACCCTCCACACAACACACCCTCCACACAACACACCCTCCACACAATACACCCTCCACACAACACACCCTCCACACTATACTCCCTCCACACAACACACCCTCCACACTATACACCCTCCACACAACACACCCTCCACACCATACACCCTCCACACAACACACCCTCCACACAACACTCCCTCCACACAACACACCCTCCACACTATACACCCTCCACACAACACACCCTCCACACTATACTCCCTCCACACAACACACCCTCCACACAACACACCCTCCACACAACACACCCTCCACACAACACCCTCCACACAACACACCCTCCACACAACACACCCTCCACACTATACACCCTCCACACAACACACCCTCCACACAACACCCTCCACACAACACACCCTCCACACTATACTCCCTCCACACAACACACCCTCCACACAACACACCCTCCACACAACACACCCTCCACACAACACACCCTCCACACAACACACCCTCCACACAACACACCCTCCACACAACACACCCTCCACACAACACACCCTCCACACAACACACCCTCCACACAACACACCCTCCACACAACACACCCTCCACACTATACACCCTCCACACAACACACCCTCCACACAACACACCCTCCACACAACACACCCTCCACACAACACACCCTCCACACTATACACCCTCCACACAACACACCCTCCACACAACACACCCTCCACACAACACACCCTCCACACAACACACCCTCCACACTATACACCCTCCACACAACACACCCTCCACACAACACACCCTCCACACAACACACCCTCCACACAACACACCCTCCACACAACACACCCTCCACACAACACACCCTCCACACAACACACCCTCCACACAACACACCCTCCACACAACACACCCTCCACACAACACACCCTCCACACAACACACCCTCCACACAACACACCCTCCACACAACACACCCTCCACACAACACACCCTCCACACAACACACCCTCCACACAACACACCCTCCACACAACACACCCTCCACACAACACACCCTCCACACAACACACCCTCCACACAACACACCCTCCACACAACACACCCTCCACACAACACACCCTCCACACAACACACCCTCCACACAACACACCCTCCACACAACACACCCTCCACACAACACACCCTCCACACAACACACCCTCCACACAACACACCCTCCACACAACACACCCTCCACACAACACACCCTCCACACAACACACCCTCCACACAACACACCCTCCACACAACACCCTCCACACAACACACCCTCCACACAACACACCCTCCACACAACACACCCTCCACACAACACACCCTCCACACAACACACCCTCCACACAACACACCCTCCACACAACACACCCTCCACACAACACACCCTCCACACAACACACCCTCCACACAACACACCCTCCACACAACACACCCTCCACACTATACACCCTCCACACAACACACCCTCCACACATACACCCTCCACACAACACACCCTCCACACAACACACCCTCCACACAACACACCCTCCACACTATACACCCTCCACACAACACACCCTCCACACTATACTCCCTCCACACAACACACCCTCCACACTATACTCCCTCCACACAACACACCCTCCACACAACACACCCTCCACACAACACACCCTCCACACAACACACCCTCCACACATACTCCCTCCACACAACACACCCTCCACACAACACACCCTCCACACAACACACCCTCCACACTATACACCCTCCACACAACACACCCTCCACACAACACACCCTCCACACAACACACCCTCCACACAACACTCCCTCCACACAACACACCCTCCACACAACACACCCTCCACACAACACACCCTCCACACTATACACCCTCCACACAACACACCCTCCACACTATACACCCTCCACACAACACACCCTCCACACAACACACCCTCCACACTATACTCCCTCCACACAACACACCCTCCACACAACACACCCTCCACACAACACACCCTCCACACAACACACCCTCCACACAACACACCCTCCACACAACACTCCCTCCACACAACACACCCTCCACACAACACACCCTCCACACAACACACCCTCCACACAACACACCCTCCACACAACACACCCTCCACACAACACACCCTCCACACAACACACCCTCCACACAACACACCCTCCACACAACACACCCTCCACACAACACACCCTCCACACAACACACCCTCCACACAACACACCCTCCACACAACACACCCTCCACACAACACACCCTCCACACAACACACCCTCCACACACACCCTCCACACAACACCCTCCACACAACACACCCTCCACACAACACACCCTCCACACAACACACCCTCCACACAACACACCCTCCACACAACACACCCTCCACACAACACACCCTCCACACAACACACCCTCCACACAACACACCCTCCACACTATACACCCTCCACACAACACACCCTCCACACTATACACCCTCCACACAACACACCCTCCACACAACACACCCTCCACACAACACACCCTCCACACAACACACCCTCCACACAACACACCCTCCACACAACACACCCTCCACACAACACACCCTCCACACAACACACCCTCCACACAACACACCCTCCACACTATACACCCTCCACACAACACACCCTCCACACAACACACCCTCCACACAACACACCCTCCACACTATACACCCTCCACACAACACACCCTCCACACAACACACCCTCCACACAACACACCCTCCACACAACACCCTCCACACAACACACCCTCCACACAACACACCCTCCACACAACACACCCTCCACACAACACACCCTCCACACAACACACCCTCCACACAACACACCCTCCACACAACACACCCTCCACACTATACTCCCTCCACACAACACACCCTCCACACAACACACCCTCCACACTATACACCCTCCACACAACACACCCTCCACACAACACACCCTCCACACTATACACCCTCCACACTATACACCCTCCACACAACACACCCTCCACACTATACACCCTCCACACAACACACCCTCCACACAACACACCCTCCACACAACACACCCTCCACACAACACACCCTCCACACAACACACCCTCCACACAACACACCCTCCACACAACACACCCTCCACACTATACTCCCTCCACACAACACACCCTCCACACAACACACCCTCCACACTATACTCCCTCCACACAACACACCCTCCACACAACACACCCTCCACACAACACACCCTCCACACTATACTCCCTCCACACAACACACCCTCCACACTATACTCCCTCCACACAACACACCCTCCACACTATACTCCCTCCACACACACACCCTCCACACTATACTCCCTCCACACAACACACCCTCCACACTATACACCCTCCACACTATACTCCCTCCACAAAACACACCCTCCACACAACACACCCTCCACACAACACACCCTCCACACAACACACCCTCCACACAACACACCCTCCACACAACACACCCTCCACACATACACCCTCCACACAACACACCCTCCACACAACACACCTCCACACAACACAC
>CAUDMG010000720.1:0-74777 GCA_958450375.1 Homarus gammarus | reverse complement strand
ACGACGAATAACAATCATCTAAACAACAATAAAAGAAAAAATGAACGAATGTCAAGTCAGAAAGAAAAAGATCCAAGTTGGCAGAAAATGAATAAGAAGAGAGTAGAGAGAGAGAGAGAGAGAGAGAAGGCGAATAATTATTATCCAATGAAAAATGATGACTCAACATATTTCCTTGTGTATATTGTTATTGTTGTCATCTGTTTATTGTCATTCGATTCCATTCCTGATTCTCCCGTTCATGTGCAAATGAGGGGAGGGAGGGGACGGGGGGAAGGAGGGAGGGATGGAATCAAAGTGAGGAAGGGACCAGGATGGAGGGGAGGGGAGGAAGGGGCAGGATGGAGGAGGTGGACAGGGATAGATGTAGGGTAGAGAGGGGAGGGGAAGGAGGTAGGGAGGGAAGGAAGGGTGACATTGAAGGATGGAATAGGGGGGAGGAGAGCCAGATTAGAAGGAAGGCATGGAGAAGGGAAGGGCGACGGGGGGGGGCCGGACACCTCCCTGACAGATAACAAGAACTTTAATCAGACCGTTGCCGTCCTCTCCAAATGTTTCTTGGTTAGTGAAACTTGGCCATGAGGTTCAGCCAGACGCCCCGGGGAGCAAAAAGTTATTCAAATGAGGAAAACCTGAGCACACAACAAGGTCAAAACAAAATAACCTCCCTCCCCACCTACCTTCACTCCTGCCCCCCTCACTTCCCCCTCTCCCCCACCTCTCCTACCCCACCCTCCCCTCCCTACCCGTTCCCCTTTCCCACCCCTAATCATTCACTAGCCTAAAGAGCAAAAATTATATAAAGGTAAGAGAAACTAATTAATCACTGAAATGATATAAAGGTAAATATAAATAAAGAAAATGAATAGTACAAGTTAAAACAAGTGATAACAAGACATGAAAAATTCAAAAAATAATTATAAAGTGAACGAGAGAGGAAATAAAAGTTAATAAAACACTGAAAATGTTTAATAAATTAATCAGATAAAAAAAGTTTAAGCAAACCCACAAAATAAACATGAAATAATAATATATATATCGATTTTGTTGAAACAGAGGAGAACGCTCTAAATCTCACCACCCCCCCTAACACCATCTGAATGTGTATATAGAACTTAGGGGGGAGCGTGTTGGGTGAGCTAAAAAGATGAGGTGCAAACAGTATCAACGGTATACTTATTCCATAAAACATTAGTAGGTCTTCGTAAAATTACAATTCATAGTTTTTAAGTTTTGGATAGCATTTGAGAATATATTATTCATACGTGCAACATATTAGATAAAAACGTATGTCAATTGACACGAGTGGTAAGCAAGGTTAATTTGACGTACAATAAACTAACGTGACAAGTTAGTACTCCTAGTGTGTGATAATGTTATCAGACTTGAAGACGGGGAATATCGGTGAAATTTACCTCGAGTAGTGAAAAATATTCCAATGAGAGAATATCGGATTTGGTGACAAATGAGTATATAATTATTAATGTAATATTCCTGATAATGTCGACACAGTACATAACAAGTCAAAGTGAATACAGAATATTACCAACAATACAGAATTACAATGGAAAGTAGATTTAAAATAACATCAAATGGAATAAAGTGAAAGGTAAATATTACGATAATAAATGCCCCCAGAACACACAAAGCACACAAAAAAAGTGACTGAGGGGTGAAATATTCTCGTAGAGGAAGGGCTACACATGGTATCCACTACATGAAAGCCTAAATAAAAATTAGAGCACATGGAAAATATTTCATATGAAAAATATAAAATTTTTACAATTTGTTTCAAAAATCAAATATATACACATACAGGCAAATTTTTTCGCATCAATAGGTACAACGCGTTTTTGATTTTTTTTTTTGGAGGTGAGAGGAGAGAGAGAAGAGAGGTATTTAGCGAGGGAGAGGAGGGATTGAGAGAGGGAGAGAGAGAGAGAGAAGAGGAGAGAGAGATTATAGCAAGAAAATAGAGTCCCTATAGCTATGCCCTAAGACACTATAAGCATGCCATAAAACCCTGCAGTTATGCCTAAACATCTAAAAGTATACCCTATAATACGACAGTTTCACGGCCGCATAGAATTATAGTAGGGTCGGGTCACACAAACAGCAGTCGTTGTATTGTTGTGACCAGATTGATTTTTTCTAACTATGGGATTAAAGTTGAATGCTTGTAAGTTTAACTTACCAAGATTAAAAAAAAGCGATTACCATAATTCTCATGTGTTGATAGAGATAAAAATACATTTAATATCTGTGTTGGTGTAAAGTAATAGTTTACAGTATTTTCCAGGTGGATTACTCGATAAATAAAAATTACAACGATGTCAGTGTAGTCCTCTAAGTAAATATCAGTCTACTACAAATCAAGTATAATTCACGATATAAAAACAAGTTGCATGATATCTCTCTGCAATTTAGGGAAATATTTAGGTTCTAACAAACCTTATTTCTATGTATAATGAAACTAAAACCAAAATTAAGGTCAAGTGAATTTGATACAAAAAGAAAAATCAAACCTCTGTATTACTTCTCTTTCTTTTCATAACTAAATATTGGTAACTGTCACTACTTGTATTCATTTAGATAAAAGATAATTATATTTAACTTGTGTATTAATCGAGAAGAACAGCTCACACATAACTTATAATTTATAGAGAAAGAACTTATTACTGTGAATTCGTACATAATGGTACATATCGTTACGCTTCTCAATATAGTAAAGATATATTATGCCAATATTGATGGACGCGTTATCTGTAATATTTAATAATAGTACCAGTATTTAATTTAATGGCTTTATTATGATAATCATGATACTGATACATAACAATAATAATAATAATAATGAAAGGGTTAAGGACAATGAAGGGTAAGAGTTGAGGTGCGAGGAGGAGGGAGGGGTAAGGGCTAAATGGGTAAGAGGATTCTTCTTCTAAGGTTCTTATAACTCAATGAGAAAAAAACTGGACCTAACGCACCACCAGATAAATTACCACCTCTTAAACGTCAAGTAAAAAACAAATCTATAAATTGAAAAAAACCCCTTCAAAGTTCAAACGCCAAACCAGAAGGTCCTCCCACTCTAACATATTTTGGTTCTGATATTACACGTTTTTTCCTGTGTACCTGTGCCTCCCTTCCTATAACGTTGAAACGTTCTCAGGAAAAGATGATGTCTCACGCAGGTAAACAAAAGGATCCCCCTGAATGAATAGTTAGCTGGGAGGAGGAGCGAGACAACTTTTGGGCAGGTTAGAGAGAAACGTGTGTGTGTGTTGAATCAGGGAAGCCAGGCAGGTGAAACTGACTAGGAGGGCAAAAAAAAAAAAATGCCAAAGACAGTGATAGTTTAGGATCTTGGTTAAGATTAATGTAATTCCTTGTGCAATTTATGTAGAATGTTAAATTAGCTCGTTCAGATACATTTAAGATAAAACTATAAATAGTATAATAGTAGTTGATGTTGCGTATAATACAGCTAACTTAGTGCACAAAACTACTTTAATCCACAAAACAAAACCTGTAACAAAAACGACAACTCCCCAATTATACAAATACGGGACAGAAAATAGATCGGAACTATCTATGGACAGGGTAACGCGACACGGTCGCTCAGACAAACAGTGTGCGGACGGCACACAGCTTCAGACAGGACAGGTGAGGACGGCACACAGCTTCAGGGACTGTACATTAATGCTACATTTTGGACACACCTTCTATATATTTCTGTGAGTCACTTGCCTCGATGTGGTCATGTCTTGGTTTCACTCAGGCATTCCATTGTCCTTCGTAGTTCTGATTACTGCACTCACCGTTACTACCCAGCCAGATGATGTGTGTTGAACATCAGAGGTGTGGGGGGACTGTGGTAAAAATTTCTTAAACTTACTGAAGGAATTAATAGATTGCGGCATGATATATGAAAATTGAAGAAGAAGAAGAAGAGAAGGAATTATGCAAGTGGTCGCTTTAAATTTGAGAATCCAGCAGTGGACTAATTAAGAACAAAAAAATATTGAATTGAAAGGGCATGCAAGGAAAAACAGAATGGAGCGAGGTGGATTAGTAGTGAAACGGGGTGGCAAAACGCCGTAGACTTTTCCACACTCCTTCGATTCCATCAAGATGAGTTTACTGTCTCAGTATCTATTCTTACGTGTGTACCGCAACCTACCGTTAAAAAAAATGAAAACATCTCCCTCAAAGTGAAATCAGTTTGAATCATAATTTTCTTTCATGTGCTTCATAATAAATAGTACGTGAAGAAAAATTTATGTCAATTTGTAAATACATAATCTTGCCTAATAACTCCTTATGGAGCCCTCGAGATTACATCAACTTTGATTAAAAACGATTATCCTCTTAATAGAGTAAAGACTTGAGTTAGGACTGACGATGAAGGTTGTAATTTGTCGTACTCAAGAGGTTTAATGCATCATACTCACTGGTGGTATTCACTGAAAAGTAAGCGGTTTGTCATCTACACACGGGTTAAATCCACAAAGGTCGTGAAATATCACAAGTATTCTATGACGCATGATGTTATACTACTACTACTACTACACTGTTTACTAGTACTACTAATACGACTACTAATAATTATAATAATAATAATAATAATAATAAAATAATAATAAATAATACTAATAAAAATAATAAAAGTAATTGCCTAAAGGAAGTGATGAGTCAACAGCGAAATTTTTTCAGAAAGAAAAATGCATTACTTTTTCGTACCTCGGAATAGAAAAATATCGTAACATCTTGTACAAGGAGATGGGGAAAAAGTCAGCAGAAAAGACATATGAAACTAGTGCGACAACAAACTCGTCTATTATCACTTAGCCTCAGTAAGGTTCTCTCTGCGTCTATCTCCTGACCGACTTTTAATCTATACATCGACACTTAAATTATAAATTTTCAAGGACTCCCTCTCTCCAGACAAAACTAAAAGCCTGTAGGCTCAAGTGTTCCAGGGCGGGGTGGTGCGTCAGTTACACCATGCCAACATCGATAGACGCAGAAGTCATCTCTTGTGAATCGCCTGGCGAGTCGTCTTCACAAACGTCTTTAAGTTATCTTACCGAATACTTGGAGAATCCTAAATTGCATACGATATCTATAGCGTGTTTCCTCCTCCCCCCCCCCCCCCCCACCCCCCCCCCCCCCCCCCCCACCCCCCCCACGCCCCCACACACACACCCCATCCGTGTCCTCCTCGCCTTCCACCCCACACACACCCCATCCCCCAACATGATATTAAGTGCGCAGTTACGAAAGTTCGATTTTGTGGTCTGTGAAATAACTCATAGGTCTGGATTAAGCAATTGCTGAGGGGGTTTAGGACGTGATATTATGAATTCTGCTTTTGGTGAGTGTGTGTGTCATGAAACCTGTCGCTGCTTAGCCTTAGCTTTAAGATGCATCTGCATTGGCACAGATGTACTGCGACTCTGTCAGGAACCAAGCAACAAAATGACAAAAATACATGTTGTCGTGTTAAAAATCATTCAATCGTTTGATGTGTCACGCCTATAACTTAAAAACTTAACAAATGAAATGTATGTGACGCCTTGGTATAGGTTTAACTAATCAGTCGATGGAGCTAATCCCTTGAGTACGATGACCCAATCCCTGACTACGAAGACTCAATACCTGAGGTAAGATGATTAAACTCTTTTTTATTTAATCCTACTGAAGGAATTCTTGCTTTTGCTATATCACAGTTCAATCGAATTTTTATATTTCAGCTACGATATAAAAAAGAAGTAGTGTAAATATGTGGAGTGTCTGTCAGTTGAGAATCAGCGCCAAAGACAAGAATATATGATTGAAAGAAGTACAGAAACCAGAATTAACGAGGAGGTTTAGCAGTGAAACGTGGGTACGAATACCGTCGACTTTCTAACTTACCATTTACTGTCACATGTCGATCCATTAAGATGGATATACCTTCTCTCTGCCATTCTCATCGGTCCACAACTAGTATATCGTTAATGAAAAAAAATAAAGCAAATACGTTTCCAGTATCTCCCCTCGACGAACTACGAAACATAAAGGACCTCCAGAGCTCACCAGTAAAGGACAGAGTTCAAAGAAACTTAATCATTACATAAAAAAAATAAACAATTGGGTTAATTACACAAAATGCTCCAACACCTAGAGGCGAGTTGCTCATAATAAAGCCATGACGCGGGTCGGGGTAATATAATGATATTTTATATATTTTAACCAAAGATTCGCCTCTTACTACTACTACATCGTATGGATCACTTGTGTAAATATCCTTATAAACATGTTTCAAATCTTTTCCATCTAATACTACAGGAGGAGTTAATGGTGTAAAGTATACATTCACTCACAGTATTATAGACTGAGAGCGACTGACTAGAGGAAACTACCTGTAACAGTAAATGGAGGAGGGTCGGATGATGATGTGAGGATGGTTGGCGGAAAACGTACTGATGAGATGAGAGAGAGAGAGAGAGAGAGAGGAGAGAGAGAGAGAGAGAGTAGAGAGGAGAGAGAGAGAGGAGAGAGACGATAGAGAGAGAGAGCAAACACTTAACTAGAAGAAAAACAAAACCACATCAGAAGCCTTTTCCTACTCCACCGCCTCCTCCCCTTCCTATCCCTCTCCACCTCATTTTTTTTTTTTTCCCTTTGTCCCCCTTGTTTTTTCCCACCCCCCCCTTTTTTTTCCCCCCCCTTCCCTACTCTTCCTCCCGGCACGATTCACCTCCATGATACTCTCCACAGCTCTCCAGGGACAGTCCCACCGGCTATTTAAACAAAAATCTGTTTTCTTTTTATTTTTCGTTCAGTCTCGATACGGAAAGAGGGATTTCTAACTTCCGCGGACCCAATCTCAATGGCACGACCTGCCAGTTTTCGTTTCAAATGGAAAAAAAAAACAGATGTGGCCATGACCGTATAGCTTCAAGAGTATCTGTCCACAAAATAATATTTCATATCCTAATAAAGATTTTCTTTAAAAGATATACGTTTCAATGGTATCTTGTTAACTGTTAACCCACAACTGTTGATGACTGTTTTCTAACTAAAGTACTGACATTAAAATATATGAGTGTTGATTTGTGTGAGTAAGTGAAAATAAAAAACACAATTTCCTTGAACTTTTTTTCTAGTTGGGAGGGGGAGTGGAAGGATGGGGCGGAGTACCCAGTGATTGAGAGGGGTGTAGATTGTTATAGTTCATTACGTACCTGAAATTTCCACAAAAAATCTTCCTCACACTGGGCTGAAATGACGACAGAAACACAACATCCCACGGCCTGGATGACGAGAACACTACATCACCTGGCCTGGATGACGAGAAACACTACATCACCTGGCTGGATGACAGAAGACTCACCTGGCCTGGATGGAGAGAAAACACTACATCACCTGGCCTGGATGACGAGAAACACTAACATCACCTGGCCTGGATGACGAGAAACACTACATCACCTGGCCTGGATGACGAGAAACACTACATCACCTGGCTGGATGACGAGAAACACTACATCACCTGGCTGGATGACGAGAGAAACACTACATCACCTGGCCTGGATGACGAGAAACACTACATCACCTGGCCTGGATGACGAGAAACACTACATCACCTGGCCTGGATGACGAGAAACACTACATCACCTGGCTGGATGACGAGAAAACACTACATCACCTGGCTGGATGACGGAGAAACACTACATCACCTGGCCTGGATGACGAGAAAACACTACATCACCTGGCCTGGATGACGAGAAACACTACATCACCTGGCCTGGATGACGAGAAACACTACATCACCTGGCCTGGATGACGAGAAAAACTACATCACCTGGCCTGGATGACGAGAAACACTACATCACCTGGCCTGGATGACGAGAAAACACTACATCACCTGGCCTGGATGACGAGAAACACTACATCACCTGGCCTGGATGACGAGGAACACTACATCACCTGGCCTGGATGACGAGAAACACTACATCACCTGGCCTGGATGACGAGAAAACTACATCACCTGGCCTGGATGACGAGAAACACTACATCACCTGGCCTGGATGACGAGAAAAACTACATCACCTGGCCTGGATGACGAGAAACACTACATCACCTGGCCTGGATGACGAGAAACACTACATCACCTGGCCTGGATGACGAGAAACACTACATCACCTGGCCTGGATGACGAGAAACACTACATCACCTGGCCTGGATGACGAGAAACACTACATCAACTGGCCTGGATGACGAGAAACACTACATCACCTGGCCTGGATGACGAGAAACACTACATCACCTGCCCTGGATGACGAGAAACACTACATCACCTGGCCTGGATGACGAGAAACACTACATCACCTGGCCTGGATGACGAGAAACACTACATCACCTGGCCTGGATGACGAGAAGAAACACTACATCACCTGGCCTGGATGACGAGAAACACTACATCACTCGACTGGGCTGGATGACGAGAACAAACACTACAGCACATGGCCTGGATGACGAGAAACACGTACATTCACCTGGCCCTGGAATGACGAAGAAACAACTACATCCTACCTGGCTTCGGGTATGGACGAGAGGACACTACATCACCTGGCCTGGATGACGAGAAACACTACATCACCTGGCCTGGATGACGAGAAAAACTACATCACCTGGCCTGGATGACGAGAAACACTACATCACCTGGCCTGGATGACGAGAACACTACATCACCTGGCCTGGATGACGAGAAACACTACATGGCTGGATGACGAGAAACCACTACATCACTGGCTGGATGCCCGGAGAAACACTCATCACCTGGCCTGGATGCGAGCAACATAATCACCTGGGCCTGATGACGAGAAAACATCATCACCTGGGCCTGGATGACGAGAAACACTACATCACCTGGCCTGGATGACGAGAAACACTACATCACCTGCCTGGAGACAGATACATACATAACCTGGGCTGGAAGACGAGAAACAATACATCAACTAGGCCTGGATGACGAGAAACACTACATGGCCTGGATGACGAGAAACACTACATCACCTGGCCTGGATGACGAGAAACACTACATCACCTGGCCTGGATGAAGAGAAAAATCACTACACACCTCGCCCTGGGATGACGAGAATCACTTACATCACCTGGCCTGGATGACGAGGAAACACTAAATTCAACTGGCCTGGATGACGAGAAAACTACTACATCAACTCGGCATGGATGACGAGAAACATACATCACTACATCATAGTATTTATTGAGTGAGAATTTCTCGGGATCATGAAGGATTAAAATGGTGTGTGTGTGTGTGTGTGGTGTTTTTGTTGGTTATAATTTTAAAGCGTTCACGTATTATATGTAAAAGCTTGTAACCGGACCATTACGTCCACCATCACCATTAAAAACTCCCATCACCTCTTCACCATTACGTCACATTCATCCTTTTAGCTATTTTTTTATCATACTTCTTCATCATACCTTCAGTGGTGCACCAGTAACCCTTCACCAGTGAAAATTCTCCAGTCACCTACCATCATTTCACCAAATACACCATTATATCGTTACCTCACTGTAGGCCTTCCCCAAGAACTTCACCATCTATTCACCATCTCTTTTACTCATTCCCATCACCTTCACATTACGCTCACCATAAACACCAGGGGCGTTGAGACCCACACGGACGACGTCACCATCTGACAACGAGGAAATTTTTACTCCTATGTCCGGTGCTTCTGGCCGTGTGGAGTAACCATAGTGTGGTGTAGACAGCGGTGGTGAGACGGCACTTGGTAGTCCTTCATTTGTGGGTGAGAGAACATCAAATATTTAAAGTGGTAATGAAGCTGTGACCCCCCCCCCATAGATCGCCCGGCCCACCGCCAGGGGGACATTGATCAACATTCCAGAAGTTGTTATTTAGTTATTGTGTATTTGCAGTTTTTTCTTCATTAATTGATTATTTTCGCAGTTCTTAACGTGATTTTAAACTCAAATAGCAGAGTTACCGTGTTTATAACTGTTTGGTATTCTTTTGTATGTGTTTTGGTATAGGTTCTTGCAAAATTTCTTCATGATTCACGACACTCATACACACGACAGTCAAACACGCACACACAAGTGTATCTTGAGTTAGTAGCCAAGATTGGCTGTAAAAGGGCCACACACAGCTTCAATACAATTGTAACTCTGCTATTTGAGTATAAATTCAAACAAATCCTGAGAAAAACTACGAAAATATATGAATTATTAAAGAAAAAACAACAAAACCACCTTCACAAAAGCCGACAGTAGACCCTGGCGGTGGCCTGACGAACTACGTCTAGCACCGCCGGGACCAGTTCGAGGCTGGGCCCAGCCAGTTGCTTTTTTTTTTTAATGGGAATTAGCCCACCCGGGCACAGATCAAACGACCCACAACGGGGCCTGGGGGGGGGGGGGGGGGTGCGAAAAAAGAACATAAATAAATTTAAAATATAGAAGAAAAAGGTTATACTGTGTTAATGTACACCAGGAGGAGGGTTTCTGTTTACTGGGGTTGGCGTCTCTTGGTGCCGCAGTAGGTGATTGGTGCTTTGGTAGAGTTAGTTTGTCTAACTGTCTCTGTCCGTCTGTCTCTCAGTCTCTGTTTGTCTGTCCGTCAGTCTGTCTCTGTCTGCCAGTCTATTTTTACAATGTCTGTCTCTGTCTGTCTGTGTCTATGTTTGTCTCGTTCTGTCTCAGCCTCTCTGTCTTTCCACTATGTCGGTCTCTGGCTGTCTGTTCTGTCTCTGTCTTTCTGTCTGTTTTTTGTTGAAGGGAGTTGTTGAGTTAGGTTGTTTTTATTGAGAGGGTTGTCGCTGAGGTTGGGTATGGAGAATTGTCAGTATTTCTGTGCGGCTTTGTCTGGGGGGGGGGGGGGGGGTGTTGCTGTGTTTGGAGGTTGGTTGGTATTTTATTTTATTGTATTTATTTATTATTTTATTTTATTTTTTATTTTTTTATTTATTAATTTATTTATTTATTTTTATTTTGTTAATTATTTATTTTTTTTTTGTTGGGGGGCGGTGGTCGGGTATGTTGATTTATAGGATAGGATTCCTTAGGGAGGATTTGTAGACAGACAGTCAAACAGAGACAGTTAGAAAAACAGACAGACGGACGGACACAGACAGACAGACATTATACAGACAGACACAGAGAAACAGACAGAAACAGTCAGACAAACGGACAAACACCGAAACACACAGACAGAAAAAGACATACAGACAGACAAACAGACGAGCGGAGACAGACAGACAGGGAGAGACAGACAATCTTGGCTAATAACTCAAGATAAAGAAGGAATCGCCGTAAATAAGAAGGTCCGGCGCTCTTCTCAGGCTCGACCGCTGTCACCCAAACTGAAACAGACAAAACATAGACTAACATATAGACGAAAGAGACAGACAGACAGAAAAACAGAGGCAGAAAATCAGAAAGACAGACAGAGATCGATATTGTGAGACAGACTGGCAGAAACAGTCAGACACAGAGACACAGATAGATGGGGGATGGGGGGATTCCACACCCTTCCCAGTCGGTGGGTCCTGATACCTTCCGTTGCCAACTACCGGATGGTGCCATTCTCCACCTCCCAGGATGGGTGTGGATGGGGGATGGGGGGATTCCACACCCTTCCCAGTCGGTGGGTCCTGATACCTTCCGTTGCCAACTACCGGATGGTGCCATTCTCCACCTCCCAGGATGGGTGTGGATGGGGGATGGGGGGATTCCACACCCTTCCCAGCCGGTGGGTCCTGATACCTTACCGTACACACTACACCACCATACCCAATACTACACCACCCACTACACCCCCACTACACCACCATACCCAATACTACACCACCCACTACACCACCATACCCCACACTACACCACCCTACACACACACTTCCCAGTCGGTGGGTACTGATACCTTACCGTACACCACCCTACACCACCATACCCCATACTACACCACCATACCCCACACTACACCACCCACTACACCACCCTACACACACACTTCCCAGTCGGTGGGTCCTGATACCTTACCGTACACCACCCTACACCACCATACCCCATACTACACCACCCACTACACCCTCACTACACCACCATATCCCACACTACACCATCCTACACACACACTTCCCAGTCGGTGGGTCCTGATACCTTCTGTCGGCGCCTGACGGATTGTACCATTCTCCACTTCCTGGGAAGGATGTGGATTCCCTCTCCTCATCCCCCACTCTCCATCATCCCTCTCACCCCACCCACCCCTTCATCCTCTCCATTCCCCACCTCCCAGGATGGGTGAGAGGATGATGGGTGTGGGTGGGTGGTTATAGTCGGGATGTCCTACACCCCCAATACACCACCCTACACCACCCTACCCAACACTACCCTATTTTATGACGTATTATTTGTGCTGTCTCAATTCTGATGTTGTTGACAAAAAACACCAAAAGAATCGAACGACCCAGCAAAAACCGCTACGACCCACCCCAACGAACCCAACGACCTAACGCAACGCAACGAACCCAACGACCCACCGCAACGCAACGATCCACAAAATTGTTTTTAATTTTTTATTTTTTTTTATTTTTTTATTTATTTTTTTTTTTTTATTTATTTTTTTTTTTTTATTTTTTTTTTAGTACACCACCCACTCATCCCACCCACCCCTTCATCCTCTAACCCTTCCCAGTCAGTGGTTCTTGGTACCTTCTGTTGTTGGCTGACGGATGGTACCATTCCCCACCTCCCAGGATGGGTGAGAGGTTGATGGGTGTGGGTGGGTGGTTATAGTCGGGATGTCCTACCCTACCTAACCTTACCTTACCTTACACCACCCCACACCACCCTACCCAACACTTCACCACCCTTCACCACGCACTGCACCACACCACCCAACACCTACCCGAGAGTTTAGTTAGTAAGTGATGAACTGGCTTGGCCTTGCCTCGATCTGGGACTGGAGGAGCTAGATAGAGGTACTTACTTTGTCGTGTCACAGGCAGGGGAATTACTATCGACTTTTTGGAAGGTCTATTTATGTTACATTAGCTGTTTTTCCTGTTTCTCTTTAATAATTCATATATTTACGCAGTCAACCTCCAAAAGTAGACGTTTATTAACATAGAGATATAATGGGGCACTCCGTACAACATTCAAGCTATGTGGGCGTGTATGACTTGTCTTCTTGTGTACATGACTCTCGTGTGTGTGTGTGTGCGTGTATGACTGTCTTGTGCATATGACTGCCATGTATGTGTGTGTATGACTATCTTGTTGTGTACATGACTGTCGTGTGTGTGCGTGTATGACTGTCTTGTTGTGCATATGACTGCCATGTATGTGCGTGTATGTGCGTCTAAACACACACACACACACACACTAAGTCATTATATGTCTTATTTGTGTCACTTATGTTACTTGTATATTATTTGTAATTCGTAACCCATTCCCCAAATATGTAACTGTATATTTTCAGCCTTCTGGCTGCCAAGCTCTTTCAATAAACCGTTAATTATTATTATTATTATTATTACACACACAAGAGAATCTTACACTAGTTTTACTCTTCCTTGTCATCTTGTCTTCTTCCCACTCGTCCTTGTTATCTCCTCTATCTTCCTGTCTATATTGTCCTCCTCCTCCCACTCACCTTATACACCCTGTTATCCTCCCACTTATTGTATTCTCCTCTCATTTATTTGATCTTTATCCCACTCACTTTATCCATCTTCCATTAATCTTGTTGTTCTCCCGCTCTTGATTTAACGGATTTTCTTCTCCATATAGTCCGTTAATTAGAGTTCCCACTGTTTGTTCTGAGTAATAAGAAACGAAATGAGACTTCGGTATACACCTGTTGCCATAGTTCCCCCGTAAAGTTAGAAGCTGTAAACTGGAAATATTTTGATACCGAATTTTTCTTCACCCATAAGGATTAAACAGAGTTACTTTGTTAGTATGTGTGTTTATTTTTCTATACTGAATCTTACCTGTCTCTCTTACCACACTAATTACCTGTGTATTAGTTCCTTTACCTATTCCTGCCACCTACTTTATCACATCTTTTTCTCCCTTCTCTCTGTCTTACCTTTTTTCTTCTTTCTTCTTCTAGGTTAGGATTCTTATTCTTGTTCTTCGTATTCATATTCTTATTCTTCGTATTCTTATTCTTATTCTTCGTATTCTTATTTTTATTCTTCGTATTCTTCTTCGTATTCTTATTCTTATTCCTCGTAGTCTTATTCTAATTCTTTGTATTTTTATTCTTATTCTTTGTATTTTTATTCTTATTCTTCGTATTCTTATTCTTATTCTTCGTATTCTTATTCTTCTTATTCTTCTTCGTATCCTTATTCTTATTCTTCGTATTCTTCTTCGTATTCTTATTCTTATTCTTCGTATTCTTCTTCGTATTCTTATTCTTATTCCTCGTATTCTTATTCTAATTCTTTGTATTTTTATTCTTATTCTTTGTATTTTTATTCTTATTCTTCGTATTCTTATTCTTATTCTTCGTATTCTTATTCTTCCTATTCTTATTCTTCTTATTCTTATTCTTCGTATTCTTATTCTTATTCTTCTTATTCTTATTCTTCTTATTCTTGTTCTTCTTATTCTTCTTCTTCGTATTCTTATTCTATTTTATTTTTAATACCTTTTACCTTCCCTACTGTTTCCTCCTTCCCAGCCTAATCACTCTTCTCCTTTCATCTCTCTCCCTCTCATCTGGTCAACCCACTTCCTACTCTTTCTCACAACATTCCCTGCCCGAGGTGAACACACTCTCTCTCTCTCTCTCTCTCTCTCTCTCTCTCTCTCTCTCTCTCTCTCTCTCAATAAATGCCTCTAATACTCACTTGATATGCGTCACCCCAGCTCCAATTTTCTCCCTTAAACTCTTTAACTAGTACAGTACAGTAAAACCTTTATTTAACGGACTATGTGTAGAGAAAAGTCCGTTATATCGAGGGTCCGTTAGATATGAAACCCCTATCTAATGGACTATAAAGGTGAAAATCCGTTATATCAAAGGTCCGTTAGATATGAAAAGCCCATCTTACGTGTTATTTGAAGAGAGGTGTCCGTTATATGGAGGTTTCGTTGTATGTGACGAAGGGAAGTATGATGTAATTTATGTGGTGTGTGTGTGTGTGTGTGTGTGTGTGTGTGTGTGTGTGTGTTACAATGTACATATCTTAAAGTATCAACGCCATTTAACTTCATGACCAGAAAGTTATTTATATACACACGTGTTTGTTTGTGTGAGTAAGACAAACATGTAAAGAGAAGAGTTGGGGAGAGGAAGGCTCCTCTGCTCCTCTTCCTCTTCCTGGTTGTCGGTTACGTTTATATTTGGGGGGTGGTTGTCTGTTACGTTTTTATTTGGGGGGTGGTTGTCTGTTACGTTGTTATTGGGGGGGGGTTGTCTGTTACGTTTTTATGTGGGGGTGGTTGTCTGTTACGTTTTTATTTGGGGGTGGTTGTCTGTTACGTTTTTTTGGGGGTGGTTGTCTGTTACGTTTTTATTTGGGGGTGGTTGATGTTACGTTTTTATTTGGGGGTGGTTGTCTGTTACGTTTTGAGTTGGGGGTGGTTGTCTGTTACGTTTTTATTTGGGGGGGGGTTGTCTGTTACGTTTTATTGGGGGGGTGGTTGTCTGTTACGTTTATATTTGGGGGTGGTTGTCTGTTACGTTTATATTTGGGGGTGGTTGTCTGTTACGTTTTTATTGGGGGGTGGTTGTCTGTTACGTTTTTATTGGGGGGTGGTTGTCTGTTACGTTTTTATTTGGGGGTGGTTGTCTGTTACGTTTTTATTTGGGGGTGGTTGTCTGCTACGTTTCTATTTTGGGGGTGGTTGTCTGTTACGTTTTTATTTGGGGGTGGTTGTCTGTTACGTTTATATTTGGGGGTGGTTTGTCTGTTACGTTTTTATTTGGGGGGTGGTTGTCTGTTACGTTTTTATTTGGGGGTGGTTGTCTGTTACGTTTGTATTTGGGGGTGGTTGATGTTACGTGTTTATTTCGGGGTGGTTGTCTGCTACGTTTTTATTTGGGGGGGTGGTTGTCTGTTACGTTTTTATTTGGGGGTGGTTGTCTGTTACGTTTATATTTGGGGGTGGTTGTGTGTTACGTTTATATTTGGGGGTGGTTGTCTGTTACGTTTATATTTTGGGGGTGGTTGTCTGTTACGTTTTTATTTGGGGGGTGGTTGTCTGTTACGTTTTTATTTGGGGGGTGGTTGTCTGTTACGTTTTTATTTGGGGGGTGGTTTTCTGTTACGTTTATATTTGGGGGGTGGTTGTCTGTTACGTTTATATTTGGGGGGTGGTTGTCGGTTACGTTTATATTTGGGGGGTGGTTGTCTGTTACGTTTTTATTTGGGGGTGGTTGTCTGTTACGTTTTTATTTGGGGGTGGTTGTCTGTTACGTTTTTATTTGGGGTGGTTGTTGGTTACGTTTTTATTTGGGGGGTGGTTGTCTGTTACGTTTATATTTGGGGGTGGTTGTCTGTTACGTTTTTATTTAGGGGTGGTTGTCTGTTACGTTTTTATTTGGGGGGTGGTTGTCTGTTACGTTTATATTTGGGGGTGGTTGTCTGTTACGTTTATATTTGGGGGGTGGTTGTCTGTTACGTTTTTATTTGGGGGGATGGTTGTCTGTTACGTTTATATTTGGGGGGTGGTTGTCTGTTACGTTTTTATTTGGGGGGGTGGTTGTCTGTTACGTTTATATTTGGGGGGTGGTTGTCTGTTACGTTTATATTTGGGGGTGGTTGTCTGTTACGTTTTTATTTGGGGGGTGGTTGTCTGCTACGTTTATATTTGGGGGTGGTTTGTCTGTTACGTTTTTATTTGGGGGGTGGTTGTCTGTTACGTTTTTATTTGGGGGGTGGTTGTCTGTTACGTTTATATTTGGGGGTGGTTGTCTGTTACGTTTTTATTTGGGGGGTGGTTGTTGGTTACGTTTTTATTTGGGGGGTGGTTGTCTGTTACGTTTTTATTGGGGGGTGGTTGTCTGTTACGTTTTTATTTGGGGGGTGGTTGTCTGTTACGTTTTTATTTGGGGGTGGTTGTCTGTTACGTTTTTATTTGGGGGGTGGTTGTCTGTTGCGTTTATATTTGGGGGTGGTTGTCTGTTACGTTTATATTTGGGGGTGGTTGTCTGTTACGTTTATATTTGGGGGTGGTTGTCTGTTACGTTTATATTTGGGGGTGGTTGTCTGCTACGTTTATATTTGGGGGGTGGTTGTCTGTTACGTTTTTATTTAGGGGTGGTTGTCTGTTACGTTTATATTTGGGGGGTGGTTGTCTGCTACGTTTATATTTGGGGGGTGGTTGTCTGTTACGTCTTTATTTGGGGGGTGGTTGTCTGTTACGTTTTTATTTGGGGGGTGGTTGTCTGTTACGTTATTATTTGGGGGGGTGGTTGTCTGTTACGTTTATATTTGGGGGGTGGTTGTCTGCTACGTTTATATTTGGGGGTGGTTGTCTGTTACGTTTGTATTTGGGGGTGGTTGTCTGTTACGTTTTTATTTGGGGGTGGTTGTCTGTTACGTTTTTATTTAGGGGTGGTTGTCTGTTACGTTTTTATTTGGGGGGTGGTTGTTTGTTACGTTTATATTTGGGTGTGGTTGTCTGTTACGTTTATATTTGGGGGTGGTTGTTTGTTACGTTTATATTTGGGGGTGGTTGTCTGTTACGTTTATATTTGGGGGTGGTTGTCTCTTACGTTTATATTTGGGGGGTGGTTGTCTGTTACGTTTTTATTTGGGGGGTGGTTGTCTGTTACGTTATTATTTGGGGGGGTGGTTGTCTGTTACGTTTATATTTGGGGGTGGTTGTCTGTTACGTTTATATTTGGGGGTGGTTGTCTGTTACGTTTATATTTGGGGGTGGTTGTCTGTTACGTTTATATTTGGGGGTGGTTGTCTGTTACGTGTATATTTGGGGGTGGTTGTCTGTTACGTTTATATTTGGGGGTGGTTGTCTGTTACGTTTATATTTGGGGGTGGTTGTCTGTTACGTTTATATTTGGGGTGGTTGTCTGTTACGTTTATATTTGGGGGTGGTTGTCTGTTACGTTTTTATTTGCGCGGGGTGGTTGTCTGTTACGTTATTATTTGGGGGGTGGTTGTCTGTTACGTTTATATTTGGGGGGTGGTTGTCTGTTACGTTTATATTTGGGGGTGGTTGTCTGTTACGTTTATATTTAGGGGGTGGTTGTCTGTTACGTTTTTATTTGGGGGTGGTTGTCTGTTACGTTTTTATTTGTGGGGTGGTTGTCTGTTACGTTTATATTTGTGGGGTGGTTGTCTGTTACGTTTATATTTGGGGGTGGTTGTCTGTTACGTTTATATTTGGGGGTGGTTGTCTGTTACGTTTATATTTGGGGGTGGTTGTCTGTTACGTTCTTATTTGGGGGGTGGTTGTCTGTTACGTTTTTATTTGGGGGGTGGTTGTCTGTTACGTTTATATTTGGGGGTGGTTGTCTGTTACGTTTATATTTGGGGGTGGTTGTCTGTTACGTTTTTATTTGGGGGGTGGTTGTCTGTTACGTTTTTATTTGGGGGTGGTTGTCTGTTACGTTTATATTTGGGGGGTGGTTGTCTGTTACGTTTTTATTTGGGGGATGGTTGTCTGTTACGCTTATATTTGGGGGGTGGTTGTCTGTTACGTTTATATTTGGAGGGTGGTTGTCTGTTACGTTTTTATTTGGGGGGTGGTTGTCTGTTACGTTTTTATTTGGGGGTGGTTGTCTGTTACGTTTTTATTTGGGGGTGGTTGTCTGTTACGTTTATATTTGGGGGTGGTTGTCTGTTACGTTTTTATTTGGGGGTGGTTGTTGGTTACGTTTTATTTGGGGGGTGGTTGTCTGTTACGTTTTTATTGGGGGGTGGTTGTCTGTTACGTTTTTATTTGGGGGGTGGTTGTCTGTTACGTTTTTATTTGGGGGTGGTTGATGTTACGTTTTTATTTGGGGGGTGGTTGTCTGTTGCGTTTATATTTGGGGGTGGTTGTCTGTTACGTTTATATTTGGGGGTGGTTGTCTGTTACGTTTATATTTGGGGGTGGTTGTCTGTTACGTTTATATTTTGGGGGTGGTTGTCTGCTACGTTTATATTTGGGGGGTGGTTGTCTGTTACGTTTTTATTTAGGGGTGGTTGTCTGTTACGTTTATATTTGGGGGTGGTTGTCTGCTACGTTTATATTTGGGGGGTGGTTGTCTGTTACGTCTTTATTTGGGGGGTGGTTGTCTGTTACGTTTTTATTTGGGGGGTGGTTGTCTGTTACGTTATTATTTGGGGGGGTGGTTGTCTGTTACGTTTACATTTGGGGGGTGGTTGTCTGCTACGTTTATATTTGGGGGTGGTTGTCTGTTACGTTTGTATTTGGGGGTGGTTGTCTGTTACGTTTTTATTTGGGGGTGGTTGTCTGTTACGTTTTTATTTAGGGGTGGTTGTCTGTTACGTTTTTATTTGGGGGTGGTTGTCTCTTACGTTTATATTTGGGGGGTGGTTGTCTGTTACGTTTTTATTTGGGGGGTGGTTGTATGATACGTTATTATTTGGGGGGTGGTTGTCTGTTACGTTTATATTTGGGGGTGGTTGTCTGTTACGTTTATATTTGGGGGTGGTTGTCTGTTACGTTTATATTTGGGGGTGGTTGTCTGTTACGTTTATATTTGGGGGTGGTTGTCTGTTACGTGTATATTTGGGGGTGGTTGTCTGTTACGTTTATATTTGGGGGTGGTTGTCTGTTACGTTTATATTTGGGGGTGGTTGTCTGTTACGTTTATATTTGGGGGTGGTTGTCTGTTACGTTTATATTTGGGGGGTGGTTGTCTGTTACGTTTTTATTTGGGGGGTGGCTGTCTGTTACGTTATTATTTGGGGGGGTGGTTGTCTGTTACGTTTATATTTGGGGGGTGGTTGTCTGTTACGTTTATATTTGGGGGGTGGTTGTCTGTTACGTTTATCTTTGGGGGTGGTTGTCTGTTACGTTTATATTTAGGGGGTGGTTGTCTGTTACGTTTTTATTTGGGGGTGGTTGTCTGTTACGTTTTTATTTGTGGGGTGGTTGTCTGTTACGTTTATATTTGTGGGGTGGTTGTCTGTTACGTTTTTATTTGGGGGTGGTTGTCTGTTACGTTTTTATTTGGGGGGTGGTTGTCTGTTACGTTCTTATTTGGGGGGTGGTTGTCTGTTACGTTTTTATTTGGGGGGTGGTTGTCTGTTACGTTTATATTTGGGGGTGGTTGTCTGTTACGTTTATATTTGGGGTGGTTGTCTGTTACGTTTTTATTTGGGGGGTGGTTGTCTGTTACGTTTTTATTTGGGGGTGGTTGTCTGTTACGTTTATATTTGGGGGGTGGTTGTCTGTTACGTTTTTATTTGGGGGATGGTTGTCTGTTACGCTTATATTTGGGGGGTGGTTGTCTGTTACGTTTATATTTGGAGGGTGGTTGTCTGTTACGTTTTTATTTGGGGGGTGGTTGTCTGTTACGTTTTTATTTGGGGGTGGTTGTCTGTTACGTTTTTATTTGGGGGTGGTTGTCTGTTACGTTTATATTTGGGGGTGGTTGTCTGTTACGTTTTTATTTGGGGGTGGTTGTTGGTTACGTTTTTATTTGGGGGGTGGTTGTCTGTTACGTTTATATTCGGGGGGTGGTTGTCTGTTACGTTTTTATTTAGGGGTGGTTGTCTGTTACGTTTTTATTTGGGGGTGGTTGTCTGTTACGTTTATATTTGGGGGGTGGTTGTCTGTTACGTTTTTATTTGGGGGTGGGTGTCTGTTACGTTTATATTTGGGGGTGGTTTGTCTGTTACGTTTTTATTTGGGGGGTGGTTGTTGGTTACGTTTTTATTTGGGGGTGGTTGTCTGTTACGTTTATATTTGGGGGTGGTTTGTCTGTTACGTTTTTATTTGGGGGGTGGTTGTCTGTTACGTTTTTATTTGGGGGGTGGTTTTTGGTTACGTTTTTATTTGGGGTGGTTGTCTGTTACGTTTTTATTTGGGGGTGGTTGACTGTTACGTTTTTATTTGGGGGTGGTTGTCTGTTACGTTTTTATTTGGGGGTGGTTGTCTGTTACGTTTTTTTTGGGGGGTGGTTGTCTGTTACGTTTTTATTTGGGGGTGGTTGATGTTACGTTTTTATTTGGGGGTGGTTGTCTGTTACGTTTTATTGGGGGTGGTTGTCTGTTACGTTTTTATTTGGGGGGGTGGCTGTCTGTTACGTTTACATTTGGGGGTGGTTGTTGGTTACGTTTTTATTTGGGGGTGGTTGTCTGTTACGTTTTTATTGGGGGGTGGTTGTCTGTTACGTTTATATTTGGGGGTGGTTGTCTGTTACGTTTATATTTGGGGGTGGTTGTCTGTTACGTTTTTATTGGGGGTGGTTGTCTGTTACGTTTTTATTTGGGGGTGGTTGTCTGTTACGTTTTTATTTGGGGGTGGTTGTCTGTTACGTTTCTATTTGGGGGATGGTTGTCTGTTACGCTTTTATTTGGGGGTGGTTGTCTGTTACGTTTAAATTTGGGGGTGGTTTGTCTGTTACGTTTTTATTTGGGGGGTGGTTGTCTGTTACGTTTTTATTTGGGGGGTGGTTGTCTGCTACGTTTGTATTTGGGGGTGGTTGATGTTACGTGTTTATTTCGGGGTGGTTGTCTGTTACGTTTTTATTTGGGGGGTGGTTGTCTGTTACGTTTTTATTTGGGGGTGGTTGTCTGTTACGTTTATATTTGGGGGTGGTTGTCTGTTACGTTTATATTTGGGGGTGGTTGTCTGTTACGTTTATATTTGGGGGTGGTTGTCTGCTACGTTTTTATTTGGGGGGTGGTTGTCTGTTACGTTTTTATTTGGGGGGTGGTTGTCTGTTACGTTTTTATTTGGGGGGTGGTTGTCTGTTACGTTTTATTTGGGGGGTGGTTGTCTGTTACGTTTATATTTGGGGGTGGTTGTCTGTTACGTTTTTATTTGGGGGGTGGTTGTCTGTTACGTTTTTATTTGGGGGGTGGTTGTCTGTTACGTTTTTATTTGGGGGTGGTTGTCTGTTACGTTTTTATTTGGGGGGTGGTTGTCTGTTACGTTTTTATTTGGGGGTGGTTGTCTGTTACGTTTTATTTGGGGGTGGTTGTCTGTTACGTTTATTTGGGGGGTTGTCTGTTACGTTTATTTGGGGGTGGTTGTCTGTTACGTTTATATTTGGGGGGTGGTTGTCTGTTACGTTTTTATTTGGGGGGTGGTTGTCTGTTACGTTTATATTTGGGGGTGGTTGTCTGTTACGTTTATATTTGGGGGTGGTTGTCTGTTACGTTTTTATTTGGGGGTGGTTGTCTGTTACGTTTTTATTTGGGGGTGGTTGTCTGTTACGTTTATATTTGGGGGGTGGTTGTCTGTTACGTTTTATTTGGGGGTGGTTGTCTGTTACGTTTATATTTGGGGGGTGGTTGTCTGTTACGTTTATATTTGGGGGTGGTTGTCTGTTACGTTTTTATTTGGGGGTGGTTGTCTGTTACGTTTTTATTTGGGGGTGGTTGTCTGTTACGTTTATATTTGGGGGGTGGTTGTCTGTTACGTTTATATTTGGGGGGTGGTTGTCTGTTACGTTTTATTTGGGGGTGGTTGTCTGTTACGTTTATATTGGGGGGTGGTTGTCTGTTACGTTTTTATTTGGGGGTGGTTGTCTGTTACGTTTTTATTTGGGGGTGGTTGTCTGTTACGTTTATATTTGGGGGGTGGTTGTCTGTTACGTTTTTATTTGGGGGTGGTTGTCTGTTACGTTTATATTTGGGGGTGGTTGTCTGTTACGTTTTATTTGGGGGGTGGTTGTCTGTTACGTTTATATTTGGGGGTGGTTGTCTGTTACGTTTATATTTGGGGGTGGTTGTCTGTTACGTTTTTATTTGGGGGGTGGTTGTCTGTTACGTTTTTATTTGGGGGGTGGTTGTCTGTTACGTTTTTATTTGGGGGGTGGTTGTCTGTTACGTTTTTATTTGGGGGGTGGTTGTCTGTTACGTTTTTATTTGGGGGGTGGTTGTCTGTTACGTTTTTATTTGGGGGTGGTTGTCTGTTACGTTTTTATTTGGGGGTGGTTGTCTGTTACGTTTTTATTTGGGGGTGGTTGTCTGTTACGTTTTTATTTGGGGGTGGTTGTCTGTTACGTTTTTATTTGGGGGTGGTTGTCGGGGTTGGCGTCTTTTGGTGCCCAAGTGGGTGATTTGTGCTTTGTAAGGGTTAGTTAGCCCGTCTGTCAGTCTGTGTCTCTGTCTGCCAGTTTTTTTCACACTCTGTCTGTGTGTCTGTGTTTGTCTTGGTCTGTCTATCTGCCTGTCTGTCTCAGCCTCTCTGTCTTTCCACAATGTCGGTCTCTGGCTGTCTACTCTGTCTCTCTGTCTTTCCACAATGTCCGTCTCTGGCTGTCTACTCTGTCTCTCTGTCTTTCCACAATGTCCGTCTCTGGCTGTCTACTCTGTCTCTCTGTCTTTCCACAATGTCGTCTCTGGCTGTCTACTCTGTCTCTCTGTCACTCGTCTCTGTCTGTCTGTTTTTTTGTAGAGAGGAGTTGTTGTGTTGTTTTTATTGAGAGTGGTTGGGGGGTTGGGGGGTTGGGGGGTGGGGGATTCGGGGGTGGGGGGTGGGGGGTTGGGGGGTCGGGGGTGGGGGGGTTGGGGGGTTGGGGGGTTGGGGGTGGGGGGTTGGGGGGTGGGGGGTTGGGGGGTTGGGGGTGGGGGGTTGGGCGGTTCGGGGGGGTAGGGCGGTTCGGGGGGGTTGGGGGGTTGGGCGGTTCGGGGGGGTTGGGCGGTTGGGGGTGGGGGGTTGGGGGTTCGGGGGGGTTGGGCGATTGGGGGTGGGGGGTTGGGGGTTCGGGGGGGGTTGGGGGTTGGGGGGTTGGGGGTTGGGGTGGGGTTGGGGGGTTGGGGGGTTGGGGGTGGAGGTCGGGTATGTTGATGTTGATAGGATTCCTTAGGGAGGATTTGTTGTCTGTCCTTCTCTCTGTCTGTCTCCGTCTATCTGCATTTGTCTGTCTGTCTATTTGTATCTGTCTGTTATTTGTCTGTCTTTCTGTTTATGTCTGTTCCTCTCTTTCTGTCCGTCTTTTGTCTGTATGTCTGTCTGCTCTTTTTCTTTTTTATACGTTTTTGTCTGTCTGTCTGTTTGTCTGTCTAACTTTCTGTTTACCCCTGTCTGTCTGTCTGTCTGTCTGATTGTGTCTGTCCATCTGACTTTCGGTTTCTGTTTGTCTATCTCTATCTATCTGTCCCTTTATGTTTCTGTAAGTCTGTCTTATTCTGTCTGTTTGAATGTCTGCCTCTGTCTGTCTATCTGTTTGTCTTTCTCTTCAATACAACACAACTCTCCCTACAATACAACACAACACAACTCTCCCTCCAATACAACACAACACAACTCTCCCTCCAATACAACACAACACAACTCTCCCTCCAATACAACACAACACAACTCTCCCTCCAATACAACACAACACAACTCTCCCTACAATACAACACAACACAACTCTCCCTCCAATACAACACAACACAACTCTCCCTACAATACAACACAACACAACTCTCCCTCCAATACAACACAACACAACTCTCCCTACAATACAACACAACACAACTCTCCCTCCAATACAACACAACACAACTCTCCCTCCAATACAACACAACACAACTCTCCCTACAACACAACACAACTCTCCCTCCAATACAACACAACTCTCCCTACAATACAACACAACACAACTCTCCCTCCCTACAATACAACACAACACAACTCTCCCTCCAATACAACACAACACAACTCTCCCTACAATACAACACAACACAACTCTCCCTACAATACAACACAACACAACTCTCCCTACAATACAACACAACTCTCCCTCCAATACAACACAACACAACTCTCCCTTCAGCACAACACAACTCTCCCTCCAATACAACATAACTCTCCCTACAATACAACACAACACAACTCTCCCTCCAACACAACACAACTCTCCCTACAATGCAACACAACACAACTCTCCCTACAATACAACACAACACAACTCTCCCTCAATACACAACTCTACTCTCCCTACAATACAACACAACTCTCCCTCCAATACAACACAACACAACTCTCCCTTCAGCACAACACAACTCTCCCTCCAATACAACATAACTCTCCCTACAATACAACACAACACAACTCTCCCTCCAACACAACACAACTCTCCCTACAATACAACACAACACAACTCTCCCTACAATACAACACAACACAACTCTCCCTACAATACAACACAACTCTCCCTCCAATACAACACAACACAACTCTCCCTTCAGCACAACACAACTCTCCCTCCAATACAACATAACTCTCCCTACAATACAACACAACACAACTCTCCCTCCAACACAACACAACTCTCCCTACAATCCAACACAACTCTCCCTACAATACAACACAACACAACTCTCCCTATGTCATGGTTTTGGGGTGGATCGGTAGTGGTAGGAGTTGATTATATTATATAAAGATAATAATATGTCGTATTTCTTATTTCTTACCGTAGAGTTCGATACCTTCACACTGATTACTTACAGGAGATTATGGCGTATCTACGTAGAAGTTCACTCCACCACTCGACATTCCATGATTTATACTTGATAAATGATGATTTAATGAATTCATTTAATTTTCAACATCCATCTAAGTTATTGGTTATACTATGTCATAACCAATCAGTCATTACCTTTAGCAATAATAAGATAGGATCACAGATACGGGCAGATAATTGCACTTACATTTATTTGTCAAGCTTCCATACGATGATTTACAATTTGCATGGATATATGATTTACTCACGTTCACGCTGTAATAAAATTAATCTTCTAAAACAGGGAATTTTCAACTTGGGGACACATGTGGTTACTCTACTATGGGTGTGACTTAACAGAGCCTTAATTCTTCGGGCCGTATTGATAGTCATTACGACGATAATGACGATCACGATCATCATCTCGATGATCGTGTGTCGGGATGCAACCACCCAACGCTGAGTGCCATATTCCTAGACCCTTACATGAGCGTGTCAACACGGCAGCTCGTGTCGGATGGCAAAATTGTTTTTGGCCATGCGCGTGTGCCAAATGTATTATTTCACAAAATTAGAATGACGATTTAGAGAGATATTTAGTTGTTATTTTATACCGGCACAATAATATAATGTAAAATATATTTTTTTAATAAAATTGAACTTTATTATTTGTTCGAAACAAAATAGATAATTTTTTCATCTGAGCACTTGGCAACAATGTTTGCGCGCGTGTTATCAAACATGGAGGTAGTAAGAGAACGTTCTGCAGCTCTGTCTGAAACCCAACACATGGCACTTAGCGCCATATTGAGCAAAGGCCAATCAGTGAAGACAGGTCTACAAGCAACACCATAAATGATAGGAAAAGAAAGGCCTGGGATGAAATTACTGCTTCATTCAACGCCAACTACCCAGACCAAATCCCTTGCTCAGCCAAGCAGCTCAAGAGAAGTTACGAGCACATAAAACGGAAGTAAGTATATGTTTATTTCTAAGTTTAGTATTTAAAAAATATGTTTTTTTGCCAGTAGGTTACTAAATTGATTAGGATTACAGTATTTAAGTGACGTGTCTTGTGAGGAGTCCCACCTCCTCCCGAAGAAGACAGAAGGAAAGCTCCCATCTCGCCTCCCCATTTTCCCTTCCTTCATATAATTTTATGATCACGTTCAGTTATATATCAAAATAAGTGTTTTTATGTCTACTTTTATAAGTTATGTTATATGCTATTCCATGCGGTGTCTGAGTAGTATTGACCATATATTTTATATGTGCAAGTGTTAGCCATTGATTTATTTTTACTCCTAAGAGTGCTAGGTTAAAATTGTGTATGATATCTGAAACACAAATTCAATTCATAATGAAGGAACTGGTATGGAGGATACACCAGTAAAAGGTGCTTCAGCCATACTGTGTTAGGTTCTCTTGAAGGAACTGGTATGGAGGATACACCAGTAAAAGGTGCTTCAGCCATACTGTGTTAGGTTCTCTTGAAGGACCTGGTATGGAGGATACACCAGTAAAAGGTGCTTCAGCCATACTGTGTTAGGTTCTCTTGAAGGAACTGGTATGGAGGATACACCAGTAAAAGGTGCTTCAGCCATACTGTGTTAGGTTCCCTTGTTTGTCATCTTTAATTGCCAGTGAATAAATTGAAGACCACATGGGACACTAAGAATCGGAAGGGAACCGTACGCATGTCCCTGAAATGTTGGAAACAACATCGGGTGGCTACCCCCACCCGATAGCTCCCTTACGACAAATAATCATCATTATATTTTATGAAAGTTCTTCCAGTACTTTATATTACAGATGTCTACGTCGAATTATTTTAATTTTTTTGATAAGAACAATTAAAAGAAGTGTTAATACGGATAAATGAACTTTCACAACACTGTTTTGAACTTGAAACATTATTGGAATGTTGACATCACAGCTCCGACTGCTGTGAGCCTCATCTTCAATTAACAATTACTTCTGTTATCATTTAAGGTATGTTTCTTATCTTTATTCATTCATACAATATTTTGTCGTAGTAGTAATAAAATTTCAACCATCTGAACCATGAAATTCACTTATGTTTTCCGGAATGAGGCAAGTAGATAGCAGGCAGCTACCAAACAGGGAGGTACTACCGACTGGGAAGATATTGGACGCATAATGTGTTGTCTAATGGTAGACCCTGCTGCCATATGTGACCAAGTCCCAGGTTGCTGATCTGACTTTCTGCCTCATTTACACACAATTGCAGGATCTCAATTGTTTCTCTTACTATTGACAAGACAACATACTGTACATATAGCGTTTCTAACTATTGATTATTATTATTTTCTCTTTATTATCATTATTACAGTGTTGTTATTATTGTTATTATTTTATTTCACTTTTAATTATAAATTTTATTTACTATGAATTACTATTATTATTATTAAATTTTCGCCCCCCAGGCCCCGATGTGGGTCTGTGACCTGTGCCCAGGTGGGCTAATCCCCTTAAAAAAAAAAAGAAAGCCAAGTGAGCTCACTCTATCTTGAGTTAGCAAGGAAAATATCACAGTAATATAGTTTAGTTTAAACGTTAATATTCATTTTCAACAAGATATAAGCTAAGGTTTACGATCTACAATGTCTTGTGTGTGTCAGGCAGAAATATGACGACATAAGTAAGCATTAGATTTCATTTTCTTTATTCTTTAACTTAAATATTTACTGTCACTAATAAAATAGAGAATAAGTACAGCTTACTATCAATACAAATAATTTGCTCTAAAATTCTGCAATACTCGGCTACATCACAGTTTTAATGATACTCACAACACCACTCTTTGGTTAAAAACATCTATTTACTTTTAATTTTTACAATTGATATTTTCAGGCCTTTCTTTTCCTATCATTTATGGTGTTGCTTGTAGACCTGTCCTCAATGATTGGCCTTTGCTCAATATGGCGCTAAGTGCCATGTGTTGGGTTTCAGACAGAGCTGCAGAACGTTCTCTTACTGCCTCCATGTTTGATAACACGCGCGCAAACATTGTTGCCAAGTACTCAGATGGAAAAATTATCTATTTTGTTTCGAACAGATAATAAAGTCCAATTTTATAAAAAAATATATTTTACATTATATTATAGTGCCGGTATAAAATAACAACTAAATATCTCTCTAAATCGTCTTTCTAATTATGTGAAATAATACATTTGGCACACGCGCATGGCCAAAAAAAATTTTGCCATCCGACACGAGCTGCCGTGTTGACACGCTCATGTAAGGGTCTAGGAATATGGCACTCAGCGTTGGGTGGTTGCATCCCGACACGCGATCATCGAGATGATGATCGTGATCGTCATTATCGTCGTAATGACTATCAATTCGGCCCTTAGTCTCGTGTCGACGACGGTTCACAGGACGGAGTGCGGTGGAGGACTCTGTGTGGTGTGGTGTGGTGTCCCGCCCCCCTTCAGGAGGGAGAGAATGGAGACGACGTCTTAACTAACCCACGGCTCAGGGGATACTGCTTAAAATGAGGTTTTTGGGTGTGAAGCGATGAACAGTACAACACTGTTTCACTGCCCACCCCCCTAAAGGCTGGCTAACATACACTAATTGAAAAATACATGTCCCAGTTATGCCTCGCCGGGCGTCTTATCTCTGGTAAAACAAATTTTGGAGTTGATTGCGTGGGTAAGCCTAACTCAACCCATGACACCCTACAATACAACACAACACAACTCTCCCTACAATACAACACAACACAACTTTCCCTACAATACAACACAACACAACTCTTCTACAACACAACTCTCCCTACAATACAATACAACACAACACCAGTCTCCCAACAACACAACTCTCCCTCCAATACAACACAACACAACTCTCCCTACAATACAATACAACATAACTCTCCCTACAATACAACACAACACAACACAACTTTCCCTACAATACAATACAACATAACTCTCCCGACAATACAACACAACACAACTCTTCTACAACACAACTCTCCCTACAATACAATACAACACAACAACAGTCTCCCAACAACACAACTCTCCCTACAATACAACACAACACAACTCTTCTACAATACATACAACATAACTCTCCCTACAATACAACACAACACAACACAACTTTCCCTACAATACAATACAACATAACTCTCCCGACAATACAACACAACACAACTCTTCTACAACACAACTCTCCCTACAATACAATACAACACAACACCAGTCTCCCAACAACACAACTCTCCCTCCAATACAACACAACACAACTCTCCCTATAAAACACAACTGTCTTGTTGTGTATATGACTCATGTCTATCTATCAGCGGCGACTGGTGAAACATATCAAGTTAATGAAGACATTTTGCTAGAACTTAACCCACAAAAGAATACCAAACAGTTATAAGCAACAGCGCCACGGTAACTCTGCTATTTGAGTTTAAAATCACGTTAAGATCCGCGAAAATAAATCAATTATTGAAGAAAAACTGCAAAAATACCACATGTAACATAAATACAACTTCTGGAATGTTGATCAATGTCCCCCTGGCGGTGGCCTGGCGAACTAGGGAGAGGTTGTGTTGTGTTGTATTGTAGGGAGAGTTGTGTTGTGTTGTATTGTAGGGAGAGTTGTGTTGTGTTGTATTGTAGGGAGAGTTGTGTTGTGTTGTATTGTAGGGAGAGTTGTGTTGTGTTGTATTGTAGGGAGAGTTGTGTTGTGTTGTATTGTAGGGAGAGTTGTGTTGTGTTGTATTGTAGGGAGAGTTGTGTTGTGTTGTATTGTAGGGAGAGTTGTGTTGTGTTGCATTGTAGGGGGAGTTGTGTTGTGTTGTATTGTAGGGAGAGTTGTGTTGTGTTGTATTGTAGGGAGAGTTGTGTTGTGTTGTATTGTAGGGAGAGTTGTGTTGTATTGTAGGGAGAGTTGTGTTGTGTTGTATTGTAGGGAGAGTTGTGTTGTGTTGTATTGTAGGGAGAGTTGTGTTGTGTTGTATTGTAGGGAGAGTTGTGTTGTGTTGTATTGTAGGGAGAGTTGTGTTGTGTTGTATTGGAGGGAGAGTTGTGTTGTGTTGTATTGTAGGGAGAGTTGTGTTGTGTTGTATTGTAGGGAGAGTTGTGTTGTGTTGTATTGTAGGGAGAGTTGTGTTGTGTTTTTTTGTAGGGAGACTTGTGTTGTATTGTATTGTAGTTGTGTTGTATTGTAGAGAAAGACAAACAAATAGACAGACAGACGCAAGCATACAACCGGAGACAGACAGACAGACAGAGAGAGACACAGACGGACGGACAGAGAGACAGACAGAAATACAGACAGACAGACAAATTAAGGCAGAAAATTAGACAGACAGTCAGACAGACTGAGAAAGCAGACAGCAGAGACAGACAGACAGACAGAGATAGAAATACAGAGACACAGAAAAAGAAAAAGAGCAAACAGACATACAGAATAACGACAGACAGAAAGAGACGAACAGACATAAACAGACAGACAGACAAATAACAGACAGACAGACAGAGTAGTGAGAATGAGACAAAGAGAAAGTAACAGAGAGACAGACACAGGCACACAGAGACAGACATACAGCCTGACATGGAGACATCGAGATATATAGACAGACAGACAGAGATAAACCGTCAGAGACATACAGACAGACAGACAGACAGACAGAGAGAGACTGAAAGACATACAGAGACAGACGGACAGACAGACATAGACAAATAGACAGACAGAGTGAGAAAGGCAGACAGACAGAATGAGAAATGCAGACAGACAGACACAAACAGGTACAGCCTGACAGAGACAGACAGATATGCACAGATAGACGGACAGACAAACAGGCAGACAGACAGATAGAAAGAGACAGACAAAGAGCAGACAGACAGAAAGATGCAGAGACAAACAGTCAGACATAGACAGAAAAAGTGAGTAACTCGGACAGACAGATAGACAGACGGACAAAAGCAGATAGACGGAGATAACAAATCCTCCCTAAGGAATCCTGTCCTATAAATCAACATACCCGACCTCCCCTCCCTCCCCCCCCCACAACAAAAAATAAATGAATAAATAACAAAATAAAAATAAATAAATAAATACATAAATAAATAAAAATAATAAATAAATAAAACAAAATAAAATACCAACCAACCTCCAGACACAACCCTCCTCTCCCCCCAGACACAACCCCCCCCACCCCAGACACAACCCCATCCCACACCCCCCCAGACACAACCCCCCACCCCAGACACAACCCCCCCACCCCCCAGACACAACCCTCCTCACCCCAGACACAACCCCCCCACCCCCCAGACACAACCACCCTCCCCCCAGACACAATCCCCCCTCTCCCCAGACACAACCCCATCCCACCCCCAGACACAACCCCTCCCACCCCCCAGACCCAACCCCTCCCACCCCCAGACACAACCCCTCCCACCCCCCCAGACACAACCCCCCCTCTCCCCAGACACAACCCCATCCCAACCCCCCATACAAAGCCGCACAGAAATACTTACAATTCTCCAGAAGCAACCCCAACATACCTAACCACCCCTCCCTAGCAAAACCTAACAGACAGACAGAGACAGTCAGACAAACAGAGACAGTCAGGCAGAGAGACAGACATAGACAGTTAAACTGACAGACAGAGAGAGATAGACAAGAAAGTCAAAAACAGACAGAAAAACAGACAGAGACAGACAAACAGACAGATACAAAGACAGAGACTGAGAAGACAGACAAACAAACAGTCAAAGACAGACATACAGACAAAAACAGACAGAAAGGCTGACAGACAGAGAGACAGACAGACAGAGACCGACATTGTGAGAAAGACAGAGAAGCTGAGACAGATAGACAGGCAGTGGCACACAGACAGATTCCACGAAGCTCCTCGGCGTCACCATAGACAACAAACTAAATTGGAAACCACACGTCAGTGAAGTTATCAAATCCTCCAGTTTCCGTCTCCACCTCCTCCGCCGACTCAAGTCCCTCGGAGTTCCTACACACGAGCTCCTCAGTGTTTACACAACATTCATACTTCCCAAGCTCACCTACGCCTCCCCCACCTGGTCTTCCTCCCTAAATGCCACACAACGTAATCACCTAGAAAAAGTGCAAAAGAGGGCATGCAAGATTATTCTCTCCCCTTCCTACTCCACATATTAAGAAGCGCTCAACACACTGACCCTTTCGACTCTCACTGACCATCACCACGACCTCATCTGCAAATTTGGTAAGAAGCTTCTACACCATCCCCGACACCGGCTCCTACTACCACCTGAGATCCCTAGTCCGAGAATTGCTATTCGACACCACAACCGCATCCAGCCCATACGTGCACGAACTGATCGCTATAAGAACAGCCCAGTCCCAACCATTGTAAAAATTATCAATAACTTGTAATAAATCAGTGTATTCACTCCCAGTAAACACTACTCCTTACACTGTCACTATGTGGAAATGAACTGTAGTTTGAGCTTTTCCCCATCTAGTTATTATATGTCTTATTTGTGTCACTTATGTTACTTGTATATTATTTGTAATTCGTAACCCATTCCCCCAATATGTAACTGTATATTTTCAGCCTTCTGGCTGCCAAGCTCTTTCAATAAACCGTTAATTATTATTATTATTATTAGACCAACAGACAGGCGGACAGACAGTCAGACAGATAAACAAAGACAGACAGACAGACAGATAGACAGTGACAGACAATCTTCTGTCTGTCTGTCTCCACTTGTCCCGGTCTGTCTGCTTTGCCTTATCTAATGTTTCTACATATCTGTGTGTGTGTGTGTGTGTGTGTGTGCGTGTGTGTGTGCGTGTGTGTGTTTCTGTTTGTCAATCTCTCTCTCTCTCTCTCACTGTCCGTCTGTCTGTATCTGTCGGTCTCTGTCTGTCTGTTTGCCCCTTTATGTCTCTTTGTCTGTCTCCGATTGCCTGTCTCTGTCTGGCTGCCATTCTGTCTGTGTCTATTTGTTTGTCTTTCTCTGCCTGCTTGTTTGTCTGTCTGTCTGTCTGTCTTGTCTGTCTCTATCTTTCTTGTCTGTCTCTCTCTATCTGTCAGTCTAGTTGTCTATGTCTGTCTTTCTGTCTCTCTGACTGTCTCTGTTTGTCGTGTCTGTCAGTCGATCACTGTCTCTGTCATTCTGTCTGTCTGTCTATTTGTCTGTCTGTCAGTCTGTTTGTCCTTCTGTATTTGTCTCTTATTCATTGTCTGTCAGTCTCTCTTTTGTCTGTCTGTCTGTCTGTCTGTCTTTCTCACTCTGTCTGTGTTTGTCTGTCTATCCTCTGCCTGTCTGTTTATCTTCGTCTATCTGTTTTGTCTGTCTCTGTCTGTCTGTCCGTGCTTCTCACTTTTTCTGTCTATGTCTGACTGTTTGTCTCTGCGTCTTTTTCTCTCTGTCTTTTTCTTTCTATCTGTCTATCTGTCTATCTGCTTGTGTGTCCGTCTGTTTCTGCATATCTGTCTGTCAGGCTCTGTATGTCTGTGTCTGTCTGTCTGCATTTCTCATTCTGTCTGTCTGCTCTTTCTGTTTCTATCTGCCTGTGTGTCTGTCTCTGTTTGTATGTGTCTCTCTGTCTGTGTCACTTTCTCTTCGTCTCATTCTCTCTGCTGTCTGTCTGTTTGTCTCTTTCTGTCTGTCTTTTGTCTGCTTGTCTGTCTGCTCTCTTTCTTTTTTATGTGTCTCTGTATTTCTGACTCTGTCTGTCTGTTTGTCTGTCTAACTTTCTGCCTTAATTTGTCTGTCTGTCTGTCTATCTGTCTGTCTGTCTGTCCACCCGTCTCTGTGTGTCTCTCTGTCTGTCAATCTCTCTCCGCTTGTATGCTTGCCCCTGTATGTCTGTCTGTTTGATTGTGTCTGTCCATCTGACTGTCGGTTTCAGTTTCTGTGTGTCTGTCTTATTCTTTCTGTCTGTCTGTCTATCTGTCTGTCTATTTGTGTGTCTTTCTCTACAATTCAACACAGCTACAATACAACACAACACAACTCTCCCTACAATACAAGACACAACACAACGAATTATGTATGTCTCTTCTCTGTCTGTCAGATTGTTTATATCTTTCTGTCGGTTTGTTGTCTGTCTCTCCCTGTCTGCCTCTGACTGTCTGTCTGTCTCCGCTCGTCTCTTTGTCTATCTGTCTCTTCTCTGTCTGTCTGTCTATCTGGTTGTCTGTCTCTGTGTGACTGTATGTTTGTTGTCCGTCTCTGTCTGTATGCCTCTGACTGTCTGTCTATCTCCGCTCGTCTGCTTGTCTGTCTGCCTGTGTGTGTGTGTGTGTGTGTGCAGTCTTTCACTGTCTGTCAGACTGTCTCTGTTTCTGTCTGTGTCTTTATCGCTCTGCCTGTCTGTCTCTGTCTGTCTGTCTGCCTTTTTATATGTCTGTGTCTGTCTCTGTCTATCTATCTATTTATATCAGCATTTCTATCCTTCTCTCTCCGTCTGTCGCTGTCAGTCTGTCTGTGTCGCAACCCCCCCCCCTCTTTCTACACTACCATACCCTACCCCACAGCACACTACCCTACACCACACCACACTACCACACACCACACCACACTACCACACACCACTACCACACACCACACCACACTGCCCTACACCACAGCACACTACACTGCCCTACACCACAGCACACTACACACCCTACACCACACTACCCTACCCTACACCACACTACACTGCCCTACACCACAGCACACTACCACACACCACACCACACTACCACTACCACACACCACACCACACTACCACACACCACACCACACTACCACACACCACTACCACACACCACACCACACTACCCTACACCACAGCACACTACCACACACCACACCACACTACCCTACACCACAGCACACTACACACCCTACACCACACTACCCTACCCTACACCACACTACACTGCCCTACACCACAGCACACTACCACACACCACACCACACTACCCTACACCACAGCACACTACACTGCCCTACACCACACGGCATCTTCGTGGTGTAGATTAACACAATATAACCTTTTTCTTCTCTATTTTCAATTTCTTTGGGTTTTTTTCGCCCCCCAGGCCCCGTTGTGGGTCGTTTGACCTGTGCCCGGGTGGGCTAATTCCCGTAATAAGAAAGAAGAAAAGAAAAGAAGCAAAAAAACACCAAAAAACCAGGCACTTACATACCCGAGTTATCAGTTTAAGTGAGCCTCGAACTGGTCCCGGCGGTGGTACGTAGTTCGTCATGCCACCGCCAGGGTCTACTGTCAGCATCCCTGAAAGTCTATTTATGTTACAGTTGTTGATTTTGTTGTTTTTCTTTAATAATTCATATATTTACGTAGTTTTTCTCAGGATTTGTATGAATTTATACTCAAATAGAGTTACAACTGTGTTGACGCTGTGTATGGCCCTTTTACAGCTCTCGTCAGGCTTGACTGCTGTCACCCAAACTGAAACAGACAACTGTCCCTTGACTCACCACGTAACCATAACGTATCTGATTGAGTTGTTAAACAACAGGAACACTTTGGTAAAAGAAGAAATAATAACAACTAGAAACATTTGTAGGAATCTGTCAGTCTGTCTGTCTGTTGGTCTCTGTCTGTCTTTGTCTGTGTGTGTCTCAGTCTCTGTTTGTCTTTGTATCTCAGTCTCTGTCTGTGTGTCTGTGTCTGTTTCTTTCTGTCTATCTGTCTGTTTGTCTGTGACAGACAGACAGAGACAAAGACCGCCAGGCAGACAAGCAGAAAACTGACAGACAGACAGAGAAAGAAAGGGACAGACAGAAACAGAGACGGAGACATAGCCTAACATATGGACGAAAGAGACAGACAGACAGGCAGAGACAGACAAGCAGACATAGAAAGACAGATACAGATAGACAGACATAGAAAAATAGAGGCAGAAAATCAGAAAGACAGACAGAGATCGATATTGTGAGACAGACTGGCAGAAACAGTCAGACACAGAGACACAGACAGAGACAGACAATGAGACAGACTGAGATAAACAGACAGAGAGAAGCAGATAAACAGAGAAAGACAGACAGACTGACATACTTTGTCTTTCTGTACGTCTGTATTTCTCATTCTGTATGACTTTCTCACTCTGCCTGTCTGCGTTTGTCTGCCGGTCTGTTTGTCTCCGTCTATCTGTCTGTCTGTCCATGTTTCTCACTTTTCTGTCTACTTTGTCTGTCTTTCTCTTTCTATCTGTCTGTTCGTCTATCTCTGCATATCTGTCTATTTGTCTGTCAGTGTCTGTCTGTCTGCATTTCTCATTCTGTCTGTCTGACTTTCTCACTCTGTTTTTCTGTTTGTCTATGTCTGTGTCTGTCTGACTGTCTCTGACTGTTTGTCTTTCTGTCTCTGTTTGTCTGTCAGTCTCTGTCATTTTCTATCTGTCTCTGCCTGCTAGATAACAAGAACATGTTATTTCTTTACAAAGCAGAGTTTGAGTTGAGGCGGAACAACCAGAAAAATGTTCCAAGTTTGTTATAATTTCATCTTTTACCAAAGTGTTCCTGTTATTTAACAACTCAATCAGATACGTTACGTAACAGCCGTCGAGCCTGACGAGAGCGCCGGACCTTTTTATTTACGGCGATTCCTTCTTTATCTTGAGTTAGTGAATATAAAACGTATTTATCAATTTATGTCTTTGTAATATATCAGCGGCAACTGGTGAGACACATCAAGTCCACGATAGATCCTGATATTGGAGACATTTAACAAGAACCAACCCTAACACTCACACACACACGAACATAAGAATTAAGAAAACTGCAGAGCTTAAATCTAAATTTGTCTTATTTAAAACCATTTGTACGAGTTCCCTCCCGGTTGGGTAGTTTCAGTACCTTTGTAATATCACCGTTGTTTATCCCTGACTTCCATTTATACACCTCGTTCATATCGCCCCTTATTCTACGTCTCTGCCTGTCTGTTCTGTCTGTGTAACTGGCTCTTTGTCTGTCTGTCTTTCTGTATGTCACTCTTTGTCTGTTTTTTGTCTGTATGTCTGTATCTGACTGTCTGTTTGTCTGTCTTCTCAGTCGTCTCTTGTGACAACTAATGTTGGAAGCGGAAGTAGTTCCCAGTTATCACAACAGAAGACAATCCCCAATGTGTAAAAATACTGGAAAAGTTTGCGTTATATTACCAATGTACAACTTTAATTTAGTTGTTTTATCATCTATAATCTTAACTTTACACAACTGGTGCCATATAACAACCTAATAATACAATAACAGGTAAATAAAGATTCAGGAAACATAAATACAACTTCTAAACACTTTTCCTTAGACCTCCTCACGGTGGCCTCACGGACTGGTACCACCGCCTTGCTCTGTGGGGGTCAGGTCTAGGCCCGGGTGGGTCTATACGTATAAATGATTGCTTACCTTGGATTAACCTCCTCGGTGAGATTAACATTATCATTTGCTGACATTTGGCTTAACCGCCTGGGTCGGATTAATAACAACAATTGCTGACCTTGGTTTAACCGCCTGGGTGGGATTAATAACAACAATTGCTGACCTTGGCTTAACCGCCAGGGTGGGATTAATAACAACAATTGCTGACCTTGGCTTAACCGCCTGGGTGGGATTAATAATAACAATTGCTGACCTTGGCTTAACCGCCTGGGTGGGATTAATAACAACAATTGCTGACCTTGGTTTAACCGCCTGGGTGGGATTAATAACAACAATTGCTGACCTTGGCTTAACCGCCAGGGTGGGATTAATAACAACAATTGCTGACCTTGGCTTAACCGCCTGGGTGGGATTGCTGACCCTGTGATGGGTGGGATTGCTGACCCTGTGATGGGTGGGATTGCTGACCCAGTGATGGGTGGGATTGCTGACCCAGTGATGGGTGGGATTGCTGACCCTGTGATGGGTGGGATTGCTGACCCTGTGATGGGTGGGATTGCTGACCCAGTGATGGGTGGGATTGCTGATCCTGTGATGGGTGGGATTGCTGACCCAGTGATGGCGTGGGTGTGTGGGATGGGAGGGGGAATCCACAACCTTCCCAGGAAGTGGAGAATGGTACAATCCGTCAGGCGCCGACAGAAGGTATCAGGACCCACCAACTGGGAAGGGCGGGTGTAGGGATAGTGTGGTGTAGGGCGTGGTTGTATGGGATGGGAGGAGAAATCCACAACCTTCCCAGGAAGTGGAGAATGGTACAATCCGTCAGGCGCCGACAGAAGGTATCAGGACCCACCGACTGGGAAGGGCGTGTGTAGGGATAGTGTGGTGTAGGGCGTGGTTGTATGGGATGGGAGGGGGAATCCACAACCTTCCCAGGAAGTGGAGAATGGTACAATCCGTCAGGCGCCGACAGAAGGTATCAGGACCCACCAACTGGGAAGGGCGTGTGTAGGGATAGTGTGGTGTAGGGCGTGGTTGTATGGGATGGGAGGGGGAATCCACAACCTTCCCAGGAAGTGGAGAATGGTACAATCCGTCAGGCGCCGACAGAAGGTATCAGGACCCACCAACTGGGAAGGGCGTGTGTAGGGATAGTGTGGTGTAGGGCGTGGTTGTATGGGATGGGAGGGGGAATCCACAACCTTCCCAGGAAGTGGAGAATGGTACAATCCGTCAGGCGCCGACAGAAGGTATCAGGACCCACCGACTCGGAAGGGCGGGTGTAGTGTGTAAGGTAGTGTAGGGGGTTGCTGGGGGTGTGGGATGGGAGGGGGAATCCACCTTCCCAGGAAGTGGAGAATGGTACAATCCGTCAGGCGCCGACAGACGGTATCAGGACCCCCCAGACACAACCCCCCCTCCCCCCAGACACAACCCCTCACCCAAGACACAAGCCCCCCTCCCCCCAGACACAACCCCCCACCCCAGACACAAAGCCCCACCCCCTAGACACAACCCCCCACCCCCCAGACACAACCCCCCCTCCCCCCAGACACAACCCCCCCACCCCCAGACACAACCCCATCCCACCCCCCCAGACACAACCCCCATCCCACCCCCCCAGACACAACCCCCTCGACCCCTGCACCGTGCCCCACCCCCCCTCGACCCCTGCACCGTGCCCCACCCCCCCTCGACCCCTGCACCGTGCCCCACCCCCCTCGACCCCTGCACCGTGCCCCCCTCGACCCCTGCCCCTCCCTCGACCCCTGCACCGTGCCCCCCTCGACCTCTGCACCGTGCCCCACCGCCCTCGACCCCTGCACCGTGCCCCACCCCCTCGACCCCTGCACCGTGCCCCACCCCCCATCGACCCCATCTTACTCCTCCTCCTCTTCCTTCCCTTCTTCTTCCTCACTTCTACTTCTTCCTCCTCCTCCTTCCTCTCTCTATTGCATCTCCTACGCCCTCTCTTCCTCCTTTTCCATACTTCTCCCCTCCTCTTCCTCTTCCACACTTCTCCTGCTTCGTCCTCCTCTTCACCCAGCTTCTACTCTTCCTATTGCTTTGTTCTTCCTTCTCGTCCTTTCCCTCCCCATCCTCCTCCTCCTCGTCCTCCTCTTCCTTTTAGGGACATTCCCTTTTTACCTGCGTCTCTAATGGACACTCTCGCTTAAACGGTCACAAATTTGATGCGTCCCCTTTGTTGTGTTTCACGGTCACCGAGTAGTTTTATCCGGTAGGTCGATTAAGCGATTGTCATTGTGCTTTCGTTGTTGTATATTAGTTGGCATATCTTTTCTTCCCTGAGACGAGCACACCAAATCACGCTTTTACACACCAAGCGGTACAGTACAGGCTGCGGTCACCTTATGCGGTACAGTACAGGCTGACAGTACAGGCTGCGGTCACCTTATGCGGTACAGTACAGGCTGCGGTCACCTTATGCGGTACAGTACAGGCTGCAGTTTTTGGTCTGTTTGGTTAACACTTATTTTCTTATAGTCGCTCTCTGGCCTTACGTGACTCAGAAAGACTCGTTTAGTGGCTGTATAATTTATTGTCATCTATTATGTAAATTATCGTCACCCCATTATGTAAATTATTGTCACCCATTATGTACATTATCGTCGCTCATTATCCAAGTTATTGTCACACGTTATGTAAATTTGTGTCACTATATATTCGTCATTAGAAAGGTGAGATTCTTTTTACCTGGCTACCCGGTTACCTGGTTTTTAAGACTTGCTAATGACCTTGTACACAATAGCACCTCATGTGATATTCATGATTAGAAATGTGACACTTCTTTTTGCCCTTCTTTGAGGACATTTGAATGCTAGTGACTGAAAGATTATCGTTACTGTTTATTCTTAATGGGAAAGATATGGAAATACGTTTCTATTAAGTTACAGTTGACAATTACAGCATATATTAAAATTGAGATAGAGAAATTATCTTAGTATTTTTTATGGTGAATCTTGGTGTTTGTTGGTATATATTGTTCTTAAGGGGATGTTATTATTTAGAAAGATGAGGGTATTATTGGGTTTACCTCCTGTGTTTTGTAGTAAGATTGGTGTGTGTGTGTGTGTGTGTGTGTGTGTGTCTGTCTGTCTGAGTGTGTGTCTATTGGCCCTCCACAGTGCAGGAGAGAGCCCAAGTGACCTCTCCTTCACCTAGGGACCACACCTGCCAACTTCTCTGACGGGAAAATCGCTATAAATTACACCACGAGGCACCGCGACTGCTTCTCACCTTTTAAGTTTCCGTACCGAGGGCAGACGACTCATCCCTCTCACCTACCTGGCGCCACACTGAACCCACCACCACCAGTCTGAGAAACACACCTGTGAATATTTCCCAGGTAAATCTATTTATTCTCTAATTTATTCCACATCCGCTGTATTTTTACATAATATTAAGAGTAAATTTAGTAGGGAGATGATTTTTTTTTAGAAGTTTTTTATTAGCGAATTATACTTTTTTTTTTTACAAATATTGAATTTATTTAGGATTTTTTCAGTAATATAAACTGAAAAAATATAGATTGTTTAATGTATATAGAAAATAAATTAATGTTGCTCTTGATAGTTAAATATATATAAACAGTATCTTACTACAGTACATGCTAATATGAACACGATATTAATTAGTTACCTTTAATCAGGTGAGAGTAATCAAGGTGACATTAGCATGGATGACTTGACGAAATATAACGCAGAGGATTAATTAACAAGGAAGAAATTGGTCTAACGGGGTTATAGTCTTAATGAGGTTTATAATTAATATGATAATTGAGTTTAAGTGTTAAGTATTCATGAGGTTAATAATATGTTAAGTGATGTTATAAGTTTGTCGGAGTTCAAAGGTGTTTATGATGAGTTGGTGTATTTGTACTTACACAGTGGGACACACACACACACACACACACACACACACACCTTAAAATAAACTCCCCGTGTCAAAATCTATTACCTTCTACTGTTAGTGATTTAATCAGTGAGCAAAACAGAAGACAAAAACTCGGTATACAAAAAAGCTTTGAATCTGAAGTACCTGGAAAGCGTCAAGTAATTTTCCGGGTGAAATAACACAGAGAACGAGGCCATTGCTACTCACTCTGGTGCAAAATGACACGATGAAAACCTGCATTCTAACGACCCATCCTCCGACCCACTCCCCCCTCTCTGTACCCCTCCCCTTCTCCCCCTCCCCTTCTTTACTATGATCTCTTCCCCCCCTCCCCCCTCCCCCTTCCACCCTCCTTCTCTCCTCATCAAAGAATCCGTTTTTACTCATTAACAGGTGACACGCTTCGTACTGCCATTCATGAGGGAGGGATAGGGGTCTCTGGGATCATGGGTGAGAGGGGGTGAGTGTACGGGAATGGGGAGGAGGGGGAGGGGACGATCGGAAGGTGGGGTGGGGAGGGTAGGATGGTGGGAGGGATAGCAAGGGCAGGTGGAGGATGATAAAACGTGGATGACATTAGATTATTTCGGCGTTGGTGTGGGTGGTGGTGTGGGTAGTGTGGTGTGGGTAGTGGTGGTGGTGTGGGTAGTGGTGATGGTGTGGGTGGTGGTGGTGGTTGTGTGGGTGGTGGTGGTGGTGGTGATGGTGTGGGTGGTGGTGGTGGTTGTGTGGGTGGTGGTGGTGGTGGTGGTCTCTGTGTTGAGTGAGTGAGTGAGTGAGTTTTAACGAGGTCAGAAATAAAGAGATTAAACAAATAGGTCAACACAACCTAACCTAACCTCGACTCTTACGTATGACCTTAGGGGCCACTATGGTCCTTTAGTAGGGGTTAGAGGTCATTATAGTGCCACATTATAAGGGAAGTGAGTGCCAGAGTGTCAACATAACTCCCGACAATGATTACCTCAGATCATTCATCTTGAGGAGACAAGAGCTGGACCACACACCGCCCTCACACCGCCCCTCACTCCTCACGCACCGCCCCTCACTCCTCACGCACCGCCCCTCACACCTCACACACCGCCCCTCACACCTCACACACCACTCCTCACACCTCACACACCACCCCTCACACCTCACACGCCGCCCCTCACACCTCACACACCGCCCCTCACACGTCACACGCCGCCCCTCACACCTCACACACCGCCCCTCACTCCTCACACACCACCCCTCACACCTCACACACCGCCCATCACACCTCACACACCGCCCCTCACTCCTCACACACCACCCCTCACACCTCACACACCGCCCCTCACACCTCACACACCACTCCTCACACCTCACACACCGCCCCTCACACCTCACACACCACTCCTCACACCTCACACGCCGCCCCTCACACACCGCCCCTCACACCTCACACACCGCCCCTCACACCTCACACACCGCCCCTCACACCTCACACACCACTCCTCACACCTCACACGCCGCCCCTCACACACCGCCCCTCACACCTCACACACTGCCCTTCACACCTCACACACCGCCCCTCACACCTCACACATCGCCCCTCACACCTCACACACCGCCCCTCACACACCGCCCCTCACACCTCACACACCGCCCTTCACACACCGCCCCTCACACCTCACGCACCTGACACTTTACACTACTCCGACACGTGAGATCACAGCCATAAGAAATTATATCCATTACTTAATATTTTCCAACGTCTTAACTGTGTTTGTGACTTTGTAAGTAATGTATTTACTTTTTATAAGTAAATTCAACTTAGTGATCTGGAATTTAAGACTGGAATCATGAGTTAAGGGGGATGTACTAAACCCATTAACATCTACTTAATATGTGTGTTTAAGGGGCGTCTGTCTCAATGGGTGTTCTGTTCTCTTTAAGACGAATGGTGTGAAAAATTGGTGGTAATAAAAGTCGTGGTAACAATATTGTTATCTGGGTCTATTCACACTCTGGCCTCAATGGGAAGCTTAGGCCGAAGAAGGACATGTTAAAAAAGGCAGTGTCATCGTAAAGACCATTGAGGAGTAGTACGACAAAGAGCTTCGGAGGGAGAGAGGGAGAAAGGGAGATGAGGGAGGGAGTAGGGAGAATATAGGGACAGAGAGAGAGAGGGGGAGGGGGGGTATACGCCATGTTGGTAACACATCTTTGACATCACCCACCGGATGCATGATAATCCTTCCCATAAAATTCCATCCAACGTTTTATTACCTTTTGACCAATGAGCCGCCGTCAGTTGATTGCACAATTCCTGGCAATATAAACACCATCACGTTAAGGGTTTATGAGTTAATTTATATTGTAGTTTATTCAGAGGAAGAAAGAGGACAATATATCTGGAGAGTTAAAAGATATAATGAAGAGATGGAAGATGTAGAAAAAAATAGTGGGTGTTGTTGTGGTACAGGAGGCGGAAGAGGAGTATAGGAGGGCGGCGACAATGACAAGAACTCGACGGGGTGTTCCTTTCTTGCTGTTTATTGATTCCTTGATGGCTATCGCGTCCGTCCGTCCGTCCGCCTCTACGTCCAGTTGCTTGTATCTATACGTCTCATAACCTCGTGCCATCCCCACTACATGTAACCCGTCACTCATGCCAAACAAGCCAGGTATCTTCTTGAAGGAGGTGACGAGCGGGTGGTAGTGCAGGGTGGATAATGCGGTCCTCAGTCGAGTGTGTTTGGGGTAAGGAGAGGAGGAGGATTAAGAGTAGCCACTTCGAGACACCAGGAACAAGAGGAGGAAGAGGTGGAGGAAAAGTAGAAGAGGAGGAGGAAGACAAGAAGAGGAAGAGGAGGACAAGAGGATGAAGAACAAGAAGAAGAGGTGAAGGAGGACTAGTAGAAGAATAAGAAGTGAAGGAGGAGGAGGAGGAGGAGGGGGAGGAGGAGGGGGAGGAGGAGGACATCATTGCCCGGGTCCCTCAAGATGGCTATTTTAGGGAAGGACGTGATAAAGCTTTTTCTCTTTTTTGTGTTGGTGTTAAATCAAGCGATGCGACACTCGTTCTTCGCTGGGATTTCATTCACGCCTATTTTTATTGTGTGTGGGGGGGGAGGGTGTGTGAGAGAGACAACACACTACAGTACACACACACACACACACACACCAAAACAATAGAGAATTACCCCAAAATTAATTCAGGAATTCATTACACAGGTCGGCATAACAACGTGTATTGTCTTGTACAGTGTGATCTGAATTCTATTATTTTTACTCAGACTATCAACAAGAACCCCCCCCCCCCCCCCCACACACACACAGACAGACACTGAACACCGCAAGCACAGACACACACACACAGACCACCAACCACATACGTCAACATATTAGATAAAAACGTATATCAATTGACGTGTGGTAGCAGGTTAATTTGACGTACAATAACCTAACGTGACAAGTTATGTCTCCTAGTGTGTGATAATGTTACAGCTGAAGCGGGAATATCGGTGAAATTACCTCGAGTAGAAAAATATTCCAATGAGAATATCGGATTTTGGTGACAACATGAGATGAATTTTATGAATGTAATATTCCTGATAATGTCGACACAGTACATAACAAGTCAAAGTGAATTACAGAATATTACCAACAATACAGAATTACAATGGGAAAGTAGATTTAAAATAACATCAATGGAATAAAGTGAACAGGTAAATATTACGATAAATGCCAGAACAAACAATGCCACAAAAAAGTGACTGAGGAGGAACTATTTCGAGAGAAGGCAAATGGTAAATACATGAAGCCTAAATAAAATATACATGGAAAATATTCATATGAAAAATATATTACAATTTTTTCAAATCAAATATAAACATCAGGCAATTTTTCGCAATAGGTAAAACGCGTTTGATTTTTTTTTTGGAGGTGGAGAGAGAGAGAGAGAGAGAGAGAGAGAGAGAGAGAGAGAGAGAGAGAGATCATAGCAAAGAAAAATAGAGCACTATAGCTATGCCCTAAGACACTATAGCTATGCCATAAAACCCTGCAGTTATGCCCTAAATCACTATAATTATACCTTATAATACTACAGTTTCCACGGCCGCATCAGCATTATAGGGTCGGGTCACACAAACAGCGTCGTGTCGTATTTGTTGTGAACCAGATGATTTTTTCTAACTAACTGGGATTAAAGTTGATGCTTTTAGTTTAACTTACCAAGATTAAAAAAAAGGATTAACCATAATTCTCCATGTGTTTATAGAGATAAATACATTAATATCTGTGTTGGTGCAGAGATAATAGTTTCACAGTATTTTCCAGTGTGATTACTCCGATAAATAAAAATTACAACGAGTCAGTGTAGTCCTCTAAGTAAATATTTTATTCTACTACAATAATGTATAATTAACGATATAAAAACCAGTTGCATAATATCTCTCTGCATATTTACGGGAAATATATAAGTTCTACAAACCTTATTTCTATGTATTTATTGAAACTAAAACCAAAATTAATGTCCAATTGAATTTATCAAAGAAAAAATCAAACATTGTATTACTTCTCTTTCTTTTTTCATAATAAATATCTGGTTAACTGTTCCTATGTATTCATTTAGATAAAGATAATTTATATTTAACTTGTGTATTTAATCGAGATAGAACAGCTTCACACTAACTCTATATATTTATAGAGAAACGAACTTATTACTGTGAATTTCGTACATAATGGCCTACATATCGTTACGCTTTTCTCAATATAGTAAAGATATATATAGCCAATATTATGACGCTTTATCCTGGTAATATTAATAATAGTACCAGTATTTAATAATGGCTTATAATTATTGATAATAAATGATACTGATACATAACAATAATAATAATAATAATAATAATAATAATAATAATAATAATGAAAAGGGTTCAGGACAATGAAGGGTAAGAGTTGAGGGCGAGGAGGGAGGGGTAAGGGCAAAGGGTAAGGGTTCTATTCTAAGGTTCTATTACTCAATGAGAAAAAAAGACTAACGCACAAGATAAATTCCCACCTCTAAACGTCAAGTAAAAAAAATATATAAATTGAAAAAAACCCCTCAAAGTTCAAACGCCAACCAGAAGGTCCTCCCACTCTAACATATTTTGTTTTATATTTCACTTTTTTTCCTGTGTACCTGTGCCTCCCTTCCTATACCTTGAAACGTTCTCAGGAAAGATGATGTTCACCGCAGTAAACAAAAGGATCCCCTGAATGAGTTAGCTGGGAGGAGGCGAGACAACCTTTGGGCAGGTAAGAGAACGTTGTTGTGTGTGAATCAGGGAAGCCAGGCAGTGAACTGACTAGGAAGGCAAAAAAAAAATGCCAAGACAGTGATATTTAGGATCTTTGGTTAAGATTAATGTTAATTCCTTGTGAAATTTATTAGAAGTTAAATTAGCAGTTCATATACATTTAAGATAAAATATAATAGTATAATAGTATTTGATGTTGCGTAATACAGCTACTTTAGTGCACAAACTCTTTAATCCACAAAACAAACCTGTAACAAAAAAACACAACTCCCCAATATACAAATACGACAGAAAATAATCGGAACTATCTATGGACAGGTAAAGCGACAGGTAGCTCAGACAAACAGGTGAGACGGCACACAGCTCAGACAAACAGGTGAGACAGCACACAGCTCAGACTGACATTAATGCTAATTTTGGACACACCTTCTATATATTCTGTGGTCACTTGCCTCGATGTGTCAGTCTTGTTTTCACTCAGGCATTCCATTGTCCTTCGTGTTCTTATTACTGCACTTCACCGTACTACCCAGCCAGTGTGTCTGAACTCAGAGGTGTGGGACTGTGGTAAAAATTTCTTAAACTTACTGAAGGAATTAATAGATTGCGGCATGATATAAAAATGAAGAAGAAGAAGAAGAAGAATTATGCAAGTGTTTGTTTAATTTGAGAATCAGCAGTGGATAATTAAGAACAAAAATATTTGAATTGAAAGGGAATGCAAGAAAACAGAATGGAGCGAGGTGGATTAGTAGTGAAACGTGGGTGGCAAACACCGTAGACTTTTCCACACTCCTTGATCCATTAAGATGATTTACTGTCTCAGTATCATTCTTACGTGTACCGCAACTTACCGTATATCTCCCTAAAAGTCAAATCAGTTTTATCATAATTTTCTTCATTTGCTTCATAATAAATAATACGTGAAGAAAAATTTATGCAAATATTGTAAATACATTAATCTTGCCTAATAACTCCTTATGTAGCCCTCGAGTATTACATCAACTTTGATTAAAAATCGGATTATCCTCTTAATAGAGTTAAGACTTGAGTTAAGACTTGACGATGAAGGTGTTAATTTGTCGTACTCAAGAGGATTAAGGTATCATACTCACAGGTGGTAATTCACTGAACGTAAGCGGTTGTCATCTTACACAAGGGGTTAAAATCCACAAGTCCGTGAAATATTCACAAGTATTCTATGACGCATGATGTTATACTACTACTACTACTACTACTGCTACTACTACTACTACTACTACTACTACTACTACTAATAATAATAATAATAATAATAATAATAATAATAAAAATAATAAAAGTAAATGCATAAATGAAGTGGATGAGTCAACAGAGAAAATTTTTTTCAGAAAGACAAATATTACTTTTTCGTACCTCGTATAGGAAAAATATCTTAACATCTTGCTACAAGGAGTGAGGGGAAAAAACTCAGGCAGAAAAGACATATGAACCTAGTGCCGACCAACACACTCGTCTATATAACTTAGCCTCAGTAAGCTTCTCTCTGGCGTCTCATCTCCTGACCTGACTTTTAATCCTACTACATTCTGACACTTAAAATTATAAATTCCTCCAAGGACCACAAAAAAACTTAAAAGCCTGTAGCCTCAAGCGTCATTAGCGGGGGGCGGGGGGCTGCGTCAAGTACACCCTGCCAACATCGTATAAGACGCAGCAAGCTCATCTCTCTTGTTGACTCCCTGGCGAGTCGTCTTCACCAAACGTCTTTAAAGTTATCTACCGACATATCTTGGAGAATCCTAAACTTCATACGATCTCTTATAGCGTGTTTCCTCCTCCCCCCCCCCCCCCCACCCACCCCACACACACCCCCCATCCCGTGTCCTCCTCCTCCTCCCCCCACACACACCCCATCCCCCACCTATGATATTAAGTGCGCAGTATACGAAAAGTTCTATTTGTGTGTCTTGTGAATAATTATAGTCTGGATAAGCAATTTCTTGAGGTGGTTTAGGACGTGATATTTATGAATTCTGCTTTTTGTGTGAGTGTGTGTGTCATGAAACTCTGTCGCTGCTTAGCCTAGCTTAAGATGCATCTGCATTGGCAACAGATGTACTGCGCACTCTGTCAGGCACCAGCAACAAAATGACAAAAATAATGTTGTCGTGTTAAAATCATTCAATTCGTTGATGGTGTCACTGCCTATAACTTAAACTTAACAAATGAATGTATTGACGCCTTTGGTATTACGGTTTAACTTAATCAGTACGATGACCCAATCCCTCGACTACGAAGACTCAATACCGTGAGTAAGATGATTTAAACTCTTCTTTTATTTAACCTACTGAAGGAATTCTTGCTTTTGTTATATTCACTATGTTCAATCGAATTTTTATATTTCAGCACGATATAAAAAAGAAGTATTAATATGTGAGTGTCTGTCAGTTTGAGAATCAGCGCCACATAGACAAGAATATATGAATTGAAAGGAAGTACAAGAAACCAGAATTAAACGAGGAGGTTTAGTAGTGAAACGTGGGTAACGAATACCGTAGACTTTCTTAACTTTACCCATTACTGTACACATGTCGATCCATTAAGATGGATATACTTCTCTCTACCATTCTCACGTGTCCCACAACTAGTATATCGTTAATGAAAAAATAAAGTAAATAAGTTTCCAGTATCTCCACTACGAGTAACTAAGAACATAAAGGACCTCAGAGCTCACCATGTAAATGACAGAAGTTCAAAGAAACTATTATCATTACATAAAAAAATAAACAAATTGAGTTAATTACAAAAGCTCCACACCCCCGAGGCGAGTGCTTCATAATACAAGCCATGACGCGGGTCGGGGTTAATATAATGTATATTTATATATTTTAACCAAAGACTCGCCTTACTACTACTACTACACGTATGGATCACTATGTGTAAATATCCTTATAACATGTTTCAAATCTTTCCATCTAATACTACAGGAGGAGTTAATGGTGTAAAGTATACATTCACTCACAGTATTATAGACTGACGGAGCGACTGAAGTAGAGGAACTACCTGTAGAAGGATAAAGTGGAGGAGGGTCGGATTGACTGATGTGAGGATGGTCTGGCTGAAAAACGTACTGATAGAGAGAGAGAGAGAGAGAGAGAGAGAGAGAGAGAGAGAGAGAGAGAGAGAGAGAGAGAGAGAGAGCAAACACTTAACTAGAAGAAAAACAAAACCACATCAGAATCCCTTTTCTACTCCACCTCCTCCTCCCCCCCCCCTTCCTCTCCCTCCTCCACCTCCCTTTCCTCCCGGCACTATTTCCTCCAGTTCTTCCACAGCTCTCCAGGGACAGTCACGCTATTTAAAAAAATCTGTTTTCTTTTTTTTTTTCGTTAGTCTGATACGGAAAAGAGGATTTTCTACTTCCGCGACCAATCTCAATGGCACGACTTCCTCTTTTGTTAAATGGAAAAAAAAGATATGGCTTTACCGTATAGTTCAAGAGTATCTGTCCAAATAATATTTCCATCCTATAAAGTTTTTTTCTAGATTACGTTTTGGTATTTGTTAAACGTAACCACTACTGTTTGATGACTTTTTCTAACAAATTACGTGCATAAATATATGGTTTTATTGTTGTTAGTCGTAAATAAAAACAATTTCCTTGATTTTTTTTGTGGAGGGGGGGGGGGGGGGGGGGGGGGGGGGGAGGGAGTGTGGGGGGTTAATTTTAATCTTTACTGAAATTTCCACAAAAAATCTTCCTCACCTGGCCTGGATGACGAGAAACACTACATCACCTGGCCTGGATGACGAGAAACACTACATCACCTGGCCTGGATGACGAGAAACACTACATCACCTGGCCTGGATGACGAGAAACACTACATCACCTGGCCTGGATGACGAGAAACACTACATCACCTGGCCTGGATGACGAGAAACACTACATCACCTGGCCTGGATGACGAGAAACACTACATCACCTGGCCTGGATGACGAGAAACACTACATCACCTGGCCTGGATGACGAGAAACACTACATCACCTGGCCTGGATGACGAGAAACACTACATCACCTGGCCTGGATGACGAGAAACACTACATCACCTGGCCTGGATGACGAGAAACACTACATCACCTGGCCTGGATGACGAGAAACACTACATCACCTGGCCTGGATGACGAGAAACACTACATCACCTGGCCTGGATGACGAGAAACACTACATCACCTGGCCTGGATGACGAGAAACACTACATCACCTGGCCTGGATGACGAGAAACACTACATCACCTGGCCTGGATGACGAGAAACACTACATCACCTGGCCTGGATGACGAGAAACACTACATCACCTGGCCTGGATGACGAGAAACACTACATCACCTGGCCTGGATGACGAGAAACACTACATCACCTGGCCTGGATGACGAGAAACACTACATCACCTGGCCTGGATGACGAGAAACACTACATCACCTGGCCTGGATGACGAGAAACACTACATCACCTGGCCTGGATGACGAGAAACACTACATCACCTGGCCTGGATGACGAGAAACACTACATCACCTGGCCTGGATGACGAGAAACACTACATCACCTGGCCTGGATGACGAGAAACACTACATCACCTGGCCTGGATGACGAGAAACACTACATCACCTGGCCTGGATGACGAGAAACACTACATCACCTGGCCTGGATGACGAGAAACACTACATCACCTGGCCTGGATGACGAGAAACACTACATCACCTGGCCTGGATGACGAGAAACACTACATCACCTGGCCTGGATGACGAGAAACACTACATCACCTGGCCTGGATGACGAGAAACACTACATCACCTGGCCTGGATGACGAGAAACACTACATCACCTGGCCTGGATGACGAGAAACACTACATCACCTGGCCTGGATGACGAGAAACACTACATCACCTGGCCTGGATGACGAGAAACACTACATCACCTGGCCTGGATGACGAGAAACACTACATCACCTGGCCTGGATGACGAGAAACACTACATCACCTGGCCTGGATGACGAGAAACACTACATGACCTGGCCTGGATGACGAGAAACACTACATCACCTGGCCTGGATGACGAGAAACACTACATCACCTGGCCTGGATGACGAGAAACACTACATCACCTGGCCTGGATGACGAGAAACACTACATCACCTGGCCTGGATGACGAGAAACACTACATCACCTGGCCTGGATGACGAGAAACACTACATCACCTGGGCTGAATGACGAGAAACACTACATCACCTGGCCTGGATGACGAGAAACACTACATCACCTGGCCTGGATGACGAGAAACACTACATCACCTGGCCTGGATGACGAGAAACACTACATCACCTGGCCTGGATGACGAGAAACACTACATCACCTGGCCTGGATGACGAGAAACTCTACATCACCTGACCTGGATGACGAGAAACACTACATCACCTGGCCTGGATGACGAGAAACACTAAATCACCTGGCCTGGATGACGAGAAACACTACATCACCTGGCCTGGATGACGAGAAACACTACATCACCTGGCCTGGATGACGAGAAACACTACATCACCTGGCCTGGATGACGAGAAACACTACATCACCTGGCCTGGATGACGAGAAACACTACATCACCTGGCCTGGATGACGAGAAACACAACATCACCTGGCGTGGATGACGAGAAACACTACATCACCTGGCCTGGATGACGAGAAACACTACATCACCTGGCCTGGATGACGAGAAACACTACATCACCTGGCCTGGATGACGAGAAACACTACATCACCTGGCCTGGATGACGAGAAACACTACATCACCTGGCCTGGATGAGGAGAAACACTACATCACCTGGCCTGGATGACGAGAAACACTACATCACCTGGCCTGGATGACGAGAAACACTACATCACCTGGCCTGGATGACGAGAAACACTATATCACCTGGCCTGGATGACGAGAAACACTACATCACCTGGCCTGGATGACGAGAAACACTACATCACCTGGCCTGGATGACGAGAAACACTACATCACCTGGCCTGGATGACGAGAAACACTACATCACCTGGCCTGGATGACGAGAAACACTACATCACCTGGCCTGGATGACGAGAAACACAACATCACCTGGCGTGGATGACGAGAAACACTACATCACCTGGCCTGGATGACGAGAAACACTACATCACCTGGCCTGGATGACGAGAAACACTACATCACCTGGCCTGGATGACGAGAAACACTACATCACCTGGCCTGGATGACGAGAAACACTACATCACCTGGCCTGGATGACGAGAAACACTACATCATCTGGCCTGGATGACGAGAAACACTACATCACCTGGCCTGGATGACGAGAAACACAACATCACCTGGCCTGGATGACGAGAAACACTACATCACCTGGCCTGGATGACGAGAAACACTACATCACCTGGCCTGGATGACGAGAAACACTACATAACCTGGCCTGGATGACGAGAAACACTACATCACTACATCATAGTTATTTATTTTAGTTGAGTAAATTTTCTCGGGATATGAAGGATAAAAATGGTGTGTGTGTGTGTGTGTGTGTGTGTGTGTGTGTGTGTTATAATCTTAAAGCGTTCACGTATATGTAAGAGCTTGTAAACCCGGACCATTACGCTCACCATCACCATTAAAACTCACCATCACCTCTTCTCACCATTACGTCACCATCATTCCTTTTAGCTATCTTTTTTATCATTACTTCTTCATTCATACTTCAGTGGTGCACCAGTAACCCTTCACCAGTGAATAGTTCCTCCAGTCACCTCACCATCATTTCACCATAATATCACCATTCTCATCGTTACCTCACTGTGGCCTTCCCAAGAACTTCACCATCTCTTTTACTATCACCATCACCTCACCATTACTTCACCATAACACCAGGGTCCGTTGCTACCCACACGATGACGTCACCATCTGCAACGAGGACAATTTTTCTACTCCATGTCCGGTGCTTCTGGCTCGTGTGAGTAACCATAGTGTAGGTGTAGACAGCGGTGGTGAGAGTGCACTTGGTAGGCCTCTCCATTGTGGGTGAGAGACACTCATAATATTTAAAGTGTTTACCATGGAAGCTGTGACCCCCCCCCCCCCCCCCCTAGTTCGCCAGGCCACCGCCAGGGGGACATTGATCAACATTCCAGAAGTTGTATTTATGTTACTTGTGGTATTTTTGCAGTTTTTCTTCATTAATTGATTTATTTTCGCAGTTCTTAACGTGATTTTAAACTCCAATAGCAGAGTTACCGTGTTTATAACTGTTTGGTATTCTTTTGTATGTGTTTTGGTATAGGTTCTTGCAAAATTTCTTCATGATTCACGACACTCATACACACGACAGTCAAACACGCACACACAAGTGTATCTTGAGTTAGTAGCCAAGATTGGCTGTAAAAGGGCCACACACAGCTTCAATACAATTGTAACTCTGCCAGTTGCTTTTTTTTTTTAATGGGAATTAGCTCACCCGGGCACAGATCAAACGACCCACAACGGGGCCTGGGGGGGGGGGGGGCGAAAAAGGAACAGAAATAAATTTAAAATATAGAAGAAAAAGGTTATACTGTGTTAATGTACACCAGGAGGAGGGTTTCTGTTTACTGGGGTTGGCGTCTCTTGGTGCCGCAGTAGGTGATTGGTGCTTTGGTAGAGTTAGTTTGTCTAACTGTCTCTGTCCGTCTGTCTCTCAGTCTCTGTCTGTCTTTGTATCTCTGTTTGTCTGTCCGTCAGTCTGTCTGTCTGCCAGTCTATTTTTACAATGTCTGTCACTGTCTGTCTGTGTCTGTGTTTGTCTCGTTCTGTCTCAGCCTCTCTGTCTTTCCACTATGTCGGTCTCTGGCTGTCTGTTCTGTCTCTCTGTCTGTCTGTCTTTCTGTCTGTTTTTTGTTGAAAGGAGTTGTTGAGTTAGGTTGTTTTTATTGAGAGGGTTGTCGCTGAGGTTGGGTATGGAGAATTGTCAGTATTTCTGTGCGGCTTTGTCTGGGGGGGGGGGTGTTGCTGTGTTTGGAGGGTGGTTGGTATTTTATTTCATTGTATTTATTTATTATTTTATTTTATTTTTTATTTTTTTATTTATTAATTTATTTATTTAATTTTATTTTGTTAATTATTTATTTATTTTTTGTTGGGGGGGCGGTGGTCGGGTATGTTGATTTATAGGATAGGATTCCTTAGGGAGGATTTGTAGACAGACAGACAAACAGACAGTTAGAAAAACAGACAGACGGACGGACACAGACAGACAGACATTAAACAGACAGACACACAGAAACAGACAGAAACCGTCAGACAAACGGACAAACACCGAAAGACACAGACAGAAAAGACATACAGACAGACTAACAGACGAGCGGAGACAGACAGACAGTCAGAGGCAGACAGGGAGAGACAGACAATCTTGGCTAATAACTCAAGATAAAGAAGGAATCGCCGTAAATAAGAAGGTCCGGCGCTCTTCTCAGGCTCGACCGCTGTCACCCAAACTGAAACAGACAAAACATAGACTAACATATAGACGAAAGAGACAGACAGACAGAAAAACAGAGGCAGAAAATCAGAAAGACAGACAGAGATCGATATTGTGAGACAGACTGGCAGAAACAGTCAGACACAGAGACACAGATAGATGGGGGATGGGGGGATTCCACACCCTTCCCAGTCGGTGGGTCCTGATACCTTCCGTTGCCAACTACCGGATGGTGCCATTCTCCACCTCCCAGGATGGGTGTGGATGGGGGATGGGGGGATTCCACACCCTTCCCAGTCGGTGGGTCCTGATACCTTACCGTACACCACCCTACACCACCATACCCAATACTACACCACCCACTACACCACCCTACACACACACTTCCCAGTCGGTGGGTCCTGATACCTTACCGTACACCACCCTACACCACCATACCCCATACTACACCACCCACTACACCCTCACTACACCACCATACCCCACACTACACCACCCACTACACCACCCTACACACACTTCCCAGTCGGTGGGTCCTGATACCTTCTGGACGGATTGTACCATTCTCCACTTCCTGGGAAGGGTGTGGATTCCCTCTCCTCATCCCCCACTCCCCATCATCCCTCTCACCCCACCCACCCCTTCATCCTCTCCATTCCCCACCTCCCAGGATGGGTGAGAGGATGATGGGTGTGGGTGGGTGGTTATAGTCGGGATGTCCTACACCCCCAATACACCACCCTACACCACCCTACCCAACACTACCCTATTTTATGACGTATTATTTGTGCTGTCTCAATTCTGATGTTGTTGACAAATGACCAGGAATTACAGTAATTATAAATGTTCTAATTATTATTCTCAATTATATTAATCATTTAAGTTAAAAAAAAACACCAAAAGAATCGAACGACCCACCGCAACGCAACGAACCCAACGACCCAACGCAACGCAACGAACCCAACGACCCAACGCAACGACCCACCGCAACGAACCCAACGCACCACCGCAACGAACCCAACGACCCACCACAACGCACCCAACGACCCACCGCAACGCACCCAACGCAACGAACCCAACGACCCACCGCAACGCAACGAACCCAACGACCCAACGCAACGAACCCAACGACCCACCGCAACGAACCCAACGACCCACCACAACGCACCCAACGACCCACCGCAACGCACCCAACGACCCACCGCAACGAACCCAACGACCCACCGCAACGCAACGAACCCAACGACCCAACGCAACGAACCCAATGACCCACCGCAACGCACCCAACGACCCAACGAACCCAACGACCCAACGCAACGCACCCAACGACCCAACGCACCACCGCAACGACCCACCGCAATGCACCCAACGACCCACCGCAACGAACCCAACGACCCACCGCAATGCAACGAACCGAACGCAACGACCCACCGCAACGCAACGACCCACCACACTTTTTTTTTCTTTTTTTACTACACTACCCCTACACTACACTTTTTTTTATTTTTTCATTTTTTTATTTTTTTTTTATTTTTTTATTTATTTTTTTTATTTTTTTTTCTTTATTTTTTTTTTTTTTATCACACCACCCACTACACTACCCTCTCATTATCCCTCTTCCCACCCACCCCATCATCCTCTCACCCTTCCCAGTCAGTGGTTCTTGGTACCTTCTGTTGTTGGCTGACGGATGGTACCATTCCCCACCTCCCAGGATGGGTGAGAGGATGATGGGTGTGGGTGGGTGGTTATAGACGGGATGTCCTACCCTACCTAACCTTACCTTACCTTACACCACCCCACACCACCCTACCCAACACTTCACCACCCTTCACCAGGCACTGCACCACACCACCCAACACCTACCCGAGAGTTTAGTTAGTAAGTGATGAACTGGCTTGGCCTTGCCTCGATCTGGGACTGGAGGAGCTAGATAGAGGTACTTACTTTGTCGTGTCACAGGCAGGGGAATTACTATCGACTTTTTGGAAGGTCTATTTATGTTACATTAGCTGTTTTTCCTGTTTTTCTTTAATAATTCATATATTTACGCAGTCGACCTCCAAAAGTAGATGTTTATTAACATAGAGATATAATGGGGCACTCCGTACAACATTCAAGCTATGTGGGCGTGTTTGACTTGTCTTCTTGTGTACATGACTCGTGTGTGTGTGTGTGTGTGTGTGTATGACTATCTTCTGTATATGTCTGTTGGATTCTCAAGTCTTTGTCCACTCAATTCCCTCACCTAAACCTTCTCCATTACCACACCCCTCATCCCCCACCCTCCACCCTCACCCCGCCATCCCCCACCCCCCACCCTCACTCCCCCCACCCTTACCCCCAAATGGTGAATTCATCTACTGTAAGTCACTCTTTTAAATTGGGGCATTAAAAAAACAAAAAAGCGTCAAAACAACAGAGACTCGACCGGCTCACTACCTACCATGTTGATTGCCCGCACAAGATGGACGAACAGACAGAATCTCATAAAAATAAAGTTCTTTTTTTTCGCCCCCCAGGCTCCGTTGTGGGGTCGTTTGACCTGTGCCCGGGTTGGCTAATTCCCGTAAAAAAAAACCACACACAAGAGAGAGATAGAGGAGAACACAATATCAACTTAGTAAATCCTCCTTCCATTTCATTTCCAGGAACAACTTAGTCCTCCACGAGGTTCACCCGTGGACAGCCATCGTTATTGGAACATGGGGAAATGTCGTCCGGGAACTATTTTTGAAACCAAAAGAAAGAAAATTGATTTGGATGGACATAAAATGTATAAATCTGCAAAGGAATAATATTTGTTATACGATATACTCCAAACAGAACAGCACATGCAGAATTGTATTGTTCTTTTTAAAAGCTGTCCATGTTTGTGTACGAAAAATGCCGCCAGCCTCTACTCGCCGTTTATATCCTCCAAATTCGCCTAACCATCATAAAAGGTCAGCCTTTAAGATAACTAATACAACTAATTTATGTGTAGAAATGTATTGAAATCAAATTGAACTAAAAAAAAGTCGTAAATGGTCTATTTGAAGAGTGGTGAGAACAGCTTCCTCTGGGATGGTGAATGACGTCCTTTATCAGAATTTATATCGACCCAATTTTCGTAATGAGCGCAATTAATAACAGTCCATCACTACCAAAATAATCATTTCCTTAGTATAATTACTTATTAGCCTAAATTTCATATTTTAATAAGTCCAAATATGCCAGGTAACTAGTGCTAGGTACTTCCCAGGCATGTTTCATTTGTGCATCAGTTTAACCACAATTTGCTCCTAATAAGATAAATTCAGTGACCTAAATTCATGTTTTATTTTTATATTCCCTTAGTGACTCGATGTATTACAAAAAAGAACTACTTTACGACTTGTTTGGGCCAACAGTTGGAGTGGTGATATTAATTAACTTTGCCATTCACACTGGTAGAATCAAATGTACATATATTGGCTTTGTATGTCCATGATTTCAACAAAAATGAATAAGTCCTTCTAAAATAAATGGAATTGATGATATTATCATCATTTTGGCCATCCAGCGAATTTAATGATTTTAAGTTGACCGATTTTTACAGACAGAGACTGAGAGACAGACGGACAGAGACAGTTAGACAAACTAACTCTACCAAAGCACCAATCACCTACTGCGGCACCAAGAGACGCCAACCCCAGTAAACAGAAGCCCTCCTCCTGGTGTACATTAACACAGTATAACCTTTTTCTTCTATATTTTAAATTTATTTCTGTTCCTTTTTCGCCCCCCCCCCCCCAGGCCCCGTTGTGGGTCGTTTGATCTGTGCCCGGGTGGGCTAATTCCCATTAAAAAAAAAAAGCAACTGGCTGGGCCCAGCCTCGAACTGGTCCCGGCGGTGCTAGACGTAGTTCGTCAGGCCACCGCCAGGGGTCTACTGTCGGCTTTTGTGAAGGTGGTTTTGTTGTTTTTCTTTAATAATTCATATATTTTCGTAGTTTTTCTCAGGATTTGTATGAACTTATACTCCAATAGCAGAGTTACAATTGTATTGAAGCTGTGTGTGGCCCTTTTACAGCCAATCTTGGCTACTAACTCAAGATACACTTGTGTGTGCGTGTTTGACTGTCGTGTGTATGAGTGTCGTGAATCATGAAGAAATTTTGCAAGAACCTATACCAAAACACATACAAAAGAATACCAAACAGTTATAAACACGGTAACTCTGCTATTGGAGTTTAAAATCACGTTAAGAACTGCGAAAATAAACCAATTATTGAAGAAAAACTGCAAAAATACCACAAGTAACATAGATACAACTTCTGGAATGTTGATCAATGTCCCCCTGCCTGGCGAACTAGGGGGGGTCACAGCTTCCATGGTAAACACTTTAAATATTATGAGTGTCTCTCACCCACAATGGAGAGGCCTACACTATTTTCTCTCACCACCGCTGTCTACACCTACACTATGGTTACTCACACGAGCCAGAAGCACCGGACATGGAGTAGAAAAATTGTCCTCGTTGCAGATGGTGACGTCATCGTGTGGGTAGCAGCAACGGACCCTGGTGTTATGGTGAAGTAATGGTGAGGTGATGGTGATAGTAAAAGAGATGGTGAAGTTCTTGGGAAGACCACAGTGAGGTAACGATGAGAATGGTGATATTATGGTGAAATGATGGTGAGGTGACTGGAGGAACTATTCACTGGTGAAGGGTTACTGGTGCACCACTGAAGTATGAATGAAGAAGTAATGATAAAAAAGATAGCTAAAAGGAATGATGGTGACGTAATGGTGAGTTTTAATGGTGATGGTGAGAGTTTATAAAGCGTAATGGTCCGGGTTTACAAGCTTTTACATATACGTGAACGCTTTAAGATTATAACACACACACACACACCATTTTTATCCTTCATATCCCGAGAAAATTTACTCAACTAAAATAAATAACTATGACCTGGAACCTGGACCACTATGTTATGCTGTAAAAATAAACTCCTAACTAGACCCCCACAAGGTACCATGTCTTATGGTCCTGTCCAGCAGTCACTTATCTTATTATCTTACCCAAATTTGAATATTTTACTCTTATTACTTTTGTTTTTCTTATCTTCTCTTATCTTCGGTGTTTATCTGTGTTTTCTTTGTTTAAAGGATTTTATGTTTATTATTTTATGCTTATCTACTGATGCCAAGTTACCACCAGTCTCTCAGTGAAGTAATGCCTTTTCCCGTTTACCCTTCCTCCCGCACACCAACACTCCCTCACATCAATTCTTCACCCACAACACTGCCCACACAATAACACTCCCCACACACCCCCTACACACTCACGACACTTGTCATGAAATATCGCCTCTTCTTCTCTAAATACACATTAGATCGACTTGTTGCCAGCCCCACATAATAATATACCATTGTCCTTCACTCCTCCCACTTTGGCTATCACGTACGTCTGGGTGATAAGAATATATGTGGATAAATACACGTAAATATTAGTGACAGCGACGAATATATTCTCATACATATTAGAACAATGTTTTTCAAACGTTTTTTACTGCGACCCACAGCCAGAACAACAATTTGAATTGCGACCCATTAAACCTAAGTGTAATGATATGAAATGAGCTCAGGTTAGATTACGGGGGAAAAACTACGATTACGAGTTTGCGTATGATGACTTAAGACACTGAGAACGATGACTAAGGTGTTGGGTATGATGACTTAAGACACTGAGAACGATGACTAAGGTGTTGGGTATGATGACTTAAGACACTGAGAACGATGACTAAGGTGTTGAGTATGATGACTTAAGACACTGAGAACGATGACTAAGGTGTTGAGTATGATGACTTAAGACAGTGAGAACGATGACTAAGGTGTTGAGTATGATGACTAAAGACAGTGAGAACGATGACTGAGGTGTTGAGTATGATGACTTGAGTGCCTTATCCGTAACGACTTAAAACCTTAAGTAGAATGATTTTCAAGTGTAATTATCCCTTAAGTGAGGATTATTTAAAAGTGTCGAGATCGTAAGTGTAATTACTTAACACTTGGACCACATGTAGTGTTAAGTGCAATTACTTAAGATCTGTGGATTTTGTGGATAATGTCCTAAAGTGCGATTACTTAAGACACTTGGAATGAAAAGATTAATTATTCCAAGTGCGATTACTACTAAACAACTCGACTTGGACTGATGAAGCCTTTAAGTGTGATTAAGTGGCTTTCTTAAGTGTGATTATTTAAAATCTCTTATATCAATGACAGGAGACGTAAATAAGCGTACTTAAATATCAATTAAGACAATTTCATAGTTACATCCAAATTAATCAAGTTAATTACTTATCGTTTTTGGCTTCAACTATTCAAAAACAACAACAACAATAAAACAACAATACCAACAATAAACAACAGAAGAAGAAGAACAAGAACAAGAAGAAGAAGAAGAAGAAGAACAAGAAGAAGAACAAGAACTCAGTATATCAATCCACTATTATCCTGTTTACTCATCTCTCTCTTTGTCTCCTTCCACATCATCTTTATCATCGTCTTAATCTCTTGGCAGTCTTCTTCATCTTTGCCTCGTTTCTTAACTTCCTCCTCAGAGATAAGACCCGTAATGACAAGAGTGTTTAAGGCAGTTATTAGCGCCTTAACTATTGTTCCCTGCAGGCTGTGTATAACCTCGGCCACACACACGTCTTGAGAACAGTCGATTGATATCTGGGTAATTACTGCCGTTCTTCGTTAGCTCTCTCTCTCTCTCTCTCTCTCTCTCTCTCTCTCTCTCTGTCTGTCTTTGTCTATCTATTTATTCATATCTCTCTCTCTCTCTCTCTCTCTCTCTCTCTCTCTCTCTCTCTCTCTCTCTCTCTCTCTCTCTCATTTGTTCACTGTCTTTGGGTTTCCTGTTTTTATTCTTGGGCTTTCTGTCTCCCCTTCCTGTCATCGTCTGTCTGTCTATACGTCTCTGTCTCTCTTTTCGTTTATTTTTTTACATCACCACTTGTTTGTGTTCGTCTGTGTCCGTGATTGTCTCTGTGCTTGCGTGAGTGCGTGTCTGTATATGCAATTGCTTTGTGTGCGTGCGTGCGTTATGTCTATACACGCACACATATATAAGTAAGATAAATCATTCCATTTTTTAATTTCTCGACGCATTAACATATAGATAAGCATCCATGTTGTACTGCGAGAGGTCCAAGAAAATAATTTTTTTTAACCAATAAAAACCTTCCTTCTAATCATCTCGTTCGTTGATTGGCTTTCCCTCCCTGATACGTTTTATCCAAATATGCTGAACCACATTATGAAGAGTGGTGAAACTCTTGATGCATTGCTCCCTCACTCCTCACTCACAAACGGGGGGGGGGGGACAGACGTAGGGAGAGAGAGGGAGGGAGGGGGGAGAGAGAGAGGGGGAGAGGTGGGGAGAGAGAGAGGGGGAGAGGTAGGGAGATAGGGAGAGAGAGAGAGAGAAATAAACAAATATTGGCAGGATGAACAACCTGTATCTACTGCCTCTCAAAAAACATAGCGGATATGTTTCAATATTCCCGAGAAGCAGTCAGGTGGATGGAGAGGTCAGGGGTGGGGATGAGGCTTGATAATGAGAGAGAGAGAGAGAGAGAGAGAGAGAGAGAGAGAGAGAGAGAGAGCATAGCAAAACCAATAACCTTGTAGTGGACGTCTCCCCTACAAACTGCGTATCGCATTCCAATGTGCCGCCTTCCCTAGCAACCAACCAGATGTTACCGTATCTTAGCAACGAAACTACTCACCGGCGACTTTCTGGGTTTTCCCAACATGACTCATAGCGGCTGCTGGGTATATAAGCTCTGTCTCTCCATTGAGATACATTCTGACCATTCTTCTTGAATTAGCAACACCTCCGCCGCTGCCTGGCTGCCTTAGCTCCTCCTCGCCTGCCTGGCGGTCCTCGCTCCCTCCAGCGAGCATGGCGACCCACCAGCTGTCCTTCTCTGAGCTTCCTCACCAACCAACTCTCATTCTGGCCCATCTTCCTGAACACGCAACACCTCCTCCAGCAAGCTCCTAGCTGTCCAGCATTCATTCAACCAGGAGGCCAGCAACAGGCAACATCTTCTCTAACGAAGCTCCTGCACATCTACCTCCTTCAACAAGCTACTCACGGAACGTCTCTACCGTGCAGCCCCTCACCACACGGCACCTCCAGCACCAGACTGTCTATCATATAACTTATATATTATACAAGAAAACCACATTAGAGTTTCCTTCCATCCTGAGTGCTAGACAACATTAATATCTCGATACCCCTACAACCTTTTCCAAACACCTTTACACACACACACACACACACGAGTTTCAAGACGCTGAGAGACAAGTAAGCATAACGAGATGAATATTAAAGATAAAGAAGGAGTATGGATAAAGAAGAAAGAACGATAGGGCTGGATAAAGGTTAGGGAAGAGAGAGACAAAAGGGATAAAGATTAAGTAAATAAAAAAGGCGAAAAGGGATACCTCCATCCCCTCTCCTCTCAACATCATACTACAGTACCCTACCCTACACTCGCCTACACCACAGCACACTACACTACCCTACACCACAGCACACTACACTACCCTACACCACAGCACACTACACTACCCTACACCACAGCACACTACACTACCCTACACCACAGCACACTACACTACCCTACACCACAGCACACTACCCTACACCACAGCACTCTACACTACCCTACACCACAGCACTCTACACTCGCCTACACCACAGCACACTACACTACCCTACACCACAGCACACTACACTACCCTACACCACAGCACACTACACTACCCTACACCACAGCACACTACCCTACCCTACACCACAGCACACTACACTCGCCTACACCACAGCACACTACACTACCCTACACCACAGCACACTACCCTACACCACAGCACTCTACACTACCCTACACCACAGCACTCTACACTCGCCTACACCACAGCACACTACACTACCCTACACCACAGCACACTACACTACACTACCCTACACCACAGCACACTACACTACCCTACACCACAGCACACTACACTACCCTACACCACAGCACTCTACACTACACTACACCACAGCACACTACACTACCCTACACCACAGCACACTACACTACCCTACACCACAGCACTCTACACTACCCTACACCACAGCACACTACCCTACACCACAGCACACTACACTACACTACCCTACACCACAGCACACTACACTACCCTACACCACAGCACACTACACTACCCTACACCACAGCACACTACACTACCCTACACCACAGCACTCTACACTACCCTACACCACAGCACACTACACTACACTACCCTACACCACAGCACACTACACTACCCTACACCACAGCACACTACACTACCCTACACCACAGCACTCTACACTACCCTACACCACAGCACACTACACTACCCTACACCACAGCACACTACACTACCCTACACCACAGCACTCTACACTACCCTACACCACAGCACACTACACTACCCTACACCACAGCACACTACACTACCCTACACCACAGCACTCTACACTACCCTACACCACAGCACACTACACTACCCTACACCACAGCACACTACACTACCCTACACCACAGCACTCTACACTACCCTACACCACAGCACACTACACTACCCTACACCACAGCACACTACCATACAGCTCTTCCATACCCGAGTGATCAGTTGTGAGCAACTGGCTGGGCCCAGCCTCGACCTGGTCCCGGCGGTGCTACAGGCCACCGCCACGGGTCTACTGGCGGCTTTTCTTAAGGTTCTTTTATGTTACATTTGTTGGTTTTGTTGTTTTTCTTTAATAATTCATATATTTACGGAGTTTTTCTCAGGATTTGTATGAATTTATACTCAAATAGCAGAGTTACAATTGTATTGACGCTGTGTGTGGCCCTTTTGCAGCCAATCTTGGCTACTAACTCAAGATAAAGAAGGAATTGCCGTAAATACTACCACCAGAAAGAGAGGGAGGGGGTGGGGGAGTAGGACCCAGGATCAAGTGAGGGGGAAGGGAGACGTAGGATACAGGGGGAGGGGGAGGGGGAGCAAGATAGAACACACAGAACAAGAGACGAAGGAATAATGAAGAACAGGGCCTCCTTCATCATCATAATGGTGGTGGGGGGGAGGGAGGGAAGGAGGGATCAGGGTCAGAGAGAGGGAGGGATGGAGGGAGGGAAGGAGGAGGGTAGGATGATCCGAGAAAGGGAAGGAGTGAGGAAAAAATCAAAACAAGGTAGAGACGAGAGAGGGTGGGTGGAGGGAGGGAAGGAGGGAGGGTTAGGGGGTGGAGAGAAGGGGAGGGTGAGTGGGAGGGAAGCAGTGGAAAGAAGGGGAGAGGAAAAGAGGTAGAGGAGGAGGGGCTAAAGTTAGAGAAATGAGAGAAAAGTGAAAGCAAGTGGCCAGCAATGCCCTAGAGGCCCTTCATCTGGTGAAGAGAGAGAGAGAGAGAGAGAGAGAGAGAGAGAGAGAGAGAGAGAGAGAGAGAGAGAGAGAGAGAGCGAGCCTACGAAAGATATGAAGAACGTGTACAGAGAGAGGGTCGTAAAAATAAGAGTAAAAAAATAGGAGTGTGGTGGGCGAAAGAGAAGAATGAAGAGAAAGGGAAAAACACGAAAAATAGAACAACTAAACTACAACTGAAAAAAAAAATAAATAAATAAAAACACAAAAGAAAAAATAATATACACAAGTAAAAAGTGATGATGACAACGAAGGGAAGAGACGTTGAGGATATAAGAACGGGAGTCAGCAGGAATCAAGAAAATAACATAAAGAGACCGACAATGATGAGTGAAGCCTCCCATCACCAAGGCTGACGAGAAATAATAATACAAATGACTCAAACCAATGTTAAATAAACTCTACGGTCAACACAACCCACGTTTAACTACCATGTGTCCAAATGACGCATAATTTAGTTCAGTGAACAATAATAATAATAATAATAATAACAATAACAATAACAATAATAATAATAATAATAATAATAACAACAATAATAATAATAATAACAATAACAATAATAATAATAATAATAATAATAATAACAATAACAAAAATAATAATAATAATAATAATAATAATAATAATAAATAGTAATAAGCAATAAACACAGCCCCCCTCCTACCCTAATCTACCCCCCCCCACTCACCTCTCCCCCAATTCCTCTCACTCCCACAGCTTCCTCAGCCCCCTTTCTTTAACCTCTCCGCCCACTCTCCTTTCACGCCCCCTCCTACCCACACAAGCAGGAAAGCCGTCAGTACCAGGCAAGATCCTGACACACACACACACACACACACACACAAAACGGAAAGTTATCAAGTGGGAATCTTATTTGTGGAGGACGGACGTACAGACGGACAAACAGAAGGACACCGAGAAATGGACGGACTAAATGAACGGCGGAATGACAAGCATGGGGAAGGACGGACAGGCAGACGGAAAAATGGACTGAAGGAAGGAAGGAAGGAAGAAAAGAGATGGACAGAAATAAGGAAGCACGGGCAGACGGACGAAAGGCAGACAGACAGACAGACAGACAGACAGACAGACAGACAGATAAAAAGACGGAACGAAAATATCATTGGGTCGGATTAAAGAACAATGAACAGATAAGTTGAAACCTAAAAATTTAATAAAAGAAGAATGAGAATGAGAAGGAGACGTATCGAGATAATCAAGGAAGGTAAAGAGAGACAAAAAGGAAGAGAAATAAGGAGATAGAAGGTGAGAGAGATAAGATTAAAATAGATGGGAAGAATAAGACGAGGGAGGACAGGAGTGAGGAGCGGTGCTAATTAAGGAGACAAGGAAAGACGAGGATAAGGGAGATAGAAAGAAGGACGGGGAAATGGGATAGAACGAGAGGAGAAACGATGGAATAAGACAATGAAAGAGGATACTGAGTGGATGGCACAGCGAAGGAGGAGAATGGTGAAAGAGACAGACAGCCAGAGTTACAGATGGAGAGAAAGACAGAGAGAAAGACGCAGAAAGCTATAGAGAGAGAGAACCTGGGTATGAGAGAGTTAGATAAGAGGTAAGAGAAGACGACGAAGTAGAGAGAGAGAGAGAGCGAGAGAGAGAGAGAGAGAGAGAGAGAGAGAGAGAGAGAGAGCGAGAGAGAGAGAACCTGGGTATGAGAGAGTTAGATAAGAGGTATGTGTGTATGTGTGCGTATGTATGTATATATGTGTGTGTGTGTGTATGTGTGTGTGTGTAATTCAGTAATCACATTATTAAAAAAACGACCAATTAATCTTCAGTGAGTTAATTAAACCAATAATTAACAACTGAGGCTGTATTGACTGTTTAGTTTATGCATGTATGTAAGGTATGTATGTATGTATGTATGTATGTATGTATCTGTGTTTGTATGTATTTCATTATACATACATATACAGTATGTGATAAAAAAATACAGGAGTTTAAGTCACAGAAAAAACAGTACAGGTCAAAGTCTTAACAGTACAGGTCAAGGTAGCAACAGTACAGGTCAAAGTCTTAACAGTACAGGTGAAGGTAGCAACAGTACAGGTCAAAGTCTTAACAGTACAGGTGAAGGTAGCAACAGTACAGGTCAAAGTCTTAACAGTACAGGTGAAGGTAGCAACAGTACAGGTCAAAGTCTTAACAGTACAGGTGAAGGTAGCAACAGTACAGGTCAAAGTCTTAACAGTACAGGTGAAGGTAGCAACAGTACAGGTCAAAGTCTTAACAGTATAGGTGAAGGTAGCAACAGTACAGGTCAAAGTCTTAACAGTACAGGTCAAAGTCTTAACAGTACAGGTGAAGGTAGCAACAGTACAGGTCAAAGTCTTAACAGTACAGGTGAAGGTAGCAACAGTACAGGTCAAAGTCTTAACAGTACAGGTGAAGGTAGCAACAGTACAGGTCAAAGTCTTAACAGTACAGGTGAAGGTAGCAACAGTACAGGTCAAAGTCTTAACAGTACAGGTCAAGGTAGCAACAGTACAGGTCAAAGTCTTAACAGTACAGGTGAAGGTAGCAACAGTACAGGTCAAAGTCTTAACAGTACAGGTGAAGGTAGCAACAGTACAGGTCAAAGTCTTAACAGTACAGGTCAAGGTAGCAACAGTACAGGTCAAAGTCTTAACAGTACAGGTGAAGGTAGCAACAGTACAGGTCAATCTAACAGTACAGGTCAAAGTCTTAACAGTACAGGTGAAGGTAGCAACAGTACAGGTCAAAGTCTTAACAGTACAGGTGAAGGTAGCAACAGTACAGGTCAAAGTCTTAACAGTACAGGTGAAGGTAGCAACAGTACAGGTCAAAGTCTTAACAGTACAGGTGAAGGTAGCAACAGTACAGGTCAAAGTCTTAACAGTACAGGTGAAGGTAGCAACAGTACAGGTCAAAGTCTTAACAGTACAGGTGAAGGTAGCAACAGTACAGGTCAAAGTCTTAACAGTACAGGTGAAGGTAGCAACAGTACAGGTCAAAGTCTTAACAGTACAGGTGAAGGTAGCAACAGTACAGGTCAAAGTCTTAACAGTACAGGTGAAGGTAGCAACAGTACATGGAAATATAGAATTAATACTTTTTTTTTTAAGAAAACACAAATCCCCAATTGTACGTCGTCACTTGAAGTGCAACACGCGATACATCCCCGAGCACCTTGAACACCCTCACCGTCTTGGGAGAGGTAGTATAGTGCCAGGGTATAAGAACATCCTTCAACACTCTGGTGAGGGCCACAACGCCCTCAGGAGTTTAATACAGGCCATCAACTATAGTCCGGGGGATAATCACCCCCAAGAGTGATAGCTAATTAAAACAAACAAACAACTTTGTCAACACAAATCCTATGGTTAATGAAGACAATACAATGCTTGCTCTATCTATCTATCTATCTATCTATCTATCTAGGTCAGTCTGTAGACGTAACAATAAATACATATATATATATATATATATATATATATATATATATATATATATATATATATATATATATATATATAGTTACCTATCTATCTATAAATGTATCATCAAATCATCTATCTCTCGAGCTATCCATTTATCAATCTATCCACTCAACCATTCATCAGTCAATCTAGCCAGGCATCTACCTATGAATCAACCAAAACTCCTCTCTAATAGTCAATCCCGCCAGCCATGTGCCAGACAGCTGACGAACAAGTCAAGACAAATGGTAAGAGAGAGAGAGAGAGAGAGAGAGAGAGAGAGAGAGAGAGAGAGAGAGAGAGAGAGAGAGAGAGAGAGAGAGCCTGTTTCCAATTTATTCGTCGCGGCGGTTCAAAGGCGAGCCGTAGAGGCGGTCGTCATGGCTACCAGGTGAGTTGCCACTAGTTTTAGACCCCAAATTAATTTTCATTTTGTTCTCGCACCCTGGGCTTTGATCAAGACTGGTGAAGCAGAAGGGGAAATCACCCTTAAAAATCCTGACTCGTGGATGTGGGCGATGCTTGTTCCTGTTCGCGTAGACCGTGGGATAAATCGCTTCTAAATTCGGGCAAGTGGTAACTGTGGCGGCCATGTTGAGCGGTGGCACCACAGGTAGTCGGAGGGGGCTGAGGGCGGAAAGCAAGATGTTTTTTTTACCCCCAGGACGAACGAAGCTCCCGCAACATAAACACCCTCCCCCCTCATCTCTTACCCTCCCTTTTTTCATCACCAATCATTTAATCCACAAACAAAAACAATATAAAAGTAATCACTCAAGAATAAAATTCAGCGCTAGAATACCCCATATCAAGATACAAAAATAGTAAATATAAATTCATAAACTCTTCATTATTAAAGAAAAAAGACGGAACATTTGAGGAAGCCGGCAACTCTCCTGACCAAATAAAGCTCACTGGGGAAGCATCTCGGTGAGCAGGACAGCGAGGTGTACCTAAGTCGCTCCTCGTCTTAATAACCCGAGAGTCTGGCATTATCAGCACGGCGGTGGAGGTTGGGTGATGGTGGTGGTGGCGGCGTTGGGTGATGGTAGACGCTTGTTAAGATGGGCAACACAATTACCTGTTACACAAGAGGGGAAGGAGATATCTACCTGTTATGCTGGCTCGGTATGAACGACTGTCAGTGTGTAATAATAATGATAATAATTAACGGTTTATTGAAAGAGCATGGCAGCTAGATGGCCGAGAATGTACAGTTGCATAATTGGGGATTAGGTCTCTTGATTGACAAATAATATACAAGTAACATAAGTGATACAAATATGATATATACAGTAATGACTAGGTGGGAAGGTCATACTACAGGGCATTTCAACATCGTGACAGTGCAAAAAGGTAAGATTGACTGGGAGTGAATACACTGGTTGATTACAAGTTATTGATAATGTTTACAATGGTTGGGACTGGGCTGTTCTTATAGCGATCAGTACGTGCTCGTATGGGCTGGATGCGGTTGTGGTGTGTCCGCCTGATTAGCTTGGGTGTATAAATATATGCAGGCATCAGCCTATTTATTCAAAATATAGGGAAGATGATGTCACGTCAGCGTCGGCTTCAGTCGTTTACCTGGACAAGTGTTGAATACAATAATTTTGTGTATAACTTATATTTCATATATTCTGTATATGGTCATACATGAGGTGATTCTCACACACACACACACACACACACACACACACACACACACACACACACACACACACACATCATTAGTACCATGAAAAATTACGTCGCCTGTATAACAATAGGAGCCCTCTAGTGCCCGATGCTGGCAAGCATAAAGGCCACTTAGGTGTAAATCTATCTACGGTGTAACAAGAGGTCGCAACCACCACACCTTGGGTTAGCAAAACGTTGGTCCTGTGTCAAGCACTGTCCCAGGAAGACCGGACAAATAGCCAACAACACTGGTCAACCAAAACCCAGGAATACATCCAGCGAGACGATTAACATCTTGGTCCCTAATTACCGTTATTACCGGAGGCGAGAATGTTGATCAATACACCACTGGTCACCTATCAACTGAATAATGTATGGATGTATTCATTACTAGGGGATGTATGAATGAATTGAATGTATGAATGAATATAAGCTAGGTATGCTTGGGTCTCTCTCTCTCATCCATTGCTCTTCACCACCCCCTTATACGGGTCACTTCGCTTACACCACTCAGGTATTTTCTCGTGTCTCTATTTTTCAATCACCAAACTTATCTCTTATCAACGTTATTTTTACACCATCAATTATCGTATCTATAGTTAATATTTTTCCTTACATTCAATATCATTAGTGTTGTTACTCGTCTCCTTAACATAATCATAGTTCATTCCATTTGTCTCCCCTTCTCTCCTCCACCATCTGATATACCTTATTCTCCTCCTTCTTCACTTTCTTGATACTAGGCCCACTGCAGTTTCCTCCATTCCTATTTTCTTATGACTTAACCCCTACATTACGACGACTTAACTCCTAAAGTACGACGACTTAGCCCCAAGAGTACGACGACTTAACCCCTAGAGCACGACGACTTTTAACCCCTACATTACGACGACTTAACTCCTAAAGTACGACGACTTAGCCCCAAGAGTACGACGACTTAACCCCTAGAGTACGACGACTTAACCCCCAGAGTACGACTTAACCCCTGAGCACGATGACTTAACCTCTAGAGTACGACGACTTAGCCCCTAGAGTACGACGACCTAACCCCTAGAGTACGACGACTTAACCCTTGAGTACGATGACTTAACCCCTGAGTACGATTACTTAACCCCTAGAGTACAATGAATTAACCCCCCCCCCCCCTAGAGTACGACATATTCCCTTAAGTAAGATGACATTGTACTCGGGGTAAATCATCCTACTCAAGGAATTAAACGGAGAGAATAACAATAAATTTAGTTACGGTAGAGTCTCAGTGATACATCGACACCATTTTAACTACTATAAGAGTCAGACAGATACGTTTTAAAGCCCCGGTAGAAAAAAAATTACCCGACTAACATTGGAGAATCGACTAAAATTTTGTCGTAGATTAAGTGACTCGTCAGATACTTCATCAAGTCTCCATTAGGAAAATAATTAGTGATCTATTCATTCATCTCTATCTTCATAGTTTCTTTTAATTTTTCCTAAGTAATTAAATATCTCGCCCCAGATATACTCGTGATATATGACTCTATATACATTATTAGGGTAACATGGCTGTGGATATTATAATATACATAACTTAATAAACTAATTAAATTATAAACATTCCATACACACGAAGGCAAAATTCTTTTAAATACTACGAATTTCAAGGACATCTAAGCTTAAAATTACCACCTCCACCTTCCTCCCCCCTCACTCACCTCCTACACAAACAAACAAACACGACCGACAACAACTCCCTGCACAAACAAACAAATAGACACAGCCGACATCAACAAAAAACGCTCGACTCCCGCGGGGACTAAGAAAAAATAGTTTTCTTGGTGTTTTTGTCTATGAAACAAAACACGAGGACCGCTGGCCCCTGACGCCCGTAACTCTCTGCCTGTCACCCCGCCCACACCATGCCAGGGGCCACATGCGGGCGTGAGTGGGTGTGTGGGTGGTCTGTCACCCCACCCACACCATGCTGGGGACCACATGCGGGCACGAATGGGTGGCCTGTTACCCCACCCATGCCATACTGGTGGCTACATGTGGGCGTGAGTGGGTGGGGTGAGGGAACCACATGTGGGTGTTTGAGTAGTTGTGTGGGTGGTCTGTCACCCAACGCACACCGTGTTGGGAGACACATGTGGACGCTTGAGGGTAACCTGTCACCACACCCACACCATTCTGAGAGCAACCTATGGGCGTAAATTATCATAAACTGTGTAAAGGAGTGACGGCGAAAGTGTGAGGAGTGTGGCGGGGGTAAGGTGTGTGCCCCCCCCCACCCCCCACACACACACACACAAATTAAAATGTAAAAAAGAGTCAGAAGAGGAGAAGTAAAAACAGGAACCCAGGCAGCGAGACACACGCAGAACACCCCGGCATTAAGATGGTCAACCAACCTCACATTACACACCTCCCACATCACCCATCATGATGTGTTGGTCAGAGTGATGACTTTGGTGATGGGTGGTGGGGTGTGGTGATAGTGGGGTGTGGAAGAATGGGTGCGGTGATAGAAGGGGAGATAGGAGGGGTGTGGTAATAGTGTGGGGGGGAGAGGAGGGGTGTGGTGATGGTGGGGTGGGGAGGAGGGAAGAGGGGTGAAGTGATGGGGAAGGGAGGAGTGGTAGGGAAAAGAGGTAGAGTATTGAGGGTGGGGCCTTAGGTGTGGTGTGGTGTGGTAATGGGAGGCGAATGAGATGGTGGAGAATGTGGGCGTAATGAAATGTGAATGGTGAAGGGATGGAGGAGATGGTGAATGAGGGTGGTGGTGATGGTGATGAATGGTGAGAGTAATGCTAGTGGTGTATGGTAGTTGTGGTGATGATATTAAGAGTTTTAGTTACTTGGTGATGGTGAGGATAATGGTGATAATGGTGGCGGTAATGATGATGGTTCTCACGACACTTGGATAACGATGACACTACTGATGAATGGTGAAGATAATGAAGGCAGCCATACACCATAAAGAGGATGGTGACTGAATTCCCCAAACTCTCGATGTTGAAATGAGGAATTTATAAGGAGGAAGAGGAAGATGAGGAGGAAGAAGAGAAAGAGGAGGAGGAGGAGGATGAAAAGAAGAATAAGAAGATGGAAATCATAAGTAGTAGTGATAATGATGTAATGGATAATGACGGCTGAACTCTCCAAAAACTCATTATGATGGGTTGAGTGACGACGGAGAAAATGATAATGATAATAAGGACGCCAGGGAAGGAGGATGATGATGAAGGTGATGGAAGCGGGTAATAAGAAAATGATACGTATAATCCCGCTAACGTCGAGGATGATGACGCAAATTGACAAAATCGACGAGATAAAAGGGGCGTATCATCTCTCTCATCTATTTACCCCTGTGAAGAAAATTTCCCCAGTTCGTCTCTTGACTTCAGTCGCCTGGTAAGTAATTGA
>CAUDMG010000719.1:490000-823751 GCA_958450375.1 Homarus gammarus | reverse complement strand
TTCCTTCGTCCCAATCAGATTTTGTGTCAAAACTGTTAGGTTCTGAATAATAAGTTCTATATACAGGAGAGAACACAAACACCTGTATAGTTTTGTAGGTTCGGTTTACTGGATAAGAGTATGTACACAAAGGGGAGCAGCACTCTCCCCGGCTAGACTCCTGCTGGTCAACTGCTATAGGCGACGTATGGCAAGTGATACATTAGCAGCTTCCATACGTCGCCAGGCACATTAATTAAGCGTGTGGGATATGGTAATAACATTGCCACACGCTGCTAGCTAGGCTGAATAAATAATACATAAATGGAGCACATACATAATATACATACATGATATATAATCCAGCATACATAATATACATACACCTCCCTCCCCCCTATACGCTCATAGCAAAGTCTTGAGCGGACCTTTTCTTTTGGATCCGTTCTGAGCGTCGAGGGACTTCATCACTGGGAAGGGTATGGGACTCAACACTGGTGGCGGGGCCAGCAGACGGCATTGTTACGGGTCGGAGGAAACGGCGGTTCCTCCACCACACACGACCACTGGGTAACCGCACCTGGTAGTCCCGTGACCTGCCGAGACCCATAACTACGCCTACTTTGTCCCAACGTAGGGAGGTCGGGTCCTGAACACGGACTTGGGTGCCGACACTCAACCTGGGGAGAGAACGGGCGTGGTCATTGTAGCGGGCGACGACGTCCTGAACACGTTCGGCGGCTCGGCGATCACAATCCTCTGTCTTGGCCTGCCACTCCTTGGAGAAGGATTGAGGGTGAGCAGGGACACAAGAACGAAGGGGGCGTCCATACAAAACCTGGGCAGGGGAGCGTCCGGTGTAGTTAGGTGTGTTGCGGAGTTCAAGAAGACCCCTGTCGAAGGCCTCGCAGTCAATGTTCCCAGAAGGGGCCACCTTAAGGATGAGGTGCTTCAGGGATTTGACAGCAGCCTCAGCGTGGCCGTTGGACTGCGGGTAATGGGGCGATGACAACACATGCCGGACTCCCCATCGGTCAAGGAACACAGCAAAGTCCCGGCTTGTGAACTGAGGCCCTCCGTCGGTTCGCAGGCGTACAGGAACGCCCACGTCACGGAAGTAGTGGCGGAACTTGCTGATGGTGGCGGCAGACGTCGTGTCATTACCGCACTTGATGACAACCGGCCAACCAGAGAGACGGTCGACGATAACGAGGAAGGACTTTCCTGACACACAGAAAAAGTCGGCCGACACAGACTCAAAGGGGCGGGTGGGGTTGTCGTCACTCATAAAGGATTCCTGCTGCTGGCTGGGTTGTAATACGCGGCGGGGCTTACACACCCGGACAGCATTGGAGATGTCGGGGTCGATGCCAGGCCGGAACACAGTCTGTCTTGCACGCCGTTTGGTGGCCTCGGCTCCACAGTGACTGTCGTGGAGGCGAGCCAAGGCGTGGAGGCTTGAAGCAGCAGGGACAACTACCGAAGGAGAGGTGTCACTGGCCAGAGGTAGGGGCTGGGCGGCAGCAGGGTAGTTGCTGCTCCCTTCGTGCACCCTGTTGGCGTGTTTTACCTCGAGAATCGGTGTTGGGAAGTCCTGGGAGATGATGGCCAACTCTTGGCAATGTCTGTAGGACAGCAAAGGAGTCGGGACGCCATTATGCACATCAATCCAGGCTTGACACGACCTGTTGCCAAAGGTGACGTGTGCATAGAGTGAACCTAGGGCCGGGGTCATCTGTGAACCATCTGCCATAAAGCGGAGATCCTTGGGGGGCGGTCCTAGATCACTTGGAGAGAGCCCCAAGCATTGCAAATGCTGGGGACCGATGACTGTAGCATCAGCGCCGGTGTCGGGCAACATCTGAAGACGGGATGACACACCGCCGTAGGTCACGATGACGCTGATGTACTGGGGGACTTTGGTCCTGGGACGCGGGGGGGAGCACACATTCCTAATGTGGCTCGAGCGTTGTCAGGAGTCGTCGTGCCTCTGATTGGAAGGCTGTGGGCGGCCCTCTCTGGTGGAAGGGGGCTGAAGCTTCCGCCGACGCGGTCCCTTGGGTATGTTGGAAGGGCAACACTTGTCATAGTGGCCCAGACGACCACACACATTGCACTGGACGCGTTTGGCTGGGCACCGTACTGTGAGTGACCAGTGGCCCTTACGGTCACAACTGTTGCAGATAGACTGAGCAGCTGGACACACCTGTGTTCCGTGCTGCTTACCACAGTTGTTGCAAAATAAACCGGGCGTGGACGTGGTGGGCGAAGGCGTAGGAACAGACTTCTTGTCCTTCTTGTACCGGGACACAGCGCGTACAGCTGTAGGGGGAGCGCGGATGGCAGAGGTGGCACACCTGGCAGCCTCATAGGAGCGACATATCGTCAACACATCCTTAAGAGAAGAGGAAGAGTCGAGGGAGGTGAGGCGTTGGACAAGTTCCTCGTCCTTAACACCCATCAGGATCACCTGCCTCAACTGGGTCTCCTCGCACTGCTGGTGGTGGCCTGGACATATATCTACCTCTTCCGAGGCTCTCTTAAGACGTACGTAAAAGGCATCAAAAGACTCACCCTCCATCTGTCTGCAGCTAAACAATTCCCTCCTGCGCAGAGCTTCATTCTGCTGTCCTTTGATGTGCCGTTGTAGAACGTCCAGTACCTCCTCTACAGACAGCAAAGAGGTTGGGGGTACCTGCAACGTATGTTCCAAGACACGCTGAATTTCCAAGGACAGGCACATACGCAGCTGGATGAGTTGTTTAGGCTGTGACAAACTCTGGAGATCCACCATTGTAGAATAATCAGTCCACCGTCGCCGCCATTCACGAAAAGTCTGGAAATTCACATCAGGCTTCAAGATGGGCGGCGTTTGAGCTGCTGCTTTAGGTGGGGCTGGGGGGTGTGAAGGAAGCATGGATGAGGTATCTGAACCAGTCAGTACCGAGGCAGTGTTAGAGCCAGGGGCTTGGTTAACAGTGAGGCGAGATATCAAGGCTTCAAACCGTTCACTGTCTTCCAATCTCCGTTGGTGGTCTCGTTCTGCCTCTGCTTGCCTTTTGTGCTCATCCGCCAAACGTCTGTGGGCTTCATCCTCGCGTTTCTCATCTCTCATAAACTTCAGTAAAGCAATTATCTCTGGAGACAACGCTGAATATTGAGGTGAGGGACTGCGCGATGTGGGGGCTGGAGAGTCGTGGCCGGCCTGGTCATCCATCTCTGCGGGGCTATCACCCGCCTGAGTCATCCAGACGCTGGGTCCACGGCTACGTAAGGCGTGAGACATAACTACTTACTCTGTGTACTATGTCTTAAATCAGTGTTGACCGGTCAGCCCGTCGTATCAACAAGATTTCAGACAAAAAATTAATTAAATACACAGATAAGTCGGTTATTTTTATAAAATATATATAAGGAAGCCGCGCGGTCAGCGAGTGTTAGTACGTGTATGTGTGTGAGTGTGTGTCCCGGGCCGGCAAAGCGTCTCGCCCCAGCTGTGAGGGGGGGTGGAGTCGGCGCTGTGAGGGGGGGTGGAGGGAGAGGCGCGGCGACTCCCAGTCAGTCTAGTTACCCTCAGGACGCGGTCAGAGACAGGTGCACTGAACTCTACTCCTTACAAATGCCCAGAACGTGCCGTATACCTTGGGAATCCTTTAGAACAAGGTCACACATGAATGGCACGAAACACACAATGCACTAAACACTTCACAGAAAATCACTGTCATTGACACTGCTCAAAGTTGCTGAAATTCTTCGAGGAGAGATGGCGCGGGAGTTGACCCAAGCGAGAGTCCATAGAGTCCATAGCCGGCTTTCTACAAACTTTGCACTATCACTCGTAATTATCCAGTTAGATCCTACTCACTGCGCCATGTTAGGTTCTGAATAATAAGTTCTATATACAGGAGAGAACACAAACACCTGTATAGTTTTGTAGGTTCGGTTTACTGGATAAGAGTATGTACACAAAGGGGAGCAGCACTCTCCCTGGCTAGACTCCTGCTGGTCAACTGCTATAGGCGACGTATGGCAAGTGATACATTAGCAGCTTCCATACGTCGCCAGGCACATTAATTAAGCGTGTGGGATATGGTAATAACATTGCCACACGCTGCTAGCTAGGCTGAATAAATAATACATAAATGGAGCACATACATAATATACATACATGATATATTATCCAGCATACATAATATACATACAAAAACAAAATCTGCTAAGCATTGATTTTACCTTTTGATGGTATCTTTCTAGGGAACCTTGTGACTGGGGATGATATGCCGATGACAAAGTTTGTTTAATGCCTAACTCCGATAACACGTTGGAGAATAGGTCACTTGTAAAATCAGTTCCTTGGTCAGATTAAATTTCTTTGGGTATACTTTGTGTAAAATTTTTAACAAAAGATCAGCAAAGGTTTTATTAGCTCTAATGTTTTTTACTGGGAAAGCCTCAGGGTACCTAGTTGTGGGGCACATTATAGCCAACAAATATTGGTTACCTTTCTTGTTTTGGGGAAGTGGGCTTACACAATCTATTAGAATTTTGTTAAAGGGTTCCTCCGTAACAGGTGATTAAGGTTTAGTGGAGCCAACTAGTTGGCAATAATGACAAGTTTTGATGAAGTTAGCCACTTGTTTCTTCATACCAGACCAGAAGAAAGTCTTGACTAAGTTTGTTATAAGTTTTACTCTAACAGAATAGGGTACCACTATTTGATGGGTATCAGCCCACGAGTCGTCATCCCTTAAATGTCTTGGACGATATTTTCTCATTAAGACATCATCTTGATAGTAAAAACAAGGGACTTTAACAATGTCTGACTTGGGTACTGCTATACAGTATGATAAAATTTGGCAAGTGAAGTATCCTCTTCCTGAGCTTTAATTAAGTTGTCCCTGGTCATAACCTGGCTGGGGAGATCACAAGTGAACGTAGGAACACTTGAAGCATCAGCACTTGAGTCAAGTAAAGTTTGAGCTATAGTGACGGCACATAGAGGAAATTATTGTGGATGTTCATTCTCCAAGTCCTGGGTAGGACTCTCCGTCAACGGTTCATCAACCACTATAAGGTTAGGAACAACAAGTGAACCAGCTAGATCATTACCCAGTAGAAATGTAACACCTGCTACTGGCAGCTTCTCTCTCACTCCTGCCTTCACCATTCCCTTCACCAAGTCACAATCAAGGTAAACTTCGGCAAAGTTTACTGATGAATAAGAGGATAATTCTTCCAAAAGCACTTTATCTCCTGTATAATTTTCCTAATTCCAGGAGGGCACTATGTATTATAAAGCTTTGAGCACCTGCAGTATCCCTTAGTATGTTTACAGAAAATTTGTTCCCATCCTTTGAAAGTGACATTGTACCTTTCAATATAAAATCAAGAAAAAGATCTTTCCGAGAATCATTGACTTTGGCAGCATAACTAACAGACTTATTAGCTTTAGAGGTTGTAACTTGGGCTTCACTTTTTACATTAGGTTTGACAAAACTTCTTCCCAAAATATATTGAAGTTTTACATCCTGTTTCCCAATATGTGAGATACATGGTGACTGTCTTTACGACAGTATGACCAAGTCACTGGTTTGTTAGCATTAGCTGTAAGATTTGACATATCACTTTTAGTCCTAAGGTTTTGTCCTGAGTGTGACTTTACAATATTCGGCTTCTTATTCTCCCCCTTGTTTCATAAAATCTTTTTCACCCTTGTCTTCTAAAAAAAAGCCATGATATTAAAGGGAATTCGTCTTTTGAATTCCTCACTAACAACTTGATTGACAAAGTCATCAAAAGTGCTAGTTTGAGTGGTCTTGAGCCACATTTAATAAGTACATAATTTTTCAGTCGCAAATTGCACGTATGTCATGTTATAAGGCTTAAGGAAATTTCGGAAAGTTTGATTGTATGATTCTGGAGTAATAGCATAAGCATTTAAGATACTGTTTTTGACAAACTCGAAATCAGAATAATCCTCTCGACTATTTAAGACTTGTGCTGCTTACCCAGTGAGCTTATTCTGAAGCAGCCAAATCCACTCCTCCTTGGGCCACTTCTAGTGTAGAGCTGTACGCTCAAACAAGCGCATTGAACACTCGGGATCCGGTTCATCAAAATTAAGTACTAATTTTTACATTACGGAACCAATCAAAGTGACTGAGTTTCTCTTTTGGCTTGGTTTTGGAGTTCAAGTATTCTCAATTCGTGTTTTCTCCTTTTCTCTTTCAATTGTCTGCCTTTCTCTTTCCTTCTCTCTTTCAATTCTCTCCTTTTCTCTCTCAATTCTCTCCCTTTCTCTTTCCTTCTCTCTTTCCATTATCTTTTTCTCAAACTTCTTTTCTCTTTCAATTAGATCCCTCTCAAACTTCTCTCGTTCAAATAACAATTTCTCTTTTTCAAGGTCAACTAAGGTTTTAGCTTCCACACTCACTATATCCGTTGTATCCAGTTGAAAAGGAGAACCTACCATATTTTCTTTTAAGTCCCCAGGACTAGTAATGAGTTTAATAGCTTCTTCAGGAAGAAACTCATCTGATATTAATCCTTGGACAACTACTTCTTTAATCTGTCTTTATGCAAACTTGTTTAGACTGGAATTTCAAAATGATCAGCCATAGTTTTCCAGTCTGCTTTCCTGAGGTCTGCACCTTCGAGTTTGTTAACTGTAGGATTAGTTATGAAATCAGCAATAACGAACCTAGACATGATTAATGATTGTTGATCAAGTAATTTCAAACTTACTAAAAAATCTTTGTCTTTTTGGAATAAGAGGAATTCCCTTTCAAACCACTTGCATATTTAACTCACAAGAAGGGGATGGTCATCAATCATTCTGGCATTTTATATAAAGAACACCAATAGTAAAGATAGGATTGTAAACACTGTGAAATTTTATGTTTAAGGGTAAGAATACTGATTAGGAATTTATGGATGATACGGCCCTTTGTCCACTATCGTGAGGGAAATATGTGTAAAGATGCGCTCAGTGAGAATTTTTTACCAAAATAAATACTGCTTAGAGGAAGAGACATGTAACACAAGATTCAAGTCTAAAATTAATGAAATCAGGGTGTTGGTATGTACCGAAACTATCGACATAATAGCATTCACCGAAACGCGAATAATCTTAGACTCACGTGAGTTAACAGTCGAATACCAAATTAAAGGTTACAAATTATTCCATGACGATAGGCAGATTGGGAAATGAGGCGGAGTAGCAATCTATGTCAGGGATAATCTGAAATGTGAAATAAATAAGGAAATTAAAACTGAACCGAATCCAGAAACAATTTGGATAGAAGTAACCGGTGGTAGGGAAAAATATATCATAGGAGTAATATATAGACCTCCTAATCTCGATAGTTTAATGAGCAACTTATTTGGGATGAAATATCCAGGGTATCCGGATACAGCAAAGTCTGTATAGTAAGCGACTTTAACATAAGAATGGAGGAAAATTCAGCGAGCTTACTGTCCCATACTGGGCAGTCCCGTGTACACCCAACCCCTATCGCCCATATATCCGTCCAACATATATTTGACGCTACTCAGCGTTTACCTATCTCACGCCTAAATCTACATTTGTCTTATTTAAAACGATTGCTACGAGTTCGTTTTTGGTTGGATAATTTAAGTACCTTTGTTTAACCCTAACATCCATTTATACACCTCAGTCATATCAGCCCTCACTCTACGTCTCTCGAGGGAGTGCCATTTCAGTTGCCTTAATCAACTCTATACTCAAGGTTCCTAATGCCCGGGATTAATCTTGTCATTCTCATTTGTATGCTTTCTGGAGATTCGATATCCATTATGTAGTACGGTGACCAAAACTGAACTACATAATCCAAGTAAGGTCTTACATGCGCAAGATATAGTCTTAGGATTACCTCTAGTCTTGTAACTAACTCTCCTTTGTATGAACCCAAGTTCTTTGTTAGCCTTGTTTCAAGCAAATACGCAGTGTTATCTTCGTTTAAGATTCCTACTTATCATTATCCCTAAATCTTTCTCACAGTCGGATTTCTCTACATCAACGTTGTTCATCTGGAATCTGATTTCTCTGTTTACATCTCCTCTACTAAGTACTTTACATTTAGCTTGTTAATAAATTATCATATATTTTGTTTTTGTGTCATTCAAGGAGGGTTGATCATCTGCATAGAGGTGAAGAAATGGGTCAAGCTACGTTAAGTTTGGATCGCCTACATTATTTTAAGCCAGGTTAAATAGAATTAAGCAATTTTAATCTACGTTAGGTTAGGTAAGGTTAGGTCAGGTCAGGTCAGGTCAGACTACGTCATCTCACTGAAACATGTAGTAATGGACGTGGGTGAGGGCCGGTGTGTGTCTTTCAAGTAACCTTGGTGTCATTTAACACCTGGTACTGCGAAGGATGCTTATCCTTGTTCTTATTCACATTAACCCAGGAAATTACAATATAAGTTTCCTACAATTTTTTTAAGATCAAGTCCATTAGAATCAGGTGCTAAAAACCGGTCACCACATCCTTGTGTGCTGGGATAAAAAGTAGGCCTCTCTCTCTCTCTCTTCACACAAACAAACACACACACACACCCACACACACATATATATATATATATATATATATATATATATATATATATATATATATATATATATATATATATATATCTTGATAAAATCACACGGGAAAATGGAAACAACGGAGTACCTTAGCTTTCGTCTTTATTCAAGACATCTTCAGAGTTGCCTCTGAAGATGTCTTGAATAAAGACGAAAGCTAAGGTACTCCGTTGTTTCCATTTTCCCGTGTGATTTTATCAAGATTTATCTTATCCACGTTTTCATTGTGGATTTTCATAAATATATATATATATATATATATATAATATATATATATATATATATATATATGATATATATATATATATATATATATATATATATATATATATATATATATATGATATATATATATATATATATATATATATATATATATATATACTGCATATATATACTAGCGGCTCTTTCGCTACTCCACGGTAGGACGCCACCCTCCGGGAGGCTCCACATTGTCTCACTGTAGTGTCTCACTGTTTTCCAGGGCATTTTTAAATGACTGTACATACGTGTTGCGCTCATGCAGCATTTCTTGGATAGATAGGACAATGTCATGTCTGACATCTTGGATGTTGCCACACCTGGTAGTAGCCTACTTTTTATGATCGCCCATGAAGTAGATTTGGAGGAACTTTGTCTGCTCATCTTCCAGTGGTAAGAGGGATCCTGCTTTGTGATAGGCTTGACCCTGGACTTTGAATGTGGGCATGTATTCGTGCTCACGAACTAATGTGGTAGCTCCAAAGGATGTCATCTGGAAGCATGAATTGTACTTCCGTATATTTTCCAAGAAGTGTTTTGACTCTGGTGTTGTTCCCAGCATGAGAGTCTTCAATGGTTGTGGTGGTTTTTCCAAATTTGGCATTCGTACTTTCCCATGAGAGCAGCACAGTACAGCAGATTCTCCTTTGTACTTCTTTGCACCGCAGTATTCACATTTCTTATCCATGTTGCCAATGACAACATAGGGATACTTTTCATATTCTATATATAACATCATCCATCATCACTACATATAACACCATCCATCATCACTACATATAACACCACCCATCATCACTACATATAACAACATCCATTATCACTACAAATAACACCACCCATCATCACTGCATATAACATCATCCATCATCACTACATATAACACCATCCATCATCACTGCATAAATATCACCATCCATCATCACTACAGATCGGTAAAGTAGTTTCCGTGATTCTCGTGGGGACACACAAACAAACAAACACACAGACATACTTCTTTGTTTTATATATAATATATATATATATATATATATATATATATATATATATATATATATATATACATATATATATATATATATATATATGTATATATATTATATATATGTTATATATATGTATATATACTTCATTTTTAGTCCATATAACACGCGGACTTTGAACATATAATCAACGACCTCACCAGCAAGGAATCGAACCCTCGACCTACTGGGTGTGACTGTTCAGTCCCCAAAACGTCTTCTTCCACCAATAGTTCATTAACGGTGTATGTAAGTTCCACCATGTTTTTCACTACAACGGTACAGCAAAGTATATTTTTTTAGCATTAAACTGTTAATATATTATTGTCTAATCATCACTACATAAAACACCACCCATCATCACTACATATAACACCATCCATCATCACTACATATAACACCATCCATTATCACTACCACCACTACTACCACCATCATCATTACCACCACCATCATTACCACTACTATCAACCAGTCTCTACCACCACTATCACCACAAACATGCCGCTATCACCATTACCACCACTATCACCACAAACATGCCGCTATCACCATCACCACCACTACCACTGTCACTACCACCGTCACCACCACCACGACATATAACACCATCCCTTATCACTACAGATCGGTAAAGTAGTTTCCGAGATTTATATATGTATATATATATATATATTTATATATATATATATTTATATATATATATATATATATATATATATATATATATATATATATATATATGCAAGTAAATCACTGTAGGTGCGCGTGATCTAGGTATATGCTGATAACCACCAGGAAAGAAGAAAACACGAAGTTCCCAAGCGCTTTCGTGTAATTCACATCTGAAGATGTGAATTACACGAAAGCGCTTGGGAACTTCGTGTTTTCTTCTTTCCTGGTGGTTATCAGCATATATATATAATCAACAACCTCACCAGCAAGGAATCGAACCCTCAACCTACTGGGTGTGACTAGGGAACGCTTACCGGCTAGGCCACAAGGACACTAAAAGCAGTTCTAGACTCTGTTATATTTCACACAAAGCCTGTTCATCGAGCTGATGGCGCCGTGAACCTCATTGGGAAACTGCCCGTGTTCCCTAGTCACACCCAGTAGGTCGAGGGTTCGATTCCTTGCTGGTGAGGTTGTTGATTATATGTTCAAAGTCCGCGTGTTAAATGGACTAAAAATGAAGTATATATATGTACCTCGCGTTTCATACCAGCTGGATTCGGTAAAATGCTACTGACACCACATACGAGGCACGGGCAGTTTCCCAATGAGGTTCACGGCGCCATCAGCTCGATGAACAGGCTTTGTGTGAAATATAACAGAGTCTAGAACTGCTTTTAGTGTCCTTGTGGCCTAGCCGGTAAGCGTTCCCTAGTCACACCCAGTAGGTCGAGGGTTCGATTCCTTGCTGGTGAGGTTGTTGATTATATGTTCAAAGTCTGCGTGTTAAATGGACTAAAAATGAAGTATATATATGTACCTCGCGTTTCATACCAGCTGGATTCGGTAAAATGCTACTGACACCACATACGAGGCACGGGCAGTTTCCCAATGAGGTTCACGGCGCCATCAGCTCGATGAACAGGCTTTGTGTGAAATATAACAGAGTCTAGAACTGCTTTTAGTGTCCTTGTGGCCTAGCCGGTAAGCGTTCCCTAGTCACACCCAGTAGGTCGAGGGTTCGATTCCTTGCTGGTGAGGTTGTTGATTATATGTTCAAAGTCCGCGTGTTAAATGGACTAAAAATGAAGTATATATATGTACCTCGCGTTTCATACCAGCTGGATTCGGTAAAATGCTACTGACACCACATACGAGGCACGGGCAGTTTCCCAATGAGGTTCACGGCGCCATCAGCTCGATGAACAGGCTTTGTGTGAAATATAACAGAGTCTAGAACTGCTTTTAGTGTCCTTGTGGCCTAGCCGGTAAGCGTTCCCTAGTCACACCCAGTAGGTCGAGGGTTCGATTCCTTGCTGGTGAGGTTGTTGATTATATGTTCAAAGTCCACGTGTTAAATGGACTAAAAATGAAGTATATATATATATATATATATATATATATATATATATATATAACAAAGAAGTATGTCTGCATGTTTGTTTGTGTGTAAGTGTGTCCGCACGAGAATCTCGGAAACTACTTTACCGATCTGTAGTGATGATGGATGGTGTTATATGTAGTGATGATGGATGATGTTATATGTAGTGATGATGATGGATGGTGTTATATGTAGTGATGATGGATGATGTTATATGTAGTGATGATGATGGATGGTGTTATATGTAGTGATGATGGATGATATATGTAGTGATGATGGATGGTGTTATATGTAGTGATGATGGATGATATATGTAGTGATGATGGATGGTGTTATATGTAGTGATGATGATGGATGATATATGTAGTGATGATGGATGGTGTTATATGTAGTGATGATGGATGATATATGTAGTGATGATGGATGGTGTTATATGTAGTGATGATGATGGGTGGTGTTTTATGTAGTGATGATGGATGATATATGTAGTGATGATGGGTGGTGTTATATGTAGTGATGATGATGGGTGGTGTTATATGTAGTGATGATGGGTGGGGGTTTTTTTGTATTATTATTACTTATTGGGCACCCCCCTACATCGTTGTGTAAGGTGAAGGGCAGAAGCGTTTACAGAGCCCAACAGGGAAGCATGCTAAGTTCATGCTTGCCTTTATGTCTCATGAGTTAAGGGCGTAGAAGCCTGAAGAGTCAAGGGCGTAGAAGACTGAAGAGTCAATGGTTCATGTCATCAAGTTATTGGAAGCTCCACAACTCCCTGGATACGAATTCGCAACTTTCGACTTACAACAGGTATCTACTTTACTGCTTGGTGAATAGGGACTAATGGGGGCTAGGAAGTATGTTCAAACAACTTCCACCAGCCCGGGAATCGAACCCGTGACATTTCGCTTGCGAGGCAAGAACGGTACCGCTTCTACCACCGGTCCCCCATTATGGGTGGTGTTATATGTAGTAATGATTAAACAATCTATCTATATAAAACAAAGAAGTATGTCTGTTTGTGTGTGTGTGTGTCCGCACGTGAATCTCGGAAACTACTTTACCGATCTGTAGTGATGATGGATGGTGTTATATACAGAGTAATAATAATAATAATAATAATAATAATAATAATAATAAAAATAAAAATAATAATAATAATAATAAAGAGCCATAAATAAATACACACATTAAAATAAAATATCATGGTGTGAGAAATGATATATGTACTGTATGTTGTGTCGTCAAAGTAAGAGAAACAATTGAGACCCTGTGTAAATGAGGCAGAAAGATCAGCAACCTGGGCTTGGTCACAATTTTTGTGATGCCATATGGCAGCAGGGTCTACCATTAGACAACACATGATGCTTCCAATATCTTCCCTGGCGGTAATACCTCCCTGTTTGATAGCTGCCTACTACCTACTACCTACTACCTTGATTGAAAATGTCCAAAGGAGGGCCACCAGACTGGTGCCTACTCTACGGAAACTCAGTTACCCAGAGAGATTTGAAAGCCTGTAAACTGCCTTGCTTATACTACAGACGGGCAAGGGACGAGCTAATCGAAGTGTATAAACATCTCAGAGGGCACTACTCGGTCGAATGTACAATTGTACATACCTGGAACTGGGTGGACCTCCGCCCCACAAAGGGTCACTGCTCAAGGTTGAAGAAGACACAAGTTTATAAAACAGTGAGGGAGAATTGTGAACTCTTGGAATAATCTGCAAAAGAGCATTGTGACGGCACCTAGTGTGAGCTCTTTCAAGATCGATATATTCAGGAGCCAGTTCATGCCCAATACTTGCCCACAGTGCGTAACAGAGACGTGGCCGACCACCCAAGCGGCTAACGAGCCGATCAGTGGCAAAGAGGATAAAAGTAAAAAGTATATTCTGAATGCAAATTTCATGCCCAGCAGGTACTGTGTACATAACTGGAGAATTTTCAGCTGCCCCAGAGGTAGCCATAACGAGACACGATGTCGGAAAACAACCTACTGTAGAACTGTAGTGATGGGTCTGAGACGGCTAGAGTGCGCTATCACGGGTGTTGAACCATAGAGGTGACCTTCAGTCTCCCACCGACTCTCATGTGGTGAAATTGAACCTGTGTGTTAGTGCCAGCCAACCTGTATAATATGTGCTGAGTATCCATAAATGATATGTAATGTTGAGTATGTCCCATGTGTACTAATGAATTACACAGGACAACAAATTTTTTATAATTCCCAGTTGCATGAGATTTCTTTACTGTTTCTTACCATTTTTGATCTGCTGATTTCATATTTGAAACCAGTTTTGTTCTGCATGCTCCAGTTTTCATGTAATTTGAGGTTTTACATTCTAGCCGTTTGCGGTCAAATTAATTAATTACACGATTATGGTATCAATAGGGAGATATAATTTTGTCTGTTTTTTCTTTCAGATTTGGTCATGGCTACAAAGAGAAATCAATGTGTGAACAAACCTGATGCCTTCTGTTATATTTGTGGATACTTCACGCTTATTCGTCAGAGGCGCAATATAACATCGTTTGTGAGGCGCGGCTATAAAGCGTACTTCGGACTTACTCTTGGCGACCAAGACAAAAAATGGGCTCCACATGCTGTGTGTCATAACTGCGAAGAAATGCTGCGTGACTGGACAAAAGGAAAACGTAAGGGCTTACCGTTCGGAATTCCCATGACCTGGCGAGAACCGAAGGACCACACAACTGACTGCTATTTTTGTCTGATCAATACGAAGGGTGTTGGCAAGAAAAACAGACATAAAATATCGTATCCTAGTATCCCTTCAGCAATTCGACCTACTTTGCACTCTGATGAGCTACCAGTTCCAGTTTTTAATGGGTTGTCTCCAGCTGAAGAGGAGGGAAGCGACAAAGACCAAGAGAGTGAACATGAAACTCAAGAAATACTTGCAGATTCCGACGATTCTTCTGATGGTACACCAGAGTCATCAACCCCTCAGAAGTTTAGTCAGCCAGAGCTGAATGACCTTGTGCGTGATTTGGGTCTCTCCAAAAATGCAGCAGAAGTTCTAGCTTCTAGGTTGCAAGAAAAGGCTCTACTGAACCAGACCACAAAAGTTTCAGACTTCAGAAAGCGGGAACAGGATTTTGTGCCATTCTTTACAGAGGAGAATAAGTTTGTTTACTGTCATAATATCCCGGGTCTTCTCCAGGAATTAGGGATTCCATTGTATAGTCCAAATGACTGGCGATTATTTCTAGATAGTTGTAAGCGTAGCCTGAAGTGTGTGCTACTACATAATGGTAATGTCTATGCAGCTGTTCCAGTGGGTCATTCTGTGTGCTTACGAGAGGAGTATAATGACATTAAAACTGTGATTCACCTGCTAAAATACCATGAGCACAACTGGACAATTTGTGTTGACCTCAAAATGGTGAACTTCCTTCTTGGCCAACAAAGAGGATTTACAAAGTATCCCTGCTTTCTTTGCATGTGGGACAGCCGAGCTAGAGACAGGCATTGGAACCTGAAGGAGTGGCCCTTACGTGAGACTCTGGAAGCTGGTATGCCAAACATTGTCAATGATCCAATCGTCAGTCGAGAAAAGATCATATTTCCTCCTCTCCATATCAAGCTGGGCCTGATGAAACAGTTTGTCAGAGCATTAAATACTGATGGTGAATGCTTCCAACACATAGTCTCTGCTCACCCTGCTTTGTCATTTGAGAAGATAAAGGCAGGTGTGTTTGATGGACCACAAATTCGTGCACTTGTACGTGATCAAGACTTTGTCAGAAAGATGGACGACAAGGAAAGGGGTGCATGGCTTTCATTTGTGGCGGTAATGGAAAACTTTCTTGGTAATAAAAAGGCTGACAACTATGAAACCCTTGTAGCAACCATGTTGTCAGCCTTTCATGACCTTGGATGCAATATGAGTGTCAAACTCCATTTCCTATATAGTCATCTTGATAGATTCCCTGAGAACCTAGGGGCAGTAAGTGACGAGCAAGGCGAGCGGTTTCATCAGGATCTCAAGACCATGGAAGACCGCTACCAAGGGAGATGGGACAAACATATGATGGCAGACTACTGCTGGAGCATTAAACGAGAGTGCCCTGAGACATTTCACAAACGCAAGAGCTTCAAGCGCAAATTCCTACCTGGCTAAAATGTGATTGGGCTTTGTCTCCTCATAGTAACAAATTTCTTACCTAACAATGAGTTTTATACAAATTTCAACCTTTGTTTTAGATGGAACATGTTTCAAATTGTGTTGTTGAATAAATTTAGAATATGTAATATTTTATTGTTTATTACCCAGCGAATTTAATGACAGTTTAATGACATATTTTTCAAGATAGACGACGAGGTCAATAAGACGAAGACGAAATTTTGAAATTTCAAAATACCTTGATTGCAAAAAAACTAGAGCTTACAGAAAGAAACTAACTTCAGATATGAGATCAGCACACCCAAATTAGGTAGAATCAAGTGTTTATAGCAATGCAACAAAAACTTTGTTGACCAGTGTTATTAGTTGATTTAAAGCCAAGGTAATTGATGATGCTATAATAACATCACCGTGTGCTATTGACAAGAGTTTAGAGTGACCATCATTCTAGTGTCACTGTTGTGGAATATTACCCTTAAGTTGGTATGATTATTGAGTGTTGTAAATGTTAACTGAAAACCTATTTTTTTTTTTTTAAAGTAAGACCCATTGGTCAGTTTATATTGTGTGTAATTGATAAAGTACAATTACTCTGTATTAGTTGAACCTCAGTGAAATACCTTTAGTTGTGAGTGGTGGTTCAGATTGTCGCAGTATTATTCCTGATTTTAATAAATAATAATTAAGTATAATATGGGTATCACAGTTCACTCTTAATAATAGCCATCCCTGAAAATACAAGTTATAACTCACGTGGCTAACCTCTGATTCCATACCACCTACCACATTAATCAACAGCTTAGTGTTGGTGTTATATTCTATGATAAAGTCGGGTGGTGGTAATATTGAGACTAAAATAATAGAAAGATGTGTAATAATATATAATGATGTGGTTCTCCCACAATAACTCACAGAACAGAATATAACTAAATAAATTGGAACTAAAGTCCTGGCAGAACCTCCGCCCTCCCTTACATCACCACATTGCCACAGTAGTTTTGGCACACTACCTTGCCAGGGCATTTTTTACACCCACGACCATGATTATAACAACCACGACCATGATTATAACAACCACGACCATGATTATAACAACCAGGACCATGATTATGACAACCGCGACCATGATTATAACAACAAAGACCATGATTATAACAACCACAACCATGATTTTAATAACCAAGACCATGATTATAACAACCCAGACTATGATTATAACAACCACGACTATGATTAAAACAACCACGACCATGATTATAACACCCACGACCATGATTATAACAAGCACGACCATGATTATAACAACCACACCCATGATTATAACAACTACGACCATGATTATAACAACCACGACTATGATTATAACAAACACGACCATGATTATAACAACCACGACTATGATTATAACAACCACGACTATGATCATAACAACCACGACCATGATTATAACAACCATGACCATGATTATGACAACCACGACCATGATTATAACAACCAAGACCATGATTAGAACAACCACAACCAGGATTTTAACAACCACGACCATGATTATAATAACCACGACTAAGATTATAACAATCACCACTATGATTATAACAACTACGACTATGATTATAACAACCACGACCACGATTATAACAACCACAACTATGATTATAACACCTACGACTATGATCATAACCACTACCATGATAATAACAACCACGACCACGATTATAACAACCACGATTATAACAACCACGACTATGATTATAACACCTACGACTATGATCATAACCACTACCATGATAATAACAACCACGACCATGATCATCACAACGACGACCATGATTATATGAACCATGACCATGATTATGACAACCACGACCATGATTATAACAACCAAGACCATGATTATAACAACCACAACCAGGATTTTAACAACCACGACCATGATTATAACAACCACGACCATGATTATAACAACCACGACTATGATTATTACAACCAGGACCATGATCATAACCACGACCATGATTATGACAACCACGACCATGATTATTACAACCAAGACCATGATTATAACAACCAAGACCATGATTATAACAACCAAGACCATGATTATAACACCTACGACTATGATTATAACACCTACAACTATAATCATAACCACTACCATGATAATAACAACCACGACTATGATTATAACACCTACGACTATGATTATAACACCTACAACTATTATCATAACCACTACCATGATAATAACAACCACGACTATGATTATAACAACCAAGTCATGATTATAACAACCAAGACCATGATTATAACACCTACGACTATGAATATAACACCTATAACTATTATCATAACCACTACCATGATAATAACAACCACGACCATGATTATAACAACCAAGACCATGATTATAACAACCAAGACCATGATTATAACACCTACGACTATAATTATAACACCTACAACTATTATCATACCACTACCATGATAATAACAACCACGACCATGATTATAACAACCACGACTATGATTATAACAACCACGACCATAATTATAACAAACACGACCATGATTCCCTAGCGTAGCTAGGGGGGGGGGGCGGTCCGCCCCGGGCGGCACTTTTGGGGGGCGGCATTTTTGGGTCTGCTCAACACCCATATCTGCAGCTACTGGAGACGTTAATCCATCCCTTTGGATCGGTGGCAAGTTAATCCTTGTCGTGTCTGACCTAACACCTGACCCACATCATCACGGCCACGTCATGAGCTACACCCTTGCTATGCGCCCCCCCCCCCCCCGCCACACACACAACATGTAACCTGTTGAGAGAAAAAGACTTCAGCATTTTGTTGCTGTTACTGCTATAACTATTAAAGACAGAATACAGACGTGGAAAGAAGGCCCCCTTGAACTTTTGCAGTTTATTCAAATGTATAACTTTGGGAACTCGGTTCCAAATATAGTAATAATACTGAGGATTTTCCTCACAATTGCTGTTAGTGTTGCTACCTGTGAGAGGAGTTTTTCGAAACTAAAACTGATCAAGAATTATTTAAGATCTACGATGAGCACCTTGCGGTTGGGAAATCTTGCCATACTGTCAATAGAGCGACAATTGACAGATGAAATAGTTTTTGACAATGTCATTGAAAAATTTGCCAACAAAAAAACAAGAAAAGTTACTTTGTAGAAAGTTGTAGTTTTCATTTCAGAAATAAAGATGGTCCTAATTTTTTACACTTTTTTACTATTTTCCCTATCCTATATGTCGTTTTTGCTTTTTGTTTAACTGTTACTTATAAAGTTTAAGTATGTTTGGGGTGTATTTAAAGCATACTATATTTGAGTATGTGAAAATACAGTGAATTACACGAAAGCGCTTGGGAACTTCGTGTTTTCTTCTTTCCTGGTGGTTATCAGCATATATATATATATATATATATATATATATATATATATATATATATATATATATATATATATATATATATATATATATATATATAAGAGTGAGTCACTGTGCAATATGTATTTTTTGTGGGGGCACGGGGGGGGGCAGCAAACTCAAGGGCCGCCCCGGGCGGCACACACTCTAGCTACACCACTGCCATGATTATAAAAACCAGGACCATGATTTTAACAACCACGACCATGATTATAACACCTACTACTATGATCATAACAACCACTACCATGATTATAACAACCATGACTATGATTTTAACAACCACGACTATGATTATAACACCTACTACTATGATCATAACAACCACTACCATGATTATAACAACCATGACTATGATTTTAACAACCACGACTATGATTATAACAACAACGACCATGATTATAAAGACCCACGACCATGATTATGACAACCACTACCATGATTATAACAACCACTAACATGATTATAACAAACACGACTATGATTATAACAACCACGACAATGATTATAACAACCACGACCATGATTATAACACCCATGATCATGACTATAACAAGCACGACCATGATTATAACAACCACGACCATGATTATAACAACCATGACCATGATTATGACAACCACGACCATGATTATAACAACCACGACCATGATTATAATATCCACTACCATGATTATAACAACCACTACCATGATTATAACAACCACTTCTATGATTATAACAACCATGACTATGATTAAAACAACCACGACCATGATTATAACACCCACGACCATGATTATAACAAGCACGACCATGATTATAACAACCACGACCATGATTATAACAACCATGTCCATGATTATGAAAACCACGACCATGATTATAACAACCAAGACCATGATTATAGCAACCACAACCATGATTTTAATATCCATTACCATGATTATAACAACAACTACCATGATTATAACACCAACGACAATGATTATAACAAACAAGACTATGATTAAAACAACCACGACCATGATTATAACACCCACGACCATGATTATAACAAGCACGACCATGATTATAACAACCACGACCATGATTATAACAACCACGACTTTGATCATAACAACCACGTCCATGATTATAACTACCACAACCATGATTATAACACCTACGACTATGATCATAACAACCACGACCATGATTATAACAACCACGACTATGATTATAACAACCACGACCATGATTATAACAACCACGACTATGATTATAGCAACCACGACCATGATTATAACAACCACGACTATGATTATAACAAAAACGACCATAATTATAACAACCACGACCATTATTAAAACAACCACGACGATGGTTATAACAACCACGACTATGATCATAACAACTACGACCATGATTATCGCAACCACGACCATGATTATAACAACCACGACCATGATTATAATAACCATGACCATGATTATAACAACCACGACCATGATTATAGTAACCACGACCATGATTATAACAATCACGACCATGATTATAACAACTACGACCATGATTATAACAACCACGACCATGATTATAATAACCACGACCATAATTATAACAACCACGACTATGATCATAACACCAACGACTGTGATCATAACAACTACCATGATAATAACAACCACGACCATGATTATGACGACCACAACCAGGATTTAAACAACCACGACCATGATTATAACAACCATGACCATGATTATAACAACCACGTCTATGATTTTAACAACCACGACTATGATTATAACAACTATGACCGTGATCATAACCACGACCATGATTATAACAAACACGACCATGATTATAACAACCACGACCATGATTATAACACCCACGACCATGATTATAACAACCAAGACCATGATCATATTAAAAAGACCATGATTATAACAACTACGACCATGATTATAACAACCACGACCATGATTATAAAAACCACGACGATGATCATAAGAACAACGACTATGATTATAACACCTACTACAATGATCATAACAACGACGACCATGATTATAGCAACCATGACCATGATTATGACATCCACGACAATGATTATAACAACCAAGACCATGATTATAGCAACCACAACCAGGATTTTAACAACCACGACCATGATTATAACAACCACGACCATGATTATTAAAACCACGACTATGATTGTAACAACCATGACCATGATCATAACCACGACCATGATTATGACAACCACGACCATGATTATGACAACCACGACCATGATTATTACAACCACAACCATGATTTTAACTACCACGACCATGATTATAACAACTACGACCATGATTATAACAACCACGACCATGATTATAACACCCACGACCATGATTATAACAACCACAACAATGATTTTAACAACCACTGCCATGATTATAACAACCACGACCATGATGATGTATTGATGGGTTGTCAGACCACAGCTTACATCGCAAGGAAAGCCAGACTTGACCCGACATTGGGGAGGTCAAGTGTAGGGTGGCTCTCACGGTGGACCGGGGGTTACAAGTCAACTAGCTCCCCTCCCATGTGACATGTCACCACAACAGACATGTAAGAAGGCACCAGCCGTCTCTCTTCCAATATACAATAACCTACTCTCTGAACAAAGGCCGGACCTGACCTCACATTAGCCAGGTCAAATGTAACCCTCGGAGCCCAACTCAAGGGGCCACAAATCAACCAGGGCCTCTCATGTCACACGGTCCCACCTGATGACTTCTCCAGAAAGTACGTCTTACATCTCAGAAACTCCAGTCTGACCCGACATTAGGGAGGTTAAGTGTAGGGGAACTCTCACGGTTGCTCTCCCAATATACACACGGCCCCACCTGATGACTTTCCCAGATAGTTTCTGAAAAGTCCAGACCTGACCTCACATTGGCCAGGTCAAATGTAAGGAGACCCTTCGCCGCCCCCCCCCCCCCCCCGACCAGCTGAACCTGACGGCTCGCATCTCAATATATAGGACAGCCTGGTCCTCCCTCAGGGATTCGGAGAGAGAGATACCCGGAGGCAGAGTCAGAGAGAGAGACACACAGGGATCGGTGGAGGAGGTCCACCACAGCCGAGTCCCGCTCACGGGAGGAGAGTCGTGCAGGACTTCCCTCCCCGACTTCCCTCCAGTGTCCCAGCTAAGCAGTCGCCCTCCCGACACCAGTGTCCCAGCTAAGCAGTCGCCCTCCCGACACCAGTGTCCCAGCTAAGCAGTCGCCCTCCCGACACCAGTGTCCCAGCTAAGCAGTCGCCCTCCCGACACCAGTGTTCCAGCTAAGCAGTCTCCCTGCTAGGCCTCCCCTAGGTCACGTGAGTGTTTGTCAGAGCTTTCCACGGGATGAGTTACTTATGTGGGAAGTGTATTCATTTCATGTTCGTGTCCGAGAATCAGTGTCTAGTAACGTAATAATGTCCTAGTAACTTCAATAGAAGGTGTTATTAATGTGTCCATGTCATGTTCGTAATTAATAAAGAGTTGTAACGAAGCAGTGTTTGACAAGTCGCCTTTAAGAACGTAATAGATGTGTATTGACGTATAAGATACGATAAGTGTACGATAAGTGTAAATAACTATCACGGCCACGCTACCAAAATCTTCCTCTCTTTATTCTCTTATACTATCAATATTCTACCTATATGTAATCTTCTTCTTGTGAGTTTTGTCTCATTACAATGATAACAACCACTACCATGATTATAACAACCACTACCATGATTATAACAACCACGACCATGATTATAACAAACACGACCATGATTATGACAATCATGACCATGATCATAACCACGACCATGATTATGACAACCACGACCATCATTATACCAACCACAACCATGATTTTAAAAACCACGACTATGATTATAACAACCACGACCATGATTATAACAACCACGACCATGATTAAAACAAACACGACCATGTATATAATACCCACGACCATGATTATAACAAGCACGGCCATGATTATGACAACCACTACCATGATTATAACAACCTCTACCATGATTATAACAACCACGACTATGATTTTAACAACCACGACTATGATTATAACAACCACAAACATGATTATAACACCTATGACTATGATCATAACAACCACGACTATGATTATAACAACCACGACCATGATTATAACAACCACGACTATGATCATAACAACCACGACCATGATTATAACAACCACGACTATGATTATAGCAACCACGACCATGATTATAACAACCACGACTATGATTATAACAAACACGGCCATAATTATAACAACCACGACAATAATTAAAACAACCACGACGATGGTTATAACAACCACGACTATGATCATAACAACCACCACCGTGATTATAGCAACCACGACCATGATTATAAAAACCATGACCATGATTATAATAACCATGACCATGATTATAACAACCACGACCATGATTATAACAATCACGACCATGATTATATCAACTAGGACCATGATTATAATAACCACGACCATGATTATAATAACCACGACCATAATTATAACAACCAAGACCATGATTATATTAACCATGACCATGATTATATAACAAAACGGATCTTGCAAGAAGAATATTTATATATATATATATAGGAAGAATATTTAGTAAGAGAGTAAAAGAGAGGAAGACTTTGGTAGCGTGGCCGTGATAGTTATTTACTCTGTCAGTACACTTATCGTATCTTATACGTCAATACACATCTATTACGTCTTAAAGGCGACTTCTCAAACACTGCTTCGTTACAACTCCTTATTAATTACGAACATGACATGGACACATTAATAACACCTTCTATTGACGTTACTAGGACATCATATTACGTTACTAGACACTCTGATTCTCGGACACGAACATGAAATGAATACACTTCCCACGTAGGTAACTCATCCCATGGAAAGCTCTGACAAACAGTCACGTGACCTAGGGGAGGCCTAGCAGGTAGTCCTGGGTTGTCTCTATGGGAGACTGCTTAGCTGGGCGCCGGAGGGAAGTCTCGGTCCTGACCGGAGGCGACTGGAGGTGACAGGAGGCGGCTTGCCTCCGGCCCCTGACTTCTCTCGAGCAGGCCTGGTGGTGTAGAAGCTGGCCACCTTGTTACAAGACAACTCTCTCTCTGGGAATCCTCAGGGAGGACTAGGACGTCCTATATATTGGGATGCGAGCCGTCAGGTTCAGCTGGTCGGGGGGGGGGGGGGGCGAAGGGTCTCCTTACATTTGACCTGGCCAATGTGAGGTCAGGTCTGGACTTTTTCAGAAACTATAAGTTTTATCTTCTGGGAAAGTCATCAGGTGGGGCCGTGTGTATATTGGGAGAGAGCCGGCCGGTGCCCCCTTACATGTGTGACATGGGAGGGGAGCCTGGCTGATTTACAATCCTTGGTCAACCGTGACAGTTACCCTACACTTGACCCCCCTAATGTCGGGTCAGACTGGCCTTCTTACATGTTTGTTGTGGAGACATGTCACATGGGAAGGGGAGCTAGTTGATTTGTAGCACCCTTGAGCACCTGCGGGGGATACTCTTACACTTGACCCCCCTAATGTTGGGTCAAGTCTGGCTTTCCTTGCCATGTAAGCTGTGGTCTGACAACCCATCACTACACCTCCCGCCAAGACCAAAGCTTTCATGCTCAGAGAACTGATGACACATTTAAAGTAGACAGTAACATCACGTGCAGTATCTAATATAGTCCCTGAGGCGATAATGCATCCTTACATTTTACAAATTATAACCCTAGAGATGTATGTTTTTCTACTGGCATAGTTTGATCTGACAAAGCTTACTATACCTCCCACCAAGATTAAAGCTTCTATGACAGGAGAAAAGCAAATAAAATACATACACAGTAAGTGAACATAGAGTGATCTAAAGATCCTTCATATCTAGCATAGTGTCCGAGGCAAACTTGCAAATCACGTTCTACAAAAAAAAACAGGTGTTATATTGCCTAACCAGGCCGTGTCAAAATAAGAATTCATCTCAGTCAGTAAATGGCTACAACATTGCATTTGGTAATACAAAATATTGATCAAATGAACTCATAGAAAAAGTGACTAATCTTTTAAAAAAACATTCTTTGTAGTACATGTTAACAAAAATCAGAGAATCAAATACAAAATACAAAATGCTCCTACTTCACATGTTAGGGTGTTATATCTTTTTATTACACATCAGCAACATCAACAACATCAGTACATTTGTTGGGTTCAGCATGGCTCAAGTCCTCCATCCAGCTGGTATCTGAAAATAAGGAATGCCGGCAGCACAGGCGGTAGTCGGTTGGTCCTTCTGATGATCCACCTTGTCCTCGTCGACTTTCTTCTGATGTCAGCACAGCGTCTCTTCTGTCTTCACATAGCACGTTTTTCTTTCTTCAATACCGCACTTTGTAGGTCGTGTCACCACATCTGACTTCTTCTCACTTCCTCCTGGTTTCTATAATATTCCAGATGATTTTTCTGTTCACCTGCGCTTCCTCTACGTTTAGAGCATTTTCATATTCCAGATGAATTTTCTGTTCATCTGCGTTTCTTTATACATCTTCATTTTCATATTCCAGACGATTTTTCTGCTCATCTGCGTTTCTTTATACATCTTCGTTTTCCGTCATATTCCAGATGAATTTTTCTGCTCTATCTGTATTTCTTCTCTGCAACATCATCATTTTCAACATATTCCAGACGATTTTCTGTTCATCTGCCGTCGGCCCCCTCCGGCCGGGATGAAAGCCGGTCCACTGCTTGGGCTGTCGTCTCCTTAGATGACTGTAAGGCAGGTTCCGCGGACCAGGCCTCGCCCTCCGTACGTGAGTGTCGGCGAGACCAAAGACCGTCCTGTCTTACACCTTCCACAGTGGTGAATCCCTCCCTGGCTGGGCTCACCAGGGTTCGTTGTGTGGCACTTCATTCCACACTCCTTAACTTCCTAGTAGAAAAATATAAACTCTTCTTAATCCTAGACCAGGTAGGACTTGAAAGAAGTGGGGTGGTGCTTGGCGGGTGTGGTGCTGCATTCCTCACGCTGCTTCTTCTCTACTTATATGTGCTGTGGACGGATTCCGGCTGATAGGTTCTGAATAATAAGTTCCATATACAGGAGAGAACACAAACACCTGTATAGAATTGTAGGTTCGGTTTACTGGATAAGAGTATGTACACAAAGGAGAGTAGTGCTCTCCTTGGCTAGGCTCCTGGTCAACTGCTATAGACGACGTATGGCAAGTGATACATTAGCAGCTTCCATACGTCGCCAGGCACATTAATTAAGCATGTGGGATATGGTAATAACATTGCCACACGCTGCTAGCTAGGCTGAATAAATAATACATAAATGGAGCACATACATAATATACATACATAATATATAATCCAGCATACATAATATACATACACCTCCCTCCCCCCTATACGCTCATAGCAAAGTCTTGAGCGGACCTTTTCTTTTGGATCCGTTCTGAGCGTCGAGGGACTTCATCACTGGGAAGGGTATGGGACTCAACACTGGTGGCGGGGCCAGCAGAAGGCATTGTTACGGGGCGGAGAAAACGGCGGTTCCTCCACCACACACGACCACTGGGTAACCGCACCTGGTAGTCCCGTGACCTGCCGAGACCCATGACTACGCCTACTTTGTCCCAACGTAGGGAGGTCGGGTCCTGAACACGGACTTGGGTGCCGACACTCAACCTGGGGAGAGAGCGGGCGTGGTCGTTGTAGCGGGCGACGACGTCCTGAACAAGTTCGGCGGCTCGGCGATCACAATCCTCTGTCTTGGCCTGCCACTCCTTGGAGAAGGATTGAGGGTGAGCAGGGACACAAGAACGAAGGGGGCGTCCATACAAAACCTGGGCAGGGGAGCGTCCGGTGTAGTTAGGTGTGTTGCGGAGTTCAAGAAGACCCCTGTCGAAGGCCTCGCAGTCAATGTTCCCAGAAGGGGCCACCTTAAGGATGAGGTGCTTCAGGGATTTGACAGCAGCCTCAGCGTGGCCGTTGGACTGCGGGTAATGGGGCGATGACAACACATGCCGGACTCCCCATCGGTCAAGGAACACAGCAAAGTCCCGGCTTGTGAACTGAGGCCCTCCGTCGGTTCGCAGGCGTACAGGAACGCCCACGTCACGGAAGTAGTGGCGGAACTTGCTGATGGTGGCGGCAGACGTCGTGTCATTACCGCACTTGATGACAACCGGCCAACCAGAGAGACGGTCGACGATAACGAGGAAGGACTTTCCTGACACACAGAAAAAGTCGGCCGACACAGACTCAAAGGGGCGGGTGGGGTTGTCGTCACTCATGAAGGGTTCCTGCTGCTGGCTGGGTTGTAATACTTGGCAGGGCTCACACGCACGGACGACATTGGAGATGTCGGAGTTGATGCCGGGCCAGAACACAGTCTGTCGTGCACGTCGTTTGGTGGCCTCAGCTCCACGGTGACTGTCGTGAAGGCGAGCCAAGGCGTGGGGACGTGATGCAGCAGGGACAACTACACGTGCTCCGTACAGAACAAGGTCTCCGTCGCAGTAGAGTTCATCGCGGAGTTTCCAATACGGGAGCAGGGTGTTGTGAAGATCGTAGCGGTTGCTAGGAAATCCATTCCTCACACACTCGACAAGTCGGACGTAGGAAGGGTCGTCTCGGGCCGCTGTTCGAAGGTCCTCCATTGCCTTGTCGTCATCTGGTGACAGGTCCGAACGAAGGGATTGGACGGCATGGAGAGTGACCACAGTCCTGACGGAGAGAGCGAGGTCGGCGTCGAGCACATGATCTTCTGGAGTAGGGCGGCTGACAGGAGAGCGGGATAAGGCATCAGGGATGCAGAGCTCCTTGCCAGCACGCCACACTGCAGTGAAGATGTACGCCGAGAGCTTCTCTTTCAGACGCTGGAGGCGAGGGTTCTCAACGGCGTCTAGCGTGTAGTGGTTGAGGATCGGGACAAGCGGGCGATGGTCGGTCACTAGGTGAAAGTGTTGCAGGCCTATGAGGTAAAACCTGCACTTGGACATCGCCCAAACCACAGCCAACAGCTCCAACTCAATAGTGGCGTAGCGCGTCTCAGTGTCAGAGAGGAAACGCGAGCCACACTGGACGAGCCGGAACTGCCCTCCACCATGATCCTGCAGTAGGGCGTATCCCACGCCATACAAGCGTGAGGCATCTGTCTGCAGAACTGTCGGCAAGGCTGGGTCAAACGTGGCGAGGACAGGTGGACGAGACAGGGCCTGTTTCACTTGCTGGAAGGCCTTGTCGTGGTCGGGGGTCCACAGGAATGTCCTCTTGGGGCTCATCAGGGGGCGAAGTGGTTGAGCAGCTGCGGAGATGTCCGACGAAAACTCTGCTAACTGGTTGACGAGACCGATGAAGGACCTCAAGTCGGTCAGGTTAGCAGGGGTGGGAAAATCCGTGATGGCGCGGACCTTTTCCGGGTCAGCTGCGATACCATTCCCTGAGAGGGTGTACCCACAAAAGTCAACTGAAGAGCTGGCCAGAACAAACTTGTCGGCATTTAGGGTAATGCCGTGCTTCCGGCACCTGTTGAGTACCTCGTAGATACGGCAGAGGTGATCCATATAATCCTCGTCGTACACGAGTATGTCGTCGACCACTTTCACGCAGTTTGCCAGACCTTGTAGAGCCATATCACCTCGAAGACAGAAAGCGTCTCCTGTAGCGGCGAATCCCATGGGGCCACGGCAATAACTGTAACGTCCATGCTGGGTGATGAAAGTTGTGAGTGGTCGGTCTTCTTCGGCAAGCTCTATCTGCCAGTATCCACACAGGGCGTCCATCGTCGTGAAGAAGCGCGCCTTCGGGTTCACACTGCGTATAGCTGCAAAGGGCGTGGGAGAAGGGTGCGCAGGACGAGACACCTGGCTGTTGAGCTTGGAAAGGTCAGTGGTGATCCGAACACCACCTTTAGGTTTTGCGACGACAACCATCGGGTGACACCATGGAGACGGGTCATCGCCGGTTGGTGCAATAATTTCTTGGGCGACCATGGAGTCCAGCTCGTTTTTGACCGCCTCGCGGAAGGCCAGGGGAACCAGTCGAGGGGTGTAAATAGCGAAGGGCTTCGAGTCGTCCCTCAGGTGGATCCTCATGGGGGGACCTGCCATCTTCTTGAGAGGCTTGGATTCCAGAGCGGACTTGGTCACCAGAACGTCGCTGAATTCCTTCAGGAAGTACTTCCGAGCATCCGAAGGAGAGGTGTCACTGGCAAGAGGCAGGGGTAGGGCGGCAGCAGGGTCGTTGCTGCTCCCTTTTTGCACCCTGTTGGCGTGTTTTACCTCAAGAATAGGTTTGGGGAAGTCCTGGGAGATGATGGCCAACTCCTGACAATGTCTGTAGGACAGCAAAGGAGTCTGGACACCGTTATGCACATCAATCCAGGCTTGACACGACCTGTTGCCAAAGGTGACTTGTGCTTGGAGTGAACCCAGGGCCGGGGTCATCTGTGAACCATCTGCCATAAAGCGGAGATCCTTGGGGGGCGGTCCTAGATCACTTGGAGAGAGCCCCAAGCATTGCAAATGCTGGGGACCGATGACTGTAGCATCAGCGCCGGTGTCGGGCAACATCTGAAGACGGGATGACGCACTGCGGTAGGTCACAATGACACTGATGTACTGGGGGACTTTGGTCCTGGGACGCGGGGGGGAGCACACATTCCTAATGTGGCTCGAGCGTTGTCAAGAGTCGTCGTGCCTCTGATTGGAAGACTGTGGGCGGCCCTCTCTGGTGGAAGGGGGCTGAAGCTTCCGCCGACGCTGTCCCTTGGGTTTGTTGGAAGGGCAACACTTGTCATAGTGGCCCAGACGACCGCACACATTGCACTGGACGCGTTTGGCTGGGCACCGTACTGTGAGTGACCAGTGGCCCTTACGGTCACAACTGTTGCAGGTAGACTGAGCAGCTGGACACACCTGTGTTCCGTGCTGCTTACCACAGTTGTTGCAAAATGAACCGGGCGTGGACGTGGTGGGCGAAGGCGTAGGAACGGACTTCTTGTCCTTCTTGTACCGGGACACAGCGCGTACAGCTGTAGGGGGAGCACGGATGGCAGAGGTGGCACACCTGGCAGCCTCATAGGAGCGACATATCGTCAACACATCCTGAAGAGAAGCGGAAGAGTCGAGGGAGGTGAGGCGTTGGACAAGTTCCTCGTCCTTAACACCCATCAGGATCACCTGCTTCAACTGGGTCTCCTCGCACTGCTGGTGGTGGCCTAGACATATATCTACCTCTTCCGAGGCTCTCTTAAGACGTACGTAAAAGGCATCAAAAGACTCACCCTCCATCTGTCTGCAGCTAAACAATTCCCTCCTGCGCAGAGCTTCATTCTGCTGTCCTTTGATGTGCCGTTGTAGAACGTCCAGTACCTCCTCTACAGACAGCGAAGAGGTTGGGGGTACCTGCAACGTATGTTCCAAGACACGCTGAATTTCCAAGGACAGGCACATACGCAGCTGGATGAGTTGTTTAGGCTGTGACAAACTCTGGAGATCCACCATTGTAGAATAATCAGTCCACCGTCGCCGCCATTCACGAAAAGTCTGGAAATTCACATCAGGCTTCAAGATGGGCGGTGTTTGAGCTGCTGCTTTAGGTGGGGCTGGGGGGCGTGAAGGAAGCATGGATGAGGTATCTGAACCAGTCAGTACCGAGGCAGTGTTAGAGCCAGGGGCTTGGTTAACAGTGAGGCGAGATATCAAGGCTTCAAACCGTTCACTGTCTTCCAATCTCCGTTGGTGGTCTCGTTCTGCCTCTGCTTGCCTTCTGTGCTCATCCGCCAAACGTCTGTGAGCTTCATCCTCGCGTTTCTCATCTCTCATAAACTTCAGTAAAGCAATTATCTCTGGAGACAACGCTGAATATTGAGGTGAGGGACTGCGCGATGTTGTGGGGGCTGGAGCGTCGTGGCCGGCCTGGTCATCCATCTCTGGGGGACTATCATCCGCTTGACTCATCCAGGCGCTGGGTCCACGGCTACGTAAGGCATGAGACATAACTACTTCATCTGTGTACTGTGTCTTAAATCAGTGTTGACCGGTCAGCCCGTCGTATCAACAAGATTTCAGACAAAAAAAATTAATTAAATACACAGATAAGTAGATTATATATATAAAATTTATATAAGGAAGCCGCGCGGTCAGCGAGTGTTAGTACATGTATGTGTGTGTGTGTGTGTCCCGGGCAGGCAGAGCGTCTCGCCCCAGCTGTGAGGGGGGGTGGAGGCGGCGCTGTGAGGGGGGGTGGAGACGGCGAGGAGCGTCAGTTACCCTCAAGGAATGATGAGAGGAGGATGTGAAAAACGTTACTCCTTACAAATGACCAGAACATGCCGTGTACCTTGGGAATCCTTTTAGAACAAGGTCACACATGAATGGCACGAAACACACAATGCACGAAACACTTCACAGAAAATCACTGTCACTGACACTGCTCAAAGTTGCTATAAATTCTTCGAGGAGACGGCGGTTGGTTGACACAGAGGAGTCCATAAGCCGGCTTCCCCACAAACTTTGCACTTTCACTCGTAATTATCCAGTAAGATCGGTTCACTGCGCCATGTTAGGTTCTGAATAATAAGTTCCATATACAGGAGAGAACACAAACACCTGTATAGTTTTGTAGGTTCGGTTTGCTGGATAAGAGTATGTACACAAAGGAGAGTAGTGCTCTCCTTGGCTAGGCTCCTGGTCGACTGCTATAGACTACGTATGGCAAGTGATACATTAGCAGCTTCCATACGTCGCCAGGCACATTAATTAAGCATGTGGGATATGGTAATAACATTGCCACACGCTGCTAGCTAGGCTGAATAAATAATACATAAATGGAGCACATACATAATATACATACATAATATATAATCCAGCATACATAGTATACATACACCGGCTAGCCATGGGGCGGTACTGTGTGATATTTGCCAGAGAAACAATCCTAAAGGGATGATGGATTAGTTGGAAGTGCATTCGCAAAAAAAAAAAATAATTTTCTTTATAAGTTACGTCAATGTTTGGTAACTATTATTTCCGTCACGACAATTTTCTCATTAGGCTGGGTCGGGGAGTGAAGCTCTGCTCACTACATTGAATATTATTTATCACTACGCGTCAAAGAGTACATTACAAATCATACTAGCATAAAAACACACTGAGTGAAGCCCTGTAATTATGGCAATGTTAAGTAACACTAACCACCAATTTCGAAGCATAACTCACAGGACAAAACATATGGGGATTGGTGGTCACACTGGACGGTGCGAGGCGGGTGGAGGCGCGGCGGGGCGCAGCTGCGGGGCGCGGCTGGCCAGGCCGGCGCGGGGCGGGGTGGGGCGAGGCGTGGCGGGTGAGGTGGGGGGAGCCGGGGCGTGGTTGATCGGGCCAGGCCGGGGCTTTGCGGGGCACGGAACGGCGGGGCGGGGCAGGGCGGGGCAGGGATGGGAGGAAGGGTAAGGAGGGTGAGGTGAGGATTAGGACAGGGAGGAGGATGTAGGTTAAAAGACATGTTAAGTTATAACAGTTAGTACAGACACTGCTTTCATAAATGAAACAATTTCTACGCTCAACACTGACCAACACTCAAACTGCACTTGGGCTACTGAGAATGTCACAGATCGCGGAGGACACTGAGAAATCACGTTAAGCACTGAACAAATTTCTAGAAAAAATTCGCGCATACCACGACGAGAGACATTTACTTGAGCTGTAACGGTGACACACTACGACACTTTTCAAGCTATGACGCTACGACACAGGAATTACTTATTACACAATTGTAGACAATATTTAGACTGAATCAAATGAAGGATGAGACGAGCCAGGTGTTATGGCTAACCGAGGGCAGGCGTGAGTTTACGCTAAGTTCGCTGCTACCATTATAATAACTAAGCGAGGAAGCCAGTCTCTCAGGAGGCGTGGATTAACGTATATAGTTCGCTGTCACCTATAACAAGGGACAAGGAGGGCGTGAGTTACATATAGTACGCTGCCGCCAATATAATGAAACGAATCTCACAAGAAGAAGATTACATATAGGTAGAATATTGATAGTATAAGAGTAAAAAGAGAGGAAGATTTTGGTAGCGTGGCCGTGATAGTTATTTACTCTGTCAGTACACTTATCGTATCTTATACGTCAATACACATCTATTAGGTCTTAAAGGCGACTTCTCAAACACTGCTTCGTTACAACTTTTTATTAATTACGAACATGACATGGACACATTAATAACACCTTCTATTGACGTTACTAGGACATCATATTACGTTACAAGACACTCTGATTCTCGGACACGAACATGAAATGAATGCACTTCCCACGTAGGTAACTCATCCCATGGAAAGCTCTGACAAACACTCACGTGACCTAGGGGAGGCCTAGCAGGTAGTCCTGGGTTGTCTCTCTGGGAGACTGCTTAGCTGGGCGCGGGAGGGAAGTCTCGGTCCTGACAGGAGGCGACTGGAGGTGACCGGAGGCGGCTTGCCTCCGGCCCCTGACTTCTCTCGAGCAGGCCTGGTGGTGTAGAAGCTGGCCACCTTGTTACAAGACAACTCTCTCTCTGCGAATCCTCAGGGAGGACTAGGACATCCTATATATTGGGATGCGAGCCGTCAGGTTCAGCTGGTCGGGGGGGGGGGGGGGGCGGCGAAGGGTCTCCTTACATTTGACCTGGCCAATGTGAGGTCAGGTCTGGATTTTTCAGAAACTGTAAGTTTTATCTTCTGGGAAAGTCATCAGGTGGGGCTGTGTGCATATTGGGAGAGAGCCGGCCGGTGCCCCCTTACATGTGTGACATGGGAGGGGAGCCTGGCTGATTTACAATCCTTGGTCAACCGTGACAGTTACCCTGCACTTGACCCCCCTAATGTCGGGTCAGACTGGCCTTCTTACATGTTTGTTGTGGTGACATGTCACATGGGAAGGGGAGCTAGTTGATTTGCAGCACCCTTGAGCACCTGCGGGGGATACCCTTACACTTGACCCCCCTAATGTCGGGTCAAGTCTGGCTTTCCTTTCGATGTAAGCTGTGGTCTGACAACCCATCACTACACCTCCCGCCAAGACCAAAGCTTTCATGCTCAGAGAACTGATGACACATTTAAAGTAGACAGTAACATCATGTGCAGTATCTAATATAGTCCCTGAGGCGATAATGCATCCTTACATTTTACAAATTATAACCCTAGAGATGTATGTTTTAGTACTGGCATAGTTTGATCTGACAAAGCTTACTATAATTATAACAACTACGACCATGCTTATAACAACCACGACCATGATTATAACAACCACGACTATAATTATAACACCTACAACTGTGATCATAACAACTACCATGATAATAACAACCACGACCATGATTATAACAACCACGACCATGATTATGACAACCACGACTATCATTTTAACAACCACGACTATGATTATAACAACCATGACCGTGATGATAACCACGACCATGATTATAACAAACACGACCATGATTATAACAACCACGACCATGATTATAACACCCACGACCATGATTATAACAACCAAGACCATGATCATATTAAAAATGACCATGATTATAACAACTACGACCATGATTATAACAACCCCGACCATGATTATAACAACCACGACTATGATTATAACACCTACGATTGTGATCATAACCACTACCATGATATCAACCACAACCATGATTATAACAACCACGACCATGATCATAAGAACAACGACCATGATTATAGCAACCATGACCATGATTATGACAACCACGACCATGATTATAACAACCAAGACCATGATTATAGCAACCACAACCATGATTTTAACAACCACGACCATGATTATAACAACCACGACCATGATTATTAAAAAACCACGACTATGATTGTAACAACCATGACCATGATCATAACCACGACCATGATTATGACAACCACGACCATGATTATAATAACCACAACCATGATTTTAACTACCACGACCATGATTATAACAATCACGACCATGATTGTATCAACCACGACCATGATTATAACACCCACGACCATGATTATAACAACCACAACAATGATTTTAACAACCACTACCATGATTATAACAACCACTACCATGATTATAACAACCACGACTATGATTATAACAAGCACGACCATGATTATAACAACCACGACCATGATTATAACAAACATGATCACGATTATGACAACCAAGACCATGATTATAACAACCAAGACCATGAATATAACAACTACGACCATGATTATTATAACTACAACCATGATTATAACAACCACGACCATGATTATAACAACAACGACCATGATTATAACAACTACAATCATGATTATTACAACCACGACCATGATTATAACAACCACTACCATGATTATAACAACCACGACTATGATTATAACAACCACGACTATGATTAAAACAACCACGACCATGATTATAACACCCACGACCAAGATAATAACAAGCACGACTATTTATAACAACCACGACTATGATTATAACAACCACGACTATGATTATAACAACCACGACTATGATTATAACAACCACGACTATGATTATAACAACCACGACTATGAATATAACAACCACGACCATGATTATAACAACCTGGCCCATGATTATAACAACCACGACCTTGATTATAACAACCACGACCATGATTATAACAACCACGACCATAATTATAACAACCACGACCATGATTATAACAACCAGGACCATGATTATAACAACCACGACCATGACTATAACAACTACGACCATGATTATTATAACTACAACCATGATTATAACAACCACGACCATGATTATAACAACAACGACCATGATTATAGCAACTACGAACATGAGTATAACAACCACGACCATGATTATAGCAAACACGACCATGATTGCTACAACCACGACCCTGATTATAACAACCACGACCATGATTATAACAATCACGACCATGATTACAACAACTACGACCATGATTATAACAACCACGACCATGATTATAACAACCACGACTATGATTATAACACCTACCACTATGATCATAGCCACTACCATGATAATAACAACCACGACCATGATTATAACAACCACAACCATGATCATAAGAACCACGACTGTAATTATAACAACCACGACCATGATTATAACAATCACGACCATGATTATAACAACCACGACCATGATTATAACAACCACGACCATGATTATAACAAACACGACCATGATTATAACAACCACGACCATGATTAAAATATCAACTACCATGATTATAACAACCACTACCATGATTATAACAACCAAGACTATGATTATAACAACCACGACTATGATTAAAACAACCACGACCATGATTATAACACCCACGACCAAGATTGTAACAAGCACGACTATGATTATAACAACCACGACCATGATTATAACAACCACGACTATGATTATAACAACCACGACCATGATTATAACAACGACGACCATGATTAAAACAACTACGACCATGATTATAACAACCACGACTATGATTATAGCAACCACGACCATGAATATAACAACCACGACCATGATTATGACAACCTGGCCCATGATTATAACAACCACGACCTTGATTATAACAACCACGACCATGATTATAACAACCACGACTATAATTATAACAACCACGACCATGATTATAACAACCAGGACCATGATTATAACAACCACGACCATGACTATAACAAGTACGACCATGATTATTATAACTACAACCATGATTATATCAACCACGACCATGATTATAACAACTACGACCATGATTATAACAACTCCGAACATGAGTATAACAACCACGACCATGATTATAACAAGCACAACCATGATTATAACAACCACGACCATGAATATAACAACCATGTCCATGATTATGAAAACCACGACCATGATTATAACAAGCACGACCATGATTATAACAACCACGACCATGATTATAACAGCTACGACCATGATTTTAACAACCACGACTATGATCATAACAACCACGACCATGATTTTAACAACCACGACTAAGATTATAACAAACACGACCATGATTATAACAACCACGACTATGATTATAACACCTACGATTGTGATCATAACCACTACCATGATATCAACCACAACCATGAATATAACAACCACGACCATGATCATAAGAACAACGACCATGATTATAGCAACCATGACCATGATTATGACAACCACGACCATGATTATAACAACCAAGACCATGATTATAGCAACCACAACCAGGATTTTAACAACCACGACCATGATTCTAACAACCACGACCATGATTATAACAACCACGTCTATGATTTAAACAACCACGACTATGATTATAACAACTATGACCGTGATCATAACCACGACCATGATCATAACAAACACGACCATGATTATAACAACCACGACCATGATTATAACACCCACGACCATGATTATAACAACCAAGACCATGATCATATTAAAAAGACCATGATTATAACAACTACGACCATGATTATAACAACCACGACTATGATTATAACACCTACTACAATGATCATAACAACGACGACCATGATTATAGCAACCATGACCATGATTATAATATCCACTACCATGATTATAACAACCACGACCATGATTAAAACACCCATGATCATGACTATAACAACCACGACCATGATTATAACACCCACGACCATGATTATAACAAGCACGACCATGATTATAACAACCACGACCATGATTATTACAACTACGACCATGAATTTAACAACCACGACTAAGATTACAGCAAACACAACCATGATTATAAAAACCACGACTATGATTATAACAACCACGACTTTGATCATAACAACCACGATCATGATTATAACAACCACAAACATGATTATAACACCTACGACTATGATCATAACAACCACGACTATGATTATAACAACCACGACCATGATTATAACAACCACGACTATGATCATAACAACCACGACCATGATTATAACAACCACGACCATGATTAAAACAACCACGACCATGAATATAACAACCACGACCATAATTATAACAACCACGACCTTGATTATCACAACCACGACCATAATTATAACAACCACGACCATGATTATAACAACCAGGACCATGATTATAACAACCACGACCATGATTATAACAACTACGACCATGATTATAACAACTACGAACATGATTATAACAACCACGACCATGATTATAACAACCACGACCATGATTATAACAACTACGAACATGAGTATAACAACCACGACCATGATTATAACAAACACGACCATGATTATAACAACCACGACCCTGAATATAACAACCACGACCATGATTATAACAATCACGACCATGATTATAACAACTACAACCATGATTATAACAACCACGACCATGATTATAACAACCACGACCATGATTATAACAACTACAACCATGATTATAACACCTACGACTATGATCATAACCACTGCAATGATAATAACAACCACGACCATGATTATAACAACCACGACTGTGATTATAACAAGCACGACCATGATTATAACAACCACGACCATGATTATAGCAACCACGACCATGAATATAACAACCACGACTATGATTATAACACTTACGACGGTGATCATAACAACTACCATGATAATAACAACCACGACCATGATTATGACAACCACGACAATGATTATATAAAGCACGACTATGATTATAACACCTACGACTATGATCATGACCACTACCATGATAATAACAACCTCGACCATGATTATACCAACCACAACCATGATTTTAAAAACCACGACTATGATTATAACAACCACGACCATGATTATAACAACCACGACCATGATTATAACAAACACGACCATGATTATAACAACCACGACCATGATTAAAACATCAACTACCATGATTATAACAACCACTACCATGATTATAACAACCAAGACTATGATTATAACAACCACGACTATGATTAAAACAACCACGACCATGATTATAACACCCACGACCAAGATTTTAACAAGCACGACTATGATTATAACAACCACGACCATGATTATAACAACCACGACTATGATTATAACAACCACGACCATGATTATAACAACGACGACCATGATTAAAACAACTACGACCATGATTATAACAACCACGACTATGATTATAGCAACCACGACCATGAATATAACAACCAGGACCATGATTATAACAACCACGACTATAATTATAACAACCACGACCATGATTATAACAACCAGGACCATGATTATAACAACCACGACCATGACTACAACACGTACGACCATGATTATTATAACTACAACCATGATTATATCAACCACGACCATGATTATAACAACTACGACCATGATTATAACAACTACGAACATGAGTATAACAACCACGACCATGATTATAACAAACACGACTATGATTTTAACAACCACGACCATGATTAAAATAACCAGGACCATGATTATAACAACCATGACCATGATTATGACAACCAAGACCATGATTAAAACAACCACGACCATGATTATAATATCCACTACCATGATTATAACAACCACTACCATGATTATAACAACCACGACCATGATTATAACAACCACGTCCATGATTATAACAAGCACGACCATGATTATAACAACCACGACCATGATTATAACAACTACGACTATGATTTTAACAACCACGACTAAGATTATAACAAACACGACCATGATTATAACAACCACGAATTTGATCATAACAACCACGACCATGATTATAACAACCACAACCATGATTATAACACCTACGACTATGATCATAAGAACCATGACTATGATTATAACAACCACAACCAGGATTTAAACAACCACGACCATGATTATAACAACCACGACCATGATTATAACAACCACGACTATGATTTTAACAACCACGACTATGATTATAACAACCATGACGGTGATCATAACCACGACCATGATTATAACAAACAAGACCATGATTATAACAAACACGACCATGATTATAACACCCACGACCATGATTATTACAACCAAGACCATGATCATATTAAAAACGACCATGATTATAACAACTACGACCATGATTATAACAACCACGACCATGATTATAACAACCACGACTCTGATTATAACACCTGCGATTGTGATCATAACCACTACCATGATATCAACCACAACCATGATTGTAACAACCACGACCATGATCATAAGAACAACGACCATGATTATAGCAACAATGACCATGATTATGACAACCACGACCATGATTACAATAACCAAGACCATAATTATAGCAACCACAACCAGGATTTTAACAACCACGACCATGATCATAACAACCACGACCATGATTATTAAAACCACGACTATGATGTAACAACCATGACCAAGATCATAACCACGACCATGATTATGACAACTATAATAACCACAACAATGATTTTAACAACCACTACCATGATTATAACAACCACGACCATGATTATAACAACCACTACCATGATTATATCAACCACTACCATGATTATAACAAGCACGACCATGATTATAACAAGCACGACCATGATTATAACAACCACGACCATGATTTTAACAAACATGATCATGATTATGACAATCACGACCATGATTTTAACAACCAAGACCATGAATATAACAACTAAAATCATGATTATAACAACCACGACCATGTTTAAAATATCAACTACCATGATTATAACAACCACTACCATGATTATAACAACCACGACAATGATTAAAACAACCACGACCATGATTATAACACCCACGACCATGATTATAACAAGCACGACCATGATTATAACAACCACGACCATGATTATAACAACTACGACCATGATTATAACAACCATGTCCATGATTATAACAACAACGACCATGATTATAACAACCTCGACCATGATTATAATAACCATTACCATGATTATAAAAACCACGACCATGATTATAACATCCACGACCATGATTATAACAACTACGACCATGACTATAACAACCACGACCATGATTATAACAACCACGACCATGATTATAACAACCACGACCATGATTATAACAACCACGACCATGATTATAACAACCACGACGATGATCATAGCCACGACCATGATTTTAGCAACCACGACCATGATTATAACAACCACGACCATGATTATGACAACCATGACCATGATTATAACAACCAGGACCATGATTATAACAACCAAGACTATGATTATAACAACCACGACTATGATTATAACAACCACGACCATGATTATAACACCCACGACCATGATTATAACAAGCACGACCATGATTATAGCAACCACGACCATGATTATAACAACCATAACCATGATTATGACAACAATGACCATCATTATAACAACCACGACCATGATTATAACAAACAGGACCATGATTATAACAAGCACGACCATGGAAAATCTAGCACGACAATGATTATAACAACCACGACTATGATTATATCACCCACGACCATGATTATAACAACCACGACTATGATTATAACAACCACGACTATGATTATATCACCCACGACCATGATTATAACAACCACGACTATGATTATAACAACCACGACTTTGATCATAACAACCACGACCATGATTATAACAACCACAACCATGATTATAACACCTACGACTATGATCATAACAACCACGACTATGATTATAACAACCACGACCATGATTATAACCACCACGACCCTGATGATAACACCCACGACCATGATTATAACAAGCACGACCATGATTATAAAAACCACGACCATGATTATAACAACCATGTCCATGATTATGAAAACCACGACCATGATTATAACAACCTCGACCATGATTATAATAACCATTACCATGATTATAACAACCACGACCATGATTATAACAACCATAACCATGATTATGACAACCGCGACCATGATTATAACAACAAAGACCATCATTATAACAACCACAACCATGATTATAATAACCATGACCATGATTATAACAACCACGACCATGATTATAATATCCACTACCATGATTATAACAACCACTACCATGATTATAACAACCACGACTCTGATTATAACAACCACGGCTATGATTAAAACAACCACGACCATGATTATAACACCCACGACCGTGATTATGTCAAGCACGACCATGATTATAACATTATATAGTTTTAAATTGGATAAAATCATGGCTCACCGATAGAAAGCAGAGGGTCAGCGTAGATGGTGTTAAATCTGATTGGGGCCGTCTAACCAGTGGGGTTCCCCATGGGTCAGTATTAGGCCCACTCTTGTTCATAATCTACATAAACGATTTAGATACTGGGATCAGCAGTGACATAAGCAAGTTTGCGGATGACACCAAAATAGGACAGCAAATTAATTCAGGGCAGGATGCAAATGCATTACAGGAGGATCTAAATAAACTGCAGGGGTGGTCTGAAAAATGGCAAATGAAATTCAACACCAGCAAGTGCAGCGTACTTAATATTGGAAGAACACATACTTATAATGTATACAGCCTTAACAACATCAACCTAGAGAAGTCGACTTGTGAAAGAGACCTAGGGGTACTTGTAAGCCCGGACCTACGGCCTAGAAAACAGTGCGTTAATGTTCGAAATAAGGCAAACAGAGTATTGGGTTTTATATCTAGAAGCGTAAGTAACAAGAGTTAGGCCGCACCTTGATTATGCGGTTCAGTTCTGGTGCCCCTATTGTAGAATGGATATAATTTCACTAGAGTCGGTGCAGCGAAGAATGACAAAAATGATTCCGGGACTTAGAAACCTTCCATATCAGGATAGGTTAAAGAAACTTAACTTGCATTCCCTAGAAAGACGAAGAGTGCGGGGAGATATGACAGAAGTATTTAAGTGGGTGAAAGGAATCAATAAAGGGGATATAGATAAAGCTCTTATAATATCCGAGCAGGATAGGACTCGGAGCAACGGATTCAAGTTGGATAAGTTTAGGTTTAGGAGGGAGATAGGAAGAAACTGGTTCACAAATAGGGTGGTGGACGAGTGGAACAATCTTAGCAACTTTGTAGTAAGTGCGGTACTATGGAAAATTTCAAAAGGAGGCTAGATAGATTCATGGATGATAGAGAGTGGTAGTAACTCTCGACAGGAGCTGCCATGCACAGGCCAACCGGCCTATTGCAGACTCCTTATTTTCTTATGTTCTTATGTTCTTATGACAACCACGACCATGATTATAACAACCACGACCATGATTATAACAACCACGACCATGATTATAACAACCAAGACCATGATTATAACAACCACGACTATGATTATAACAACCATGACTATGATTATAACAACCACGACTATGATTATAACAACCACGACCATGATTATAACAACCACGACTATGATTATAACAACCATGACCATGATCATAATGTAATGAGACAAAATCTCACATGAAGAAGTAAGCTAGGAGTTTATAGTAGTAGAGTATTATAGTGAGAGGAAATGGTAGTGTCTCGAGGGTGTGATGTTAACACTGTATTAACACAGGCACAGTACAAGTGTAGTATATAAAACACCAATGCGTGTTACAGCTTTATTTTACTAGTTCAATAGGGGGAATTAATGGGGGGGGGGGGGTTCGTACACAATTTATGATAGACTATGGTATTCTCGTATGACCTAACCTCACAATTAGAATGGGCACTTCACTAAGTCGATCGTTGGAGAGGTTCGGGATTACATAAGAACATAAGAACATAAGAATGGAGGAAACTGCAGCGGGCCTATTGGCCCATACTGGGCAGTCCCGTTTACACCCAACCCCTATTGCTCATATGAGCATCCAACCTATGTTTGAAGCAATTCAGCGTATTCGAGTTAATGATGATATTTGGTAACTTGTTCCATTCATCCACTACTCTGTTTCCAAACCAGTGTTTACCTATTTCACGCCTAAATCTAAATTTGTCCAATTTAAAACCATTGTTACGAGTTCGCTCCTGGTTGGATAATTTGAGTACCTTTGTAATGTCCCCTTTGTTTAGCCCTGCCTTCCATTTATACACCTCTATCAGGTCGCCCCTCGCTCTACGTCTCTCAAGGGAGTGCAAATTAAGATGCTTTAACCTGTCTCTATACTCAAGGTTCCAGATACCCGGGATTAGTCTTGTCATTCTCCTCTGAATTCTTTCCAAGGATTCTATATCCATTCTGTAATACGGTGACCAGAACTGGACTGCGTAATCCAGGTGTGGTCTCACAAGAGCAAGATACAGTTTTAGGATGACCTCGCTAGTCTTGTAACTAACACTCCTTTGTATGAACCCAAGTACTTTATTAGCCTTGTTTCGAGCAAAAACACATTGTTTACTTGGCTTAAGGTTCCTACTTATCATTACTCCTAAATCTCTCTCGCAGTCGGATTTCTCTATGGCATCGTTGTTCATCTGGTATCTGGTTTCCCTGTTTACATTTCCTATACTGAGTACTTTACATTTGTCAATGTTGAATTTCATCTGCCATTTTTCAGACCATTCGAAAAATTTGTTTAGATCCTCCTGTAGTTTTGCCGAGTCCTCGTCAGATTTGATAACACCTCCTATTTTAGTATCATCAGCAAATTTACTTATGTTGCTGTCTACACAGCCAGCACTTACTGTTACACGTTGAGTTGACAGCACTCTGTCGATGAACCCGGCTGAGACTTCGTTACACTTAGTGGCGGGCTTCTCTCGAGCGGGACTGGGGCGCAGTAGCTGGCCCTTCCTAGTTACAAGACACACTCTCTGTGAGAGGAGCTCCAGCCCCTATATATTGGTCGAGCCGGGGGGGGGGGGGTGACCTCTCCTACTGAACTGGGTGTGTCTTGACCGGGTTGTTAGGTCAACAGGAGTGCTGGCTAATTAGCGGGTCCTTGAATTAACAAGGTCATGACGCCGGGTAGAGCTGATCCAGTGGTGGTGAGAATTCTGGTTCCCTTGGGTCAGGTCTGGACAGCTGTGTGCAGGTGTCGTCCTGCCCAGGTGTCTTGGTTAGGTGAGGTTGTAGGTCACCCGGCTAACTCAAGTCATTAGCGGTCGAGGTCAAGTCCCTAGGGTCGACCTGAGGTGTGTCAACCAGGGATGTGGTGGTACCACGAAGTCTGTAGTGTACTTGCTGTTACATGTGACATAATTCTGGGCTGTAAGCTTTGGTCTGACAATCAATCATTACACCTCCCGCCAAGACCAAAGCTTCATCACAGAGACTGATGTCACATATAGACATCAACATCACGTGTGGTATCAAAGATAATCCCTGGGGCGATAACATAGTCTCACATTTACAAACAACAATCTCATAGATGTATGTTTTTCTACTGGCGCTAGTTTGATCTGACAAAGCTCACTATACCTCCCGCCAAGATCAAAGCTTCTTTGCCAGACAGTGGATGCTTACAGTGGATGACAAAGCGAGTGCACATCCTGCGAAAAATAGCTACTGAGATGCAAAGTATACACCTCACATCCTACCATAGTCTGATAATATTTAAAAATTTAAGCGGCCAGCTAAATATACGGAAAAGGAAAGAGGAGAATGACAAGACTAATCCCGGACATTAGGAGCCTTGAGTATAGAGACAGGTCGCCCCTCACTCGAGAAACGTAGAGTGAGGGGCGACCTGATAGAGCTCACTGATAACGACGGAGAAATGAGCAATAATTTAAACATGATACCCGAGGCACCGACTCTATTCAGAGATAGTGAAGAAAACAAATTAAGTGAGATAGTAGTGACTAGTAACGATGTTAGTAAGCAAATAGACAAACTAAAGCCTAATAAGTCACCTGGTCCCGATGAGATATTTGCCAGAGTATTAAAGGAATGTAAGGAAGAGCTTAGTATGCCCTTAACAAAGTTGTTTAACATGTCCTTAAAAACAGGTTTAGTACCAGAATCCTGGAGGATAGCGAATGTAATACCGATTTTCAAGAAGGGGGATAGATCACTATCCTCTAACTACCGCCCAATCAGTCTAACATCAATAGTAGGCAAATTACTGGAAGCAATCATTTCAAACTCTATTCGAAATCACCTGGAGAAGCACCGGTTGATCAATGATTCCCAGCATGGCTTCACAAGCGGACGTTCTTGCCTAACTAATCTATTAACATTCTTTTCATCAGTTTTCGAATCAGTGGACGAGGGGCACAATTATGATGTGGTATATCTCGACTTTAGCAAAGCCTTCGACAGAGTCCCCCACGAAAGACTAATTAGAAAGGTAGAAGCACATGGCATCAAAGGTGACATCCTTAAATGGATTAGGGCGTGGTTACAGGAAAGGAAACAGGGAGTGAGCATTAACGGCACTAAGTCCCATTGGAGCAACGTCACAAGTGGAGTTCCCCAAGGCTCAGTACTTGGACCATTATTGTTTATTATATACATAAACGACATAGATATCGGCATAGACAGCAACATAAGTAGATTTGCTGATGACACTAAAATAGGACGTGTTATCAAATCTGACGAGGACTCGGCAAAACTACAGGAAGATCTAAACAAATTTTTCGAATGGTTTGAAAAATGGCAGATGAAATTCAACGTCGACAAATGAAAAGTACTCAGTATAGGAGATGTAAACAGGGAAACCAGATACCAGATGAACAACGATGCCATAGAGATATCCGACTGCGAGAGAGATTTAGGAGTAATGATAAGTAGGAACCTTAAGCCAAGTAAACAATGTGTTTTTGCTCGTAACAGGCTAATAAAGTACTTGGGTTCATACAAAGGAGTGTTAGTTACAAGACTAGAGGGGTCATCCTAAACTGTATCTTGCTCTTGTGAGACCACACCTGGATTACGCAGTTCAGTTCTGGTCACCGTATTACAGAATGGATATAGAATCCTTGGAAATAATTCAGAGGAGAATGACAAGACTAATCCCGGGCATTAGGAACCTTGAGTATAGAGACAGGTTAAAGCATCTTAATTTGCACTCCCTTGAGAGACGTAGAGCGAGGGGCGACCTGATAGAGGTGTATAAGTGGAAGGCAGGGCTAAACAAAGGGGACATTACAAAGGTACTCAAATTATCCAACCAGGAGCGAACTCGTAACAATGGTTTTAAATTAGACAAATTTAGATTTAGGCGTGAAATAGGTAAACACTGGTTTGGAAACAGAGTAGTGGATGAATGGAACAAGTTACCAAATATCATCATTAACTCGAATACGCTGAATTGCTTCAAACATAGGTTGGATGCTCATATGAGCAATAGGGGTTGGGTGTAAACGGGACTGCCCAGTATGGGCCAATAGGCCCGCTGCAGTTTCCTCCATTCTTATGTTCTTATGTTCTTATGAAGTAGATATGAAGGGGAAAGAGAGCGCCTAGGCAGGTGCTTGTCGGAGAGCATCACTTTAGGAAGTTAAATGAGGGTACACAGTCGGAGGTTTGAAAGGTTATGCAATGGTGTTGCTTGCCCTGGCTTATTTCTGCTTAGGTTCCCTAGTGTTAGTATCTTCAAGCCTGGAACAGATTTACATACTTGTTGCTTCAACTGTTAAACTCTTGCGCAGGGCAGCACATACAACATATATAATAATAAGATACATGACCGCTTGAAAAAAAGGGGGGGGGGGGAAGTTGGGGAAAAATACAACTTGTGAGCAAAAAGAAATATTTGTACATACTAAAAAGGCATCAGAAATTATTCGTGGTCCATCACCACCTCCACCAATCGGTGCCCGGCATCAGGGTGGACGACGCAGTAGATACAGTGGTTGGAATTTCCTGTCCCGTCCGGCGGTCTGCCACGGTGTGTGTCGCGTGCCTCACTTCCTCCACTTGAACTTCTGTGTAGAGCGGCAGTTCCTGACGTATTCCAGATGGATTTTTCTAGTCCCATCTGAGTTTCCTCTGTAGAGTCTCATTTTCCGTCGTGGTCCAGATGGATTTTTCTAATCCCATCTGAGTTTCCGCCCTTCCCGGCCGGGATCAAAGCCGGTCCACTGCTTGGGGTGTCATCGCTTTGGATGGCGTGTAGGGCAGGGTCCACGGACAAGAGTTCGCCCTCCGTACGTGAGTGTCGGCGAGACCCCTGACCGTCCTGTCCCACACCCTCACAGTGGTGAATCCCTCCCTGGGTGGGCCCCCCAGGGTTTGCTTGTTTTTTCCTCTACTTGTAGTAAAACCACTTCTGTTTCGTCCCCAATGGTGTGGTAAACACCGGCGAGGCAGATCCCGGGTGGGCCGAGGTCAGCCATTACTTGTCTGGTACCTGGTGGTTCCATTCCCGGAGTGGAAGTGCGTGGGACCAGTTGACAGGTCCTGGAACGTAGGGAGCTGTCGTCTGCATCGCCACTGAGACCTCTAGTTGTTTGTTGCCTGTTGCTTGCTGCTACTGAAGTTGCAGGTCGGGGTTTCGGGATTTTCTCCTGGGTTCCAAGGGGACGACCTGATTCCCTGCCTGGAGCTAGGTGCTGCGCTGGTCCTGCATGGCGTAGCTTGCTCAGGCTGATGGTACCCATAGATGGTGTCTGTCGGTATTATGGGCTGTGAGACCGTAGCCTCGGTGCGTGTTTCGTCGTTCCGCAGGCGAGCGACGAGACGCAGCCCAGTGTCTTCAACCAGATCGAGGGCCAGCATTATGCAAGCCCGTTTCTGGAGCTTGGGGCTTGCGGTGTCGACGTGAAGGCGTCACCCATTCGCCGCGGGGTTGCCCGCTGCGTGTCCCGCTCGTGTTGGGCATCCATTATGAGTCAGGATGCGTTGGTCTCAGCTCATCTGGTAGGGGGTCAGCTGCAGTTGTGGTGGTGTCATCTCCGAATTTTGTGTGGGGTCAGGGAGACCTCGCCCAGGCCCGTGAAGAGCAAGGGCAGTGCTGACTCTGTAGCTTGGCAGAAGGACAAGATCCCGGGGTGGAGAATCAACAATTAGAAGTGCCCCTAGACTCGTTACTTTAATCTATGTTCTGTGACCTGGTGTTATATCTATGAGCCCTAATCTGATCAGGTATTACTGGTACAAGTGGGGCAGTAGCTTGGGGAGTTCTCTGATTATTACTTGGGGTGTGAGGCACCTGATTGTTCTGAAGGGGGGTGGTCAGCTGCTGGTGGAGGGCTAGGGTGTTGGGAAGGGAATGTTACTCCTAGAGGGGGCTGGTTGGTGAGGCCTGATTTGTTCAAGACGTCATCGTCGACAGTTGCCAGCTTCAATCTATTCACATGCACAGTTTCCTTACGTCCCCCCTGGCAGAGCGGGGAAATAGTGAAGTTTACTTTGCTGGGTTGGGCGGTTACTCTATATGGGCCCTGCCATCTCTGTTGCAACTTAGAGAGGGTATCGGGAAAGTATGATTCGTTAGTTAGGAAGACCAGGGTACCTACGGTAATATTGGAAGGGGTGACCCTGAGGTTATAGTAGGTGGCGTTGTGTAAGTGACCTTTCCTGTTTAGTTCCTGCACCCGAGTAAAGACCGTTTGTAACCTGTTTTGCAAGACAGAAGGGTAGTCCTCGCCATAGGATAGGGGTGGGGGGTTGATTACACCAGCAGGAAGGTTTGGATCCCTACCAAAGTGAAGGAAGTAAGGAGTGTTATGCAGGGTTGTATTAATTGCGGTGTTCATGGCCAGTTGTGCAAGAGGTAGCTGATCGTCCCAACCGCCGTACTGATTATTAACCAAAAACGACAAGTGATCTTTCAACGTGCGGTGGGAACGCTCAACCATGGCATTAGCCTGTGGGTGGTAACTAGTGGTTAGATTTGACTTAGCCCGCAGCAAGTCGCACGCCTTCTGAAAGATGCCCGAGGTAAACTCTGTCCCTTGATCACTGACAATGACCTGGGGACATCCATGAGTACCAACGTATTGTAACAGGGCTTCACAAACTGTCTCTGCGCGTTTATCGGGGATGGGTATATAGGTCGCAAAACGTGAATAGTGAGCGACGATGGAAACAACGTATCTGTTTCCCCGGTGTGAACGTATTGTCATGTCAGTTAGATCGATCGATACCCGTTCCAAGGGCTGGGAGGCTGGTGGAAACTCCTGCAGCTCTCCCTGTCTCTTTGGGGTACCCTTCCTTAACTGACATGGCAGACTTTCTGCGCTAGATTGGGCATGAAAAACATAGAGCGTGCACGTGCATATGTGCGACATTCACCCGGGTGGGCTGCGAATTGGGAAGAGTGAGCTACTTCTAGGGCCGAGTTTTCCAAGGATGCGGGGACGACTACGAGTTCTGTGGGTTGTTTATCATCATGTTTCATAGTAACGAGATACGGGACTCCGCTTAAAAGACTAAAATCACAAAGTGAGGCTTTGTTGACCTTCTTGGGGAGCGGACCCCCCTCAAGGAACTCAATGACAGGACCCCACTGTGGGTCTTCGAGTTGGCGTTGGCGCACCTCATTAGGTGTTAGGTCCCCAAAAATGGGCTGAGTCATGCTGCTAGGATTCCCGACATTATTTATAGGTAATACATTACGGCTCAGTGCGTCTGGTACGACGTGGTTCTTGCCTGGCTTATGCAAAATGGAGAAGTTATACGCATTTAAAAAGATTGCCCAGCGTGCTACCCGTGCATTAGGAGTTTTACCTTGGAAGATATATATTAAAGGACGGTGATCAGTGATTACATAAAAGTGTATACCAAATAGGTAAGCATCAAAGGAAGTTACGGCCTTGACAATAGCCAAGGCTTCTATCTCAGTTGTGGAGTAGCGGAGGGCAGCTCCGCTCCATTTCTGGGAAAAATAAGCAATAGGGGTGGGGTTATTTTCACCACCTTGCATGAGACAGGCTCCCAGTGCTTCGTCGGAAGCGTCAGTGTGCACGTAAAACGGCTGCGTGAAGTCCGGCAGTGCTAACATTGTTGCCGACTTCAGTAAGTCCTTAAGATGGTTAAAAGCTTTATCTGCCTCCCCCGACCACCGAAACTGAACCGACTTCTTTGTAAGTTTCGTAAGGGGGAGGGCCGCCTCTGAAAAGTGAGGGATGTGACGTCTGAAAAAATTGGCGGTGCCGAGGAACTGTTTCGCACCCCTGGCTGTGGTGGGGGGTGGCATCTCTGCTATCGCTTTCACTTTCACCAGGTCGGGCCTAACGCCGCCATTACCTATGATGAATCCCAGGAATTTAACTTCCTGGCGCGCGAACGCACATTTCCTAAGGGACACTTTCAGTCCGGCCGCTTTCATAACCGAGACCCTAATTATAACAACCACGACCATGATTATAACAAGTACGACCATGATTATAACATCCACCACCATGATTATAACAACCACCACCATGATTATAACACCTACGACCATGATTATAACAACCACGACCATGATTATAACAACCACGACCATGATTATAACAACCACGACCATGATTATTTTATCTCTAATATACTGTAGGGGTATCGAGATATTAATGTTGTCTAGCACTCAGGATGGAAGGAAACTCTAATGTGGTTTTCTTATATAATATAAGTTATATGATAAACAATCTGGTGCTGGAGGTGCCGTGTGGTGAGGAGCTGCTAAGTAGAGACGTTCGGTGAGTAGCGTGTTGAAGGAGGTAGATGTGCAGGAGCTTCGTTAGAGAAGATATTGCCTGTTGCTGGCCTCCTGGTTGAACGAATTCTGACAGCGTGGAGCTTGCTGGAGGAGGTGTTGCTTGTTCAGGAAGATGGGCAGAATGAGAAAGCTGGTTGGTGAGGAAGCTCAGAGAAGGACAGCTGGTGGGTCGCCATGCTCGCTGGCGGGAGCGAGGACCGCCAGGCAGGCGAGGAGAAGCGAGGGCTGCCAGGCAGCGGCGGAGGAGGAGGTGTTGCGTGTTGTAGAAGTGAGGCAAGAATGAATCTCAATGGAGAGACAGAGCTTATATACCCAGCAGCCGCTACGAGTCATGTTGGGAAAACCCGGGAAGTCGCCGATCACTAGTGTTACGAGTTGGGGATTTAGAATATAGTATACGTCTACCTAGATCCCAACAGGTAACAACAAAAAAAAAAACAAAGACAATCGGACTAAAAAAAGGGTAGACAAAGGATGCGAGTTTTCGTTGTATATAATAAAGTACCATAAATTCCTTAACAAAATATTCAGCTTATAAACTACCCTTAACCAAACTTAACCTAAACACGAACAGTATATACATAGTAATAAAACATAAAACAATAGTGAAGCAATGTGGAGGGGGGAGAGGCAATACAAGATTACAAATACTTAAGTGAGGAGCTGAGATGGCTGACGGGCAAGGCTGAGTATGGTAGAAGACGGTAAATAGTCACTGTGCCGTAGGTTTCCAGGATAGGTGATCCTGTGGTCGCTTCCCAGAGTAAAGTGTGTCCTCTCCTCGAATTGGAGCAGACAAAGTAGACTGAGGCGGAAGTGACGCAACAACCAGGATATGGAGAAGGGAAACCCGGGAGTGGTAACTAAGACGAGCCATACTCGTGTTTCGTCCCTAGATGGCGTTGCTCGTGGTGCTGGGTAGGTAGATGAAGACAATCGGTGGAGGGGTTCGTAACACTAGTTTCGTTGCTAAGTTACGGTAACATCTGGTTGGTTGCTAGGGAAGGCGGTAGCAGGTGGTGGCTGTGGCTACGCAGTTGTAGGCAGTTGTAGGGGAGACATCCACTACAATACTCCCCCTTCCCTCCAGGCGGTGTAGGAGACTTGTTGTCTGTAGAGTTGCTTAGCACATGTGAGGCAGACCGGGCGGTGCATGCCTCATGTGAGACAACGGCGATGGCGTGATGAGCCGATCGCTAAAATACAACTGTCTAGATACACACTATCTGTGGGAGAAGGGAGAAAAAGGTGTGTGGAGGCGATGAATGTTGTGCTTCCCTCACGACAGGTACAGGGTCGTCAGATGCGCCTGCTGGGGTGTGTGTGGGCCTGGGTCAGGAGCAGGGGCTGCTTCAGCAGAAGCGGATTAGGGCTCGTGACAGCAGCTAGGTCCACGACAGCAGCAGGGTGCAGGACATTAGCAGGGAGTACCTGAGGGAGAAAAGAGGGGGTGTGGAGGCGATGGATGTTGTGTGCTTCCCTCACGGCAGGTACTGAGTCGTCAGATGCGCCTGCTGGGGTGTGTGGGCCTGGGTCAGCGTCTGAGGCAGGACGGGTGTGCTGGGGTCGTAGGATGTGGTGCTTGGGGCAGGAAGAGGAGCCGGTGTCTGCTTGAAGACTGGGAGCATGATCAGTGTCTCCTCCATCCTGTGTGAGTGCTAATCTCCGGGAGTCACCATTGCAGGGGTATCGACATATTAATGTTGTCTAGCACTCAGGATGGAAGGAAACTCTAATGTGGTTTTCTTATATAATATAAGTTATATGATAGACAGCGTGGAGCTTGCTGGAGGAGGTGTTGCTTGTTCAGGAAGATGGGCAGAATGAGAAAGCTGGTTGGTGAGGAAGCTCAGAGAAGGACAGCTGGTGGGTCGCCATGCTCGCTGGCGGGAGCGAGGACCGCCAGGCAGGCGAGGAGGAGCGAGGGCAGCCAAGCAGCAGCGGAGGAGGATGTGTTGCTTGTTCAAGAAGAATGGTCAGAATGAATCTCAATGGAGAGACAGAGCTTATATACCCAGCAGCCGCTATGAGTCATGTTGGGAAAACCGGAGAAGTCGCCGGTCACTAGTTTCGTTGCTAAGTTATGGTAACATCTGGTTGGTTGCTAGGGAAGGCGGTAGCAGGTGGTGGCTGTGGCTAAGCAGTTGTAGGCAGTTGTAGGGGAGACGTCCACTACAATACTATAGGAAATTATTTGTATAAAACCGATATAGCTACAGAAAAAATAAAATATTTACATGTTGTTGTGTATTCTTATTACTGTTTGACTGCTGTTCGCAGGAAACTGTTTTATTAACAAGTATTCATTGCAAGTGCACCGACGTTAAATACAGGCGCAAGCGCCCTTCTCCAAATATTCCCTCCATTACTGTTTTGTCGAACTATATAGTGAACTGGGCACGAAGGACCCATGATCACTTGTCTCTGAACCGCCTCTGTTATCCACATGTCTATTCACATCTACAGCACATCCACACAACTACATATCAGCCACACCTACCATCACAATACACCAACCACATCCATTAACCACGCCCATCAACCACACACACACCCACACATACACACACCAACACACACATCCACCTCACCCACACCCGGTTACAGGAGAAAATCCCAGTGGACAAAATCCCAGCGGACAAAATCCCAGCCTCTTATCCCAAAAGTGGACAAAATCCCAATCTTATAAATAAAAGTCTCATATTTAAAAAAAAAAAATTAAAAAAAAAATTTAAAGTCAAATTGATACAATAAACAATTTTCAATATATAAATTTATTTCATGCTCACAAAATTATGCTCCATTTATGTAAACATAATTATGAATAATCACTTGAAACGAATGCATGCTCCAACACCCTGTAGGAACTCCTCTACACGTTTAGATGAGGATTGGCGATCTGAACACAAGTTGACAAGGTTAGGTTAGGTTAGGTTAGGTTAGGTTAGGTCAGGTCAGGTCAGGTCAGGTCAGGTTAGGTTAGGTCATAGGTGTTATTATTTTGTCATGGTTTTTTTTTTGCCACTCATAAAAATTGTATACGATACCTTAATACAATATAATATAATATCATATTATTAATATGATAACAGGCGAATGGTCTTTACACCTAATCATATTAATCTTATATGAGACTGGGTTTTTGTCCACTTTTGGGATGAGGCTGGGATTTTGTCCGCTGGGATTTTGTCCGCTGGGATTTTGTCCACTGGGATTTTGTCCACTGGGTTTTTGTCATGGAATCCCCACACCCAGCAATCATCACTCAAAATAAGAGACCTCCTCAAATGCATTACAGTGAAAGTCCTCCCCAGGTGTTGTCAGGTAGACTCGGTGTTCACTACGAGGCGTTTTATTAAACCCACACATTTAAAGGTTGGGGTATAGGTATACTCGGAAACCATATTCTCCAGCCCACCTGGGTCGGTGCTGGAGGTTATTACAATGTCCTTTCTGGACGGGGGCCCACTCTAACTACCGCGAGGCAACACACGCACGGACACACACATTCATAGTACGGCTGTATAGATGATATTATGTATAAATATTGTATATGGCATTTTATACTCTGCATTATCTTCATCATATATGAACACGAAGAAAAATTACCATAGGTTGTAGTTACGAAAGTAAGAATGGAAATAAACACTTCCAAACCACCCAGTGAGTCCACACAACGTTTACAGTGCTTGTGTGTGTGTGCCAGACCACGATGCCTCCACCACACCCCATCATTCGCGTAACTACTATATGAAAAATCGTGTTTAATTTAACTACATATTTCAAAAACCTTAAATTACATGTGGATCAGTCACTCCTCATTTGACACACTTATAGTGTAATACTTTGACCATCCCACCTGGGCACATGGAGGCCCACGGTAACTCTCACGGGGCAACATTCGCACGAACACACAAGTTATGATATGAACCCTTCCAGGCTTCACTATCATTATCATGTTATGTTCATCGTGCTCTGTATCTTGGTAACTAGTCATAGTATCAATACATGACAGTGTTATTAGTGTAATATTGTAACTTTTTACCAACAGTTATTGTTGTAAATCATGGACAGGAAGGATACATAAATTGTAATATCAAGTGTATGGTTCGCTCAACACCACCCCAAGTCAGACAACGCGTCACACAAAGTTGCACTGTGTGTGTGTGTGTGTTCTGTGTGTGTTCTGTAACATCAAGCTTCATCCTTAGTAGATAAGATGTTTCATAAAGAGGTTTCTCCCATTCGTCATTGTGAGCATCGTCCCAGAGCACATTGTTTCCATCAAAACCATAGTTCAGCCTTATTTCCCTTCTTCCGTGTAACTAAATCCATATGGCTAAGTTACTCGTTGTGGATCATTTACTCGTTATTTAACACATACATGCACTTAGAGCATCAAGATTGTTTTGTAGGCATGACTATTGGTTAATTGAAACCCAAAAAATATTTTTCACATTTATTATGCATAAACATTGTAAACATATCTATGTGATATTGTTGTTTATAACATATATTTAATGTCTGGACAGATTCCCAAGAATTATGCATAATAATGCATAGATTTTGTTAGCATATTTATGTGAAGTGGCGTAAAACCACATTTTTGGGGTTTCAATTAACCAATAGTCACGGCAGTCTGTAGCCGTGTGTGAATATTGGTAGCAGTTCCAGCATGGAGTAAGGGGGAAGAATTCCTCCTGCTCCACCTGGCTGCTGCTGACATGGTAGTAGGAGAGACAAAGTCCCTCCTGGATTGTTCTTTGGGCCATGGCTATTTCTGTGAATCTTATTTTGAGCATGGATGGCAGTCTGGGCAGCTTGATCACTTCCTCCACCTTGGCCCATTGGTTTCTGTGTTCTATGTCAGATACCAATTGCTGTTGACTGCTTCTTCGGTGATCGCTTTATCTAGTCGTTTGACCACAATTGACTTCCTTGCTCGGAGTTGTGAAGGGACTGCAACTTCAAATTTTGCAGACTTGAGTTTCCTCGATAAGAGTAAGTCTACACCATTCGCAGTCAGGCACAGGGCAACGAAGGAGTCCTTGGTCGTGATGAGGTTGGATATTTTGATGAGTAGGGTTGCATTGAGGAGTCTTGCTAGTTCTGCTTTTCTCTCGTCAGTCACGCCCCCTTCATGGGAGCGTATCCGTACCCGGTGTGCCCTCATTCCAGAGAGTATGTGGTGGACAGGCCACCGTTGTGTGGTTTGAGGTTGGAGACCTACCTATTCCAGGACAGGAGTTTGTCACAGGAATTACAACACTCCCCACCGCCACTTGTTGATCGAGTGGTCGTAGAGTGGTTCCCGCAACTCTTTCCCGGAAGCCCCGTCAGGGGAGCCTATTTCCCTAGTGTTAATGAATGCTCACTTAGAGACGTGAGCTAGTGTACCTAATTAGGGGGGGGGGGGTAGGGATTCAGGATTGCAACCCCCTTCCCAGGTGGACCCGCACGATCACGGTTACCTAGGAAGGCTCGGCCGGAGGAATGGGTACTGCTCCTGCCCCCTTTCTTGTTCACAAACTCCTGGGAGGGAGGTGAACAGTTACAGGGGGGACCCAAGGACGAATATACCTTTAGGGTGCAGGTCCCCAGGCCAGAACGAAAAAGAAGGAAGAACAAAGGAAGAATAGCCACTGGTGTAAGTAACACCAGTGGGATCGCGGCCCAAGTCCGCTGCAAGAAGCCGTTACAGAGCATCCAATCAGGGCCGCCTCTGATCAGGAGTCACCCCTGATCAGTGGGGAGGCACAGAAAGGGCGTTGTCTGGAACGAGCTTCCCAAGTGTAAAAGTGATGGTTTGTGAGGTGGTCGTTTACGTTCCGGTCGTCAACGGTAAGAGACAGGCTGGCTGGCTTGGCAGTGAACGGTCTGGAGATAGGTCCGATCACGGCGAAGGCTGGCTGGCGATGTGTGAATCTGTCCGATCACAGCGAAGGCTGAGGTGAATTTATACGATTCTCCTGGATTAGAGAAGCGAGGTACGAAATGAGCGGCGCAAATCACTGCGCAGTTAGCGAGTGAGGCCTAGTCTGTGGAACTCGCTGCTGATTGGCTGATAAACGAACGGCAAGTGATAAGTCAGCAGTTGTAGGGGAGAGTATCCACCACAGCCGCTTGGGGGATCGGTCACATCTCTGTTGCGCACTGTTGGCAAGTACTGGCCATGTATAGGCTCCGAAATGTGAATTCTGACTCAGAGCGATAACTTTAACTGTGCATCGAACCTGGTCACATTATGAGAATCAGACGAGGTAGCAGTAAAACCATAGTGTGACAACCGGACCGAATTATGTTGATACAACAGTCAACAACAGATAGTGTAAAGAATCTTGTTTCAATTAGTATTAACAACCTTGAATTGTGATATTTTAACAACCTTGTATATTATAGTAGTGTTACTTTTATTCTCTTTATATTATAATACTGCTAACATCCATGGTAGTTAGTGTTAACATCCTTACACTGTGGCAGTTAGTGTTAACTACCTTGGTATATAGTGTTTACAACCTTGGTAGTTAGTGGTAGAAAATACAACAATTATTGAGGCAAAAGAAAACGACAAATTCTTGATTGTTTACAACTTTATGTCCGAAACTCCTTTTAACTTTAACTTAACCTTCAACATGTCTTCAGTAAGATAAATACGCAAATTAAACTAAATAAATCCGATAACTATTTTAATATAATTTACCATGTCTTGTTTCTCATCAATTAAGATAGAGATGAGAGGAAGTTTATTAAGAGTTAGTGAAGGAGGGAGGGAAGAGGGTTGGAACAAGTGATGTAAATAATGATGGCGTCGGTCGAGGGACAAGGCGTTTCTGTTGCCCTGAGAACTTTGTTGTGATAGCGACAGCCATTACGTTGTGTGGGGAAGTGGTGTTGGTGGTGGTGGTCCTAGGCAAGAGTTTGATCCCATGAGTGGTAACAATGTGGTGTATGGCCGTGCTGGTGGTGGTAATGACGCTCCTCCACCTCTCGCAACCTTCACTGGATCTTTACGTCGACTCGGAACACGTCAAGCAGCTACTGGGTGAGTGTCTCTAACAGTGTTTCACTACATCTCTTGTGTATACTAACCTCCAACAGTCGGTAATTACCTGGTTGTAAGGTAGGTGTGCTTCTGGGATCTTTGTACAGATTTTGTGTATGGCAGTTGGCAACATAATGCTAACTCATTACATATTATAAGATTTTAACCATGTTTGCCTTCATGGCTAAGGTGAGGTCATTAAATAAATGGTGGATAAGGAAAAGTGCTTCTTACCTTTCAACAGGATTATAGTCCAGACCTTAACTACCTACTGTACAACATTGCACTGCTGGAACATAAATATTTTATGTAAAATTTATGGACATTTGGCCGGGTTATCCATCTGGTTGTGTGTGAGAACAGCACTGCCACCAAAAGGAGCTGTTTGATTTTGTAAATTTTTTCCACAGATATTCTTATCATTATAGTATTTTAAAAGTGGCAACATTTACTAGAACCTAATAGAACCAGACCTAATCAACCAATTAAACATACCCAACTTTGTTGAAGCGTCATAGTGTAATTTAATTTTTTTGTGGAAGTGAGAGTATGCTTGAAGTGATGTGGGTTGGTTGTTAGGCAGCTCCCAAACAGGGAGGTACTACTACCTGGGAAGATATTGGAAGCATAATGTGTTGTCCAATGATAGACCCTGCTGCCGGGGTCTGCCGATTTCGTCACCACTATTTTTTAACCCATTTCTTCACCACTGCTTTATCCGTTTCATCACCGCGCTCATTCCCATCAATATATGCACGAAAAGAACTGTTGCTTAGGATATAAAATAATAACAAACACTATGACAATTTATTAAAGACGAAAATAGAAAATAAAAACATTGTTATTATGCCTGTAATGATCTCACTGTTTGGTTGTTTATGTGCTATTGCCAAATTACTGTCTTTGTTCTGTATTTTGTTTATTTACCAATGTTGCATCGTTTTCTTTATTAAACAATTATTCTGACTTTGGGAACAATTTTCCGAGGGGCACATTTTCCAGAAAATTCTGAGAAAATTTTTCCGTTACCCGGAAAATTCCGGGGATAAGGGTTTTTTTCCGGCTTTCAGAGAGTCGTCTTATTACCCGGAAATCTCTCCTTCCTGGAAGTGCTCTGCACCAATTGTTCCGGCTAACGGGGATATCACTGTATTCTTGTATAATAATAACACAATACTTCTAGAGTCGTCCATGTACACGTATAATTTCTATTTGTGTAAAATAATAACTTCCAATTTGTCACTAATACCAGCGGCTCTTAGTAGTGATGAAATGGGGTTTCGGTGACGAACTGGGTTGGTGACGAAATGGGGTGTATTCCTGTTGCCATATGGCATCACGAAAATTGTGACCAAGTCCTTGGTTGCTGATATGACTTTCTGCCTCATTTACACACAATTGCAGGGTCTCAATTGTTTCTCGTACTATTAACAACACAACATACCGTATTTGCCAGCGTATAAGATGCACCCGTATTTTACAAGGATATTTTGTGGAAAAAATAATTAGTACGTTTCATCATACAATTATTGAAAGTGATTTTAAAGTGGTTTTGTAATGGAAAACATATTATTTTGTGCCTGTAAATACAATATATACTGGAATAAAGTAGGAAATCATATATAGTAACATTATACTAACCTTGAAAGGAAAATACATTAAATTTACCATAGCTAAAACGAAATACATTGGTATCAGTGAATACTGGTACAGTCACCCAAAAAAGTCCTGTAGCGAACCACGATTCAGACTCGTGAACCCGAAGCAGTAGACACATACATTATTCTGTCCATAAATGCTTCGGATTCAAGAGTCTGAATCTCAGGGTTCATGGTTAGTGACAGGACTTTTTTGGGTGACTGTACATGCAGACAGAGCAAATATATCAGTAAAAACTGGTACAAAGCAAGCAGGAAAGTACAGTAAATGTGAATGAATTCCTATACTGTAGATACAGTACATGCAGACACAGCAAATATTTCATTGAATATTAGTACACAACAAACAACAGGGAAAAAATGAATGCATTCTAATAGAAACTGGTATTTCAGTGAATATCGTAGACTACATAGACAGCAGTAAAAAACGTAAAGAAAAAAAGTATCATAAAGGTTTATTTAATCATCATCTGCAAAACCGAGAAAATCACCATCTTCAGAACAAGGTAAATCAGCATCCTCAAAGCCTGAAAATGCATTCTCACTGCTGGCATCCATATTACTCTCTTCATCACTGGAATTCTCTGCAATAGGATCTGAGTCATCAATATTTTCTTCAAACAATAAATCGTCCTCAGTACCATCAAGGGCATTACTAATGCCAAAATGATTTCACAACTATCTCTTCTTATACAGCATTCCATAAACTTTTTACCCACTCACACCCCTGTGTAATAGTAGGCCTCTTCCTTCTTCCTGTCGGTGTCACTTCAAAATTTGAAGCCTGCATCAACTCGTTCCACTCCTCCTTCATGAATCCTTTAAATGGCTTATTGATAGAGACATCTAAAGGCTGCAACTGACTGGTTAGGCTTCCTGGAATTACAGCTAACTGAGTCTTCAGTTGTCCAACTTTCCCCTTAACAAGCTCAGTCCTATGAGCCCAAAACTGGTCCTAAACAACGAAGGCAAGTTTCTTTAAAAACCCACCAGGACGCCTGGACGACACTTTATCTGTCCACAATTTCATTCCTCCCTCATCCATTCGACCTTTTGGCTGGACATGAACATAAACTCCATTGGGTATTCTTTCTTTAGGTAATGTCTTTCTTTTAAAAATTAGAAATGGTGGCAGTTTTGTGCCATCAGCGCAACATCCTAACACATCTGTGTAGTGTGTCTTCTCGTGGCCACAGATTTGGCACCTTTTGAGTCTACCGTTTTGTTTGATGGCACATCAATATCTCTGTTCGTTGCTATCAGTCTTGAATGGTGAATAATCATTTTGGTGGATACTGAAATGCCCAAGCTTCTTTGGTCTAACACCCATGTTTTTAATTTTTCTAGTTCTGGCTGCTATACAATACCCTTACAGAGACAGTGTTTGCTACGTCCAGCAGCTTTCAGCTGATCTTCTTGTTTCCTCCAAGTCCTTATCATTTTCTCGGTTGGTGGTGGACCAAAATGCCGCGCAGCTACCCTATTACCGTGTTCTTTTGCGTAGCCTACGGCATCAAGCTTAAACTTGATGTTATAGCAATGCCTTCGTTTCTTTTGAGCCATGGGTTTGAACTCTGTAGGAAATTTAAATAAAAAAAATGTTAGGGGAATAACCCAACTCTACTTTGTTTATATTTTGGTCAAGATAATTACCGACAGGATGTGAAACTTGTATTTTTGGCTGCGATGTTTTGTGTTGCCACAATCTGCCACCAGGGTGTAGCACCATCGCTGTTGTTTTGGTGTCATCGACTCATTGCAAATGGCTGACTGGGGGCTGTGAACATTTCTTTAATCTTTCTTGGATCATTTTTCATTTAGATAATAAACAAATGTTTCTTAAAGGTAATTCAGTCGTTAAATAATGTAAGACAAGTATCTGGTGTGGGCTATGTATGAAGGAGGTACAGTGAGATGTTGTGAGCTTCCCTCTGCCGCTAAGCCATTACAGTATATATATATATATATATATATATATATATATATATATATATATATATATATATATATATATATATATATATACAATTATACATACATACATACAGTATTACACCGCCTAACGCGGTTTCACTTAACACTTTTTACCATATACGCGGTGCCTCGCCAGAGCTGAACTTTCACTTAACACGGATTTTTTCCACATATACGAGGTGAGTGTCCGGCTCGAGACGCTATTTTTAGATTTGCCCCACCCGCCACCCTGCCTGACTGCCTGTTTTAGCTCATAAAATTCATACAAATTACCCGGCCAGAATATAATTTACATTGCTGGAATTCTTATAATTTGGTGATCATTTTGAATATAAACATCATATATTTTGCATTAGACATACAAATTTTAGATAAAATGTTTTCTCTTGAGTAAATATGTTATCTTTTGTGCAAAATATATGACATTTATATTCAAAATAGTCCTGGTCTTACAAGGAATCCAGCAATGCCAGTTGTGTTATCCTAACTTTAGTTTGAGGTATTATTTATTAAAATTTAGTGGTTTTCCCCCCAAAATTTCTCAGAGAGGGAAGAGCCAGCAGTGTAGTGTGAGAAGAGGGGGAGGGAGTTGAGCCCATTGTTTGAATGGACATTAACTTGGCGACTGTATTTCTCTATTTCTCTTAAGTATTAATTGTGTGCATGTACCATCATAAAATTAAGATGTTATTTTTACTACAACATAGTTATGTGTCTTCAAAAAGTGGAGTTTGGGGGTCGGGCCGGTTTCTATTGGAATTAATCCCATATGTTCTGTTGTTCACTTAACGCGGATTTCACTTAACACAGGACCCTCTGGGTTCTATTGACCGCGTTAAGTGGGGTACAACTGTATATATATATATATATATATATCTTGATAAAACCACACGGGAAAATGGAAACAACGGAGTACCTTAGCTTTCGTCTTTATTTAAGACATCTTCAGAGGCAACTGGATTACATGGACAGAGAGAGGCTTAAATATACAGGGTGACCTAAAAACATGAGGTCAGGTCAAAATGATGACATCCACTAATCCCCACACCAACACACACGTAGAGGAGCTTAAGAGAAGGGTGGTGACGTGACTAGTCAAGTCAGGTCAGAAAAAAGGGGACCCACAAAATAACTATCATACATCTAGATCAAAAGGTTTTTAAAGCATTTTTAACCTTGGGCCACTGATAAATAAATTTATGTAACATATTATCAGTTTTGAACTGACCATCACTCAGGTTTATTGATTCTAATTCCTGGTGGTTATCAGCATATACCTAGATCACGCGCACCTACAGTGATTTACTTGCATATATATATATATATATATATATATATATATATATATATATATATATATATATATATATATATATATATATGTATATATATATATATATATATATATATATATATATATATATATATATATATATACACAGTTGTACCCCACTTAACGCGGTCAATAGAACCCAGAGGGTCCCGTGTTAAGTGAAATCCGCGTTAAGTGAACAACAGAACATATGGGATTAATTCCAATAGAAACTGGCCCGACCCCCAAACTCCACTTTTTGAAGACACATAACTATGTTGTAGTAAAAATAACATCTTAATTTTATGATGGTACATGCACACAATTAATACTTAAGAGAAATAGAGAAATACAGTCGCCAAGTTAATGTCCATTCAAATAATGGACTCCACTCCCTCTCCCTCTTCTCACACTACACTGCTGGCTCGTCCCTCTCTGAGAAATTTTGGGGCAAAACCACCTATTCTGTGTATCATACAGTCTAGGAATGGCAATTTACAGTCTTGCACTGTTAAACAAATGTTAATCAGGAACTCCCGCAACAACACAATTGGTTGCATTTATAAAGTTCCTTGCAGGGAATGTAATATGTTTTACTTAGGCCAGACAGGTAAAGCTCTTGTAACTAGAATTAAACAACATAAATACAGTGTTCGGACAGGCCAGGAATCCAATGCTCTGTTTGTTCATTTGAGGGATAACAAGCATTGCATTGACTGGAATAATGCCTCCTCAATATTACCATGTAATTCAATTGATAGTAGGAACATCATAGAATCTAGTCTTATTAAACATACCGAAGCATTCAACATGAATTTGAGTAACGGGATGTACAAGCTGGACAATTTTGTAATTAAGAAGATTTGTGATCAGGTGAGAAGGCGGGTCACTGGCCCATCTGACCTGACCACCAACCCTTGTGTGCTATTTAAAGATTAGTAGGGTCATTACCTAATACCTGACCATTGTGGACCTGGTCTCACCCTCCTCTGTATATATTCACCTTGATTTGTATTACTCTCTCTAGTCTGTACTCACCCCTGAAGATGTGAATTACACGAAAGCGCTTGGGAACTTCGTGTTTTCTTCTTTCCTTGTGGTTATCAGCATATACCTAGATCACGCGCACCTACAGTGATTTACTGTAGGTGCGCGTGATCTAGGTATATGCTGATAACCACAAGGAAGATGTGAATTACACGAAAGCGCTTGGGAACTTCGTGTTTTCTTCTTTCCTTGTGGTTATCAGCATATATATATATATATACAGTATATATATATATATGTATATATATATATATATATATATATATATATATATATATATATATATATATATATATATATATATATATATATATATATATATATATATATATGTATATATATATATATATGTATATATATATATATATATATATATATATATATATATATATATATATATATATATATATATATGTATATATTTTATGAAAATCCACAATGAAAACGTGGATAAGATAAATCTTGATAAAATCACACGGGAAAATGATTTTATCAATATATATATATATATATATATATATATATATATATATATATATATATATATATATATATATATATATATATATATATATATATATATACATACATACATATACAGGTTGTACCTCTCTAGTCCGGCATTCTGTGGTCCGGAATGATTTTCGTTTGTCCAGTAGGTAGATAAGCAGCTATTTTTTTTTTTTTTTTACTTATCTGAATTATTATTATTATTACTGGAGTATTGCATTTTCGCCCCTCAGGCTCCAATGTGGGTCAGTGACCTGTGCCCAGGTGGGCTAATCTCCGTAAGAAAACAAAGCAACAAAGCCGCGAGAAATTAGGGTTTGTTTACATCCGGCAGTTCGACTCTTCTTTCTCTGTTTGTCTATACAGTACAGAGTACAACATTTAATCCTTCAACATATATGAACAGTAAATAAGTGTTGCTTTCATATTCTTCTGTAAAGTAATGATGATATGTTTTTCATAAGTGCGCACTTACATACGCGCAGTCTCACTTTCTTCTTTAACATTAATGGTTTGCTACTTTTATTGTTCTATTTATTAACATTAAATAACATTACTTAAAACAACCATATTAATTTTTTACATTCATTTTACTACAGCTACAACCAGGGTCTTATTTTCTTGTTTTTTTCTGTAGAACCAATCAGTCACTGGTTTTGTTATCAACGAAAACAATGCTGTCTCATTTCTTCGTGTGTTTTAATATTTACGTATTATTAATGAATTGTATTGTTCATTTTGCACACACACATTAATTCAATAAAAAAGACATTCAGTAATAAATAATAATGAATCTTTTGTACATAAGAGAAATGACGCTGTTTACACGATTATGCATGTCGTCTGCACGTTGGCGGGCCGTTCAAACCCGTCGAAATTCAAGTTTCCGCCGTCAAAATTTTTATTAATTTTTTTTTGTGTTCCAATAAAATACATTGAATTAAAAATTTGCGAAATTTGAGAAGCTACTGTACGACATTTAACCCTTCAATATGTCTTCAAAGAGACCATGATGCAGAGAAAGTGGTGCTAGTGCTTCCAGGCATAAGCACAAGTCACTATCTATCCAGGAAAAGGGTGAATTTCCAATATCCGGAAATTTCTATGGTCCGGCACCGGTCAGGTCCCGAGGTTGCCGGACTAGAGAGGTACAACCTGTAGTGTTTTTTTGTGTGTCCAAATAAAAAAGGGTGAATTAAAAACTCGCGAAATTTGAGAAGCTACTGTACGACATTTAACCCTTCAATATGTCTTCAAAGAGACCACGACGCAGTGAAAGTGGTGCTAATGTAAGTGCAAGTCACTATCTGTCTAGGAAAAGGGTGAATTTCCATGGTCCGGAAATTTCCATGGTCCGGCACCGGTTACAGCGCTACTGATATCAGACTCATGAATGTATGACTTCAGTTGCTTTCAGATTGTTGGACTAAATTAAATTTTTTACTAAAGGCGACAAGTTGGGATACCTGGAAGATTCAGACACTGTAGTTGGAATTCATATTAATTGAATTGAACTGTAAATTAAATAAAGTCTACAACAATGGATTAACCATAATAGCGGTAATGTTCTGCATACAGTGGCCGACCTGACATGAATGGGGAGGTTGTTGGGTGTTACTGGGTTAGTACCACATGAACCAAATATTACCAGGGTGTGATGAATATTAACTCTGGTGCCCTAGATACTTTGTGGTGTAATGTACCCAAATTATTGGGCACCCTCCCTTCCCACGCCCATGTACTGGGTGGAGTGACCACAACAATAACAAACACCAGACTGACCAAGTGTGGGGTGCTGTGTGGAGGTGTTACCCGCTTGGCCAAATATGCCAAGATTTTTCTTGATAATTTTATATAACTTGGCATTTCCCAAGTTATTTTATAACAAATTCCGAGACCATATACCTGCCGAATTATATGAATTTCCGAGATATCTCATGCTGAGTTATCAAGAGTTTACTGTGAATCATTTGTGTACAACAAGAACAATACAGGACAGAGAATGGAGCCTTGAGGGATGTCCTACAAAATTGATAATTGTTATAACAGACATACTGCTTCCTGTTAGACAGGTACAGTACGAGGTAAATCAATTATGGGGTAAGCCCCTAGTGCTGTAGTATTCAAGCTTTGACAGGAGGATGGTATGATTGACAGTATCAGGCTTTAGAGAGGTCCAGGAATATTCCGACTGAACTGACTGTCATCAAAGGAGTTGAGGATGTCATTAGTAAAGGAGAGCAGAGCACACTCAGTCGACCTTCTTGCTCTAAATCCAAACTGAGAGTCTGTAAAGATGTTATTGGCATTGTAAAAGGAATTTAGTCTATAACATGCTAGCTTCTCCAGTATCTTACTCAAGGCTGGGAGGACTGATATGGGGCGGTAATTCTTGAAGAGACCTTTGTCCCCAGATTTTTTTTATGCTGGGTGAACTTTAGCAATTTTCAGTTAATCCTGAAAGACACCACTAGTGGAGGAGGAGTTACAAATGTGTAGGAGAACAAGTGGGCTACTTTCTTAATGATGCTCATTGGTATATTGTTGTCACCTGTTGCTGCATCTTTGGACATTTTTATGATGGTCAGTACAGGCATCCCCTGGGTTATTTACTTTTACTTTTATCCTCTTCGCCACTGATCGGCTTGTTAGCCGCTTGGGCGATCAGTCACGTCTCTTTTCATTTATATTCTTCACCAAAAGATCGGCTCGCTAGCCGCCCGGGCGATCGGTCCCGTCTCTGTCACGCACTGTTGGCAAATACTGGGCCTGCACCGGCTCCTGAATGTACCTGAACCCGCTCCAGTGTTGGTCAAGTCTTCTCTTGAAAGAGCTCACACTCGGTGCCGTCACAACACACTCTGGTAGATTGTTCCAAGAGTTTACAACCCTCACTCCGAAAAAGTTTGCCCTCACGGTTTTCTGGACTTGCGGCTTCTTCAATCTTGAGCTGTGACCCCTTGTGGGGCGAGCGTCCGCCAGCTCCAAGTAAGGACACTCAACTGAGTAGTGCCCACTGAGATGCTTATACACCTCAACTAGGTCCCTCCTTGCCTGTCTGTAGTATAAGCTAGGCAAGTTCAGGCGCTCCAATCTCTCAGGGTAGCTGAGGTGTCGAAGTGCAGGCACCAGTCTGGTGGCCCTCCTTTGAACATTTTCAACCAACTGACAGTCCCTAGCATATCTCGGGGGACCAGATGGGGTGACAGTACTCCAGATGGGGAAGCACTTCACTCCTGAAGATCGTCACGAGGGACGGACCGTCTAGATATCTGAACGACCTTCTTATAAGACCCAATAATTTATTTTCCTGATTTACCTTCTTCTCACAATGGCCCGAGAACTTCAGCTTATTGTCAACATACACACCTAGGTCCTTCTCACACACAGTCTCAACTAGTGCATTTTCTAAATCCCGTTGGGACATATGATACTAGGGTGTGTCATAGGAGGGAAGATCAGCTAAAACTAATGGCCCATCACTTTTTTGGTAGATTTTAGTGTATATAAGCAGAAAATAATTTCAGTTTCAATATTTTGCAACCTTTTGCTAGGTAAATTTTAGCGTGAAATTTATCGAAAATCTAACGTACAGCTGCATTAGTGCATTACAATTAAATAGTGAACATTGCTTTCTGACTTCATTCTTTAACAACCCAACTAACAATATTTTTTTCTGTTTCAGATTCTGATGCATTTATAAGTTGATAATATTTGCGATGGCTGCTTGTGTCAGGACGAGGAACCAAAAATCCAGCCATCTCAGTCACTATCTTGGGTCTGGGAGAGAGCTCCTGAAGTCGGAGTTGCCTACATTGAGAGATGCTTTGAGATACGGTGTTTTAATCAGGCAAATCAGTGAAAAGAACCAAAGAACTTACACAAACAAAGACATTGCCAGTGATATGACCAAAGCTGTCTTGGCACAGTACACTCTGGCTAACGCTCAGTTCAAGCCTCCAGTCATAACAAGTCAGAAGAAGATTAGTGAGAGACTGCTAGCCAGTTGGGAAAAGGCAAGAGATATCTCTCTTGGGAGAGGAAAACTTGCAGTTAAGGACAGCTTTGCCAAGCAACTGGACCAGTTATTTGACATAATTACTTGTAAGTGCCCAACTGTTCTCTGTCCTGAGTTTGGATGCGATCGTGACTGTAAATCCGAGGCCCACATCTCCTGTATTTGCAAGCGTGAACTGAAGATTCCTGTGATCGAACTGGCATTTGTTAAAGCACAGAGAGAGAAGACTGGCAGTATAGGGGCTCTCATGATTTCTAGCCAAGATGTTCCGGAGTCCAAGAGACAGGAGGCTGCCACAGAGAGACAGAAGAGTTGCCGAGGAAAAGAGACTTGAGAAGGCCCAGGGTGAGGTAAAAAAGGTCGATGATTGGAGTCAAGCTGATTCAGAGTTTAATGACTTCCCCATGGCTGATCCGAGTGCTGACCAGGAGAATGGTGACTTTGTCCCTAACCCAGAAAATAATGATCCCAAACCTTCCAGGCATAAGATTCGAAATAGGAAAGATATCCCGAGCATAGCTCTGGCCAGCATGCGACACCACACTGGTCTCAGAGAAACTGCAGAGATAGCAACAGCTGCCTGGATTGACGGTGGTTTGATAACACCTGATGATGTTCATCTGGTGATAGATCATAACAAAGTAAGGAGAGCTCAGGAGAAACTTGTCAGTAACCTAGAAGAGGAGTTTGGTAAGGGGATAAGAGAAAATGGAATCAATTGTTTGTTCTTTGATGGGAGAAGGGATGACACTAAAGTGTTCATGAAAGTTGGAGATTCTGACAAGTTGTTCCCTGCCATGGTGAAGGAGGAACACTACTCCTGCTGCAGTGAACCAGGAGGGAAGTATTTGTGGCATTTCTCTCCAGAGAAAGATGACATCAGGAAACCAGCTGAGATAGTGGCAGATAACATTGTGAACTGGCTCAGAGAGAGGAACGTAGACCAGACCCTGCAGGCCATTGGAGGGGACAGCACCAACACGATCACAGGGTGGCAAGGGGGGTCATACAGTGGATAGAGCAGAAGATTGGGAGGAAGCTGGTCTGGATTGTTTGTGACCTCCACACCAACGAGTTGCCACTCAGACATCTGATCCAGGAGCTGGATGGCAAGACTCTTTCAAACAACAGATGGTCTGGTCCTCTTGGCAAGATGCTGGACTCTGCCACTGAGTTAGAAATAAATCCGAGCTTTGAAAAAATCACAGTTGGCCCTCCACTCGTTGAGCTTGCACATACTGTCATTGACGACCTGAGTACTGACCAGTACTATGGTTACATGATTTGCAGTGCCATCAAAACTGGGGTCATGACTGATAGACTTGCTTACCTGCAGATAGGTCCAGTCTCACATTCTAGGTGGCTCACAACGGCTCTCAGGTTCTGCAGAATTTGGGTTGCTCATCATAAACTGAAAGGGAGCCAGCTTCACAACCTGAGACTTATTGTCCAATTCATCGTGAGTGTCTACTTGCCAAATTGGTTCAACACTAAGGTCAAGTCATCGTTCTCCGAAGGTCCGAGGCATGTTCTCTTCCAGCTTGAGCTCCTGAGGAGTCAGCCAAGGAAGGTTGTTCAGATTGTGGAGCAGACTGTGAGGAGATCTTCCTGGTATGCTCATCCCGAGGCAGTTCTACAGACAATGCTCTGCAGTAAGGATGAGGAGGAGAGAAGAGTGGCAGTCAAAAAGATGTTGGATATGAGACTTGTGAGAGGATCTGGGCATGACGAATCAGTTGGTGACGATTCCTTCAGGGTCAGGAAGACTCCTGAAGTCAATCTAGGTGCCAAGACCCTCACTGATCTCATAGATCTGGATAACATCCAGGCTGGCAGTGAGCCCCCTCTTACCTGCAGCCTCACCAATGTTCAAGTCAGAGCTTTCCTGGACAACCCCATGCATGTCCCTGCCTGGCCCTCGCACACCCAGAGTATAGAGCTTTGTGTACAACAAGTGAGCGAGGCCAGCAGTCACGTGTACAGCCAGGAGAGGAGGGAAGGCTACATCCGAGCTCAGGTGGTCAGCAGGGAGGTGATGAGTTGAAACAGAAGCAAGAAAGACATGTTCTCTATGGTGTGCAGCAACACCGGGTCGTAGTAGTAAAACCGGTTTTTGTATTTGATGATTTTGTTTTCTAAAGGAATATTAAATTTAATAAATGTGTCAAGGTCATTCGTTTCACTATTCTGGATCATTTTCATCCTAATAAATTAACCTGATACATTTACTTTACTTTAAATAAGCTATTTAGTGGTGTTGGTAAAAGGGTGGGAATACTGAATTTTCATAAGATTTCAAGTTAAAATTTACCTAGCAAAAAATGAAAACTTTTCAAATCTGAAGATATCACATGATTCTGCACATAGAACTACATCATTATTACCATGGGCCGAATTTTCAAACTCAAACAAAAAAAATTCGCCTCCGTATGACACACCCTAATATGATACGCCTCCTTAGACAAATTTAGATTTAGGCGCGAAATAGGTAAACACTGGTTTGGAAACAGAGTAGTGGATGAATGGAACAAGTTACCAAATATCATCATTAACTCGAATACGCTGGATAGCTTCAAACATAGGTTGGATGCTTATATGAGCAATAGGGGTTGGGTGTAAATGGGACTGCCCAGTGTGGGCCAATAGGGCTGCTGCAGTTTCCTCCATTCTTATGTTCTTATGACTCCAAGCTACTTCAGGAAATTAAGAACCAAGCAGACAGTGAAGAGCTGCATAAGGATCTTTGTGAGCTTCAAGAATGGTCGAAGAAATGGCTGCTAAGATTCAATATCAAGAAGTGTAAGAGGCTGCACCTGGGACGAACCAACGGTAAGGAGGCGTAACCTCTGTCCCAACGGGACGAAGAAACTGCACTATTTGAGACTGAATGTGAGAAGGACCTAGGTTTGTATGTTGACAGTTAGCTGAAGTTCTCGGGCCATTGTGAGAAGAAGGTAAGTCAGGCAAGTAAATTATTGGGTCTTATAAGAAGATCGTTCAGATATCTAGACGGTCCGTCCCTCGTAACAATCTTCAGGAGTGAAGTGCTTCCCCATCTGGAGTATTGTCGCTCCGTTTGGTCCCCGAGATATGGTAGGGATTATCAGTTGATTAAAAATGTCCAAAGGAGGTCCACCAGACTGGTTCTTGCACTTCGGAATCTCAGCTACCCTGAGAGATTTGAGCGCCTGAAATTGCTAAGCATATAGTATAAATCGACAAGGGGGGGATCTAATTGAGGTGTACAAATATCTCAAAGGGCACTACTCAGTCGAGTGCATTTACCTGGAGCTGGCGGACGCCCGTCCCACAAGAGGTCACAGCTCAAGGTTGAAGAAGCCTCAAGTCCAGAAAACTGAGAGGGGTAACTTTTTCGGAGTGAGAGTTGTGAACTCTTGGAACAATCTGCCAGAGAGTGTTGTGACGTCACTGAGTGTGAGCTTTTTCAAGACCAGACTTGACCTTCACTGGAGTATGTTCAGATACATTCAAGAGCCAGTGGTGAAGAGGAAAAAGGTAAAACAGTAAAATTGTGTTGGGGTAGGTGTTTTTCTGTGTTGGGGGGATACTGAGGGTGAGGAGGGAAAGTGTTCTTCAGCTGGGAGATTTTACAATGATGCAGAATAACACATTTATACTAGAGACGGAGGTTCCACAGCTTAGTGTAATCATCTAACACTAGCTAAATGACAATAACGTTGCAATAGGATGAGAGGAGGATGAATTCATGTTCTAAGTAAGATGTTCATTTGTAAAAGGGGGCGTTTATGAGTAAATGGATTATGGATATGTATGAATCTATATCTTGTAGAAGCAGCGAAGTTTGTTTAACTCCTTGACTACGAGATGGAACTTCCGCAGCCGAATAAAATCATCTGGTGGTAGCGAGAATAAAATAGACAAGAATACATCATAGTGAAGGCATTAATTAATAATACAAAATCAGGAAGTGGGCACCACATATTTACTGTAATATAAACCTCAATTTGCTGATTCTATACCTGACAGCTGCCAATTCAATTTTATTTACTTTACCTTTATCCTCTTAACCACTGATCGGCTTGTTAGCCGCTTGGGCTATCGGTCACGTCTCTGATTACTTTTTCTTTTCCTTTTTCCTCTTCACCAAAAGATCGGCTCGCTAGCCGCCCGGGCGATCGGTTGCGTCTCTGTCACGCACTGTTGGCAAGTACTGGGCCTGCACCGGTTCCTGAATGTACCTGAACCCGCTCCAGTGTTGGTCAAGTCTTGTCTTGAAAGAGCTCACACTCGGTGCCGTCACAACACTTTCTGGTAGATTGTTCCAAGAGTTTACAACCCTCACTCCGAAAAAGTTTGCCCTCACAGTTTTCTGGACTTGTGGCTTCTTCAATCTTGAGCTGTGACCCCTTGTGGGGTGAGCGTCCGCCAGCTCCAAGTAAGGACACTCGACTGAGTAGTGCCCCCTGAGATGCTTATACACCTCAACTAGGTCACCCCTTGCCCGTCTGTAGTATAAGCTAGGCAAGTTCAGGCGCTCCAATCTCTCAGGGTAGCTGAGGTGCCGAAGTACAGGCACCAGTCTGGTGGCCCTTCTTTGAACATTTTCAACCAACTGACAGTCCCTGGCATATCTCGGGGACCAGACGGGGTCACAGTACTCCAGATGGGGAAGCACTTCGCTCTTGAAGATCATTACGAGGGACGGACCGTCTAGATATCTGAACGACCTTCTTATAAGACCCAATAATCGATTGCCTGATTTACCTTCTCGCAATGACCCGAGAACTTCAGCTCATTCATTGTCAACATACACACCTAGGTCCTTCTCACATTCATTCTCAAATAGTGCAGTTTCTTCATCCCGTTGGGACATATGATACGCCTCCTTACCGTTGGTACGCCCCAGGTGCATCCTCTTACACTTCGTGACATTGAATCTCAGCAGCCATTTCTTCAACCATTCCTGGAGCCCACAGAGGTCCTTCTGCAGCTCTTCACAGTCCGCTTGGTTCTTAATTTCCCAAAATAACTTGCCATCATCGGCAAACATTTGTATGGAGGAGTGTACAACGTCAGGCATGTCATTTATGAAACAAACAAACAACAGCGGGCCCAATACACTACCCTGCGGTACCCCCCTTGTTACAGGTACAGATGACGATTTCGTGCCATTAATCACCACACACTGCTTGCGGTCATGTAGAAAGTCTTCTATCCACGCTAGGACATTTCCCCGAATTCCGTACCCTTTCAGTTTGATTTTCAGCCTTTCGTGGGGTACACTGTCGAAAGCCTTGGCAAAATCTAGGTAAATATTGTCGTTATTACCACCCCGTTCCTCAATATGGGTTCAAATATCCAATACCTTGAGCAATTGTGTTGAGCAAGAGCGCCCTGGCATAAAACCGTGTTGGCAATCTTTTACAAGGTTGTTTCGTAGTAGATGTTCCATCACGGCATCTCTGATAATACTCTCAAGTACTTTACATATTATGCTGGTCAGGCTCACCGGTCTATAGTTGTTCGTGGAGTGACTATCGCCCTTCTTGAAGATAGGACTCACATAAGCCACTTTCCATTCACTGGGGACCACCCGTTCATCCAGGCATTTACAAAACAGGATCTTCAGGGGCTCTAAAAGCTCGTTGCACAGCTCTCTTAGCACTCTAGGATGCACCATGTCAGGTCCGGGACTCTTATGGACCTTTAGCCTGGACATTTTATTTCTAATACCCTCTTCTGTGAACACAATGTGGGTCAGTGCTGTGTCGAACTGTCTGTCCTCAAACGCAGGAAGGTTAGTTGCATCCTCTCTTGTGAACACTGAAGAAAAGAAGCTGTACAATGCCTCAGCTTTATCCTGGTCAGAATCTGCGTAACTACCATCTTCAAGCCTCAGGTCTGATACTCCTACTCGCGTTTTCAATTTCGACTTTGCATAGCGGTAAAACGCCTTTGGGTTTGACTTGACCTCGCGTGCAACCAGCCTCTGGAACTCCTTTTCAGCCCTCCTACACTCTATCTTTGCTTGGTTTCTGGCTCTTGCATACATCCTCCTGTCTTGCTCATCGTTTGACCCAACACCCACATCTTGAATTTCTGGGTTTTCTTCTTAATTTTGTTGACCGCCGCCTGGTTCATGTGTAGTCATCCCCTCGTATTCTTAGAAGCACTGGGTTTGGTCTTGGGTATATATTTATCGATCAAATGGGTCATTTTACTAGTTATGATATTCGGCGTAGTGTCTGCATTCTTGTACCTTAATAAGTCAGGCCAGTTGATACCCCTCATCTCTTCCCTCATCCCATTGTAATTTCCCTTGTAATATTTGCACCTTGGCCTGGCCTTATCTTGAACTAGGTAACAGTTAAATCTGAATGACAACACTGTATGGTGACTGGTGCCAACTGGGGCAAGGTGTTTTAGTTTGGCCACCATACCCTCCTCGTTTGTTATGATGAGGTCAAGTGGCTTGGGTGTTTGCTCCCCTCTGTAATGTGTCGGGTCTCTCACATGTTTGAACAGAAAATTATCTCTCAGAGTTTCTACAAAAAGAGTAGCAGGGTTATTCAAGTCATTCAGGGTGGACTTGTTTCTCCAGTCGATGTCGCCATAGTTAAAGTTCCCCATGATAAGGAGGTGGCTAGGGTTATTTACAACTTCCGCGGTCACTGATGACACTATGAACTATCACTGTGTTCACTGTATCTCCCTGTGAGTGGTGTATTATAAACACAGATTCAGTCCTTGAGAAAGCACACAAACAAAATAAAATTTAAAGTCTCTGTGGCACCTATGACACGAATAGGCTGGCAGTTGTCCTTACCAGCTTGAGTGCCAATATGTATTCTCTTTAAGTTATTTATAGTCTCTTCTGCATTCACTGATGACAACTACGAACTGATTTAACTGAAGGCACAGTACTACACTCCCTGGTTGGCCTTTATCACAGCCGTGACCACAACACCCTAAAAAATAAAATAAAATAAAAGCTTTGTCATGTGGCAGTGATTGTGTGGTTATAGGCCTGTGACCCTGGCTGTACCTCCAACTCGGTGGAAATTGAGTTTTCAAAAATACAATCGTTTCTAGCGTTAAAAGTCCTACTTCGATTTACACTTTCACATCACTAAGACGATCTTTACGATCTTATGTAATCACTGTCCAATTCCTGCCGCTCTACATCGAAGGCCCGAATGCAGAACACGCTTTGTTACAGAGACGCAATACGACCCGCCCTTTCTGGTGTGTGTGTGTGTGTGTGTTAGGTTATGGAAGGATTCAGTTTCTGAAAAAATTTTCCGTATCGCAAAATTCCGAAGCACAGGACTATTTTTCCCATTGACTCCCATTAAATATGTTGAGATACAGTTGGGTCGGGATATATTGAGACTTCATATAACGATTTTTTTTATATCCCGTTTACCAAAATTATAAAAATTTTCCTTTATATAGCGTTAATTTTTTTTATTTCACGGGGGAAATCGGGCAGGAAATATTTCAATTGTACCGCCATAGCAAACAAATGCGTTATTTGCTCACCAGAGGCGCCACCGTGGCTGCTCACTCACACATTCACGCTCGCCCGCTCAGTCTTTCTGAGTGAGTGACGAGAAAGCAGCCGACTCTGCTGCAGATTTCGACTTCTAAGGTGAGTGTAAATGGGTTTCTAGTGACGTGTGAAGTGAAGATAATGGAAAGCTTAATGGAAATGATTAAATACTGTAACTAATATTTTTGGTGTTCGTTTATGGAGGTGTGGGATTGTCAAGTGAGGGTGGCAGTGTGGCGTCTGCTTCCGAGTTTGGTGTTCCCAGGATGGTTCGTCAGCTGCCGAGCCTGGTGTTCCCAGGATGGTTCGTCAGCTGCCGAATCTGGTGTTCCCAGGATGGTTCGTCAGCTGCCAAGTCTGGTGTTCCTGAGTCTGTTCCTGAGTCTGTTGTTCGCGAGTCTAGTGTTCTTTGGTGCTTTAGTTAATAAGAAAATTAACTCCTTAGGTCAGGTTTAGTCACTTTTTTGGGCCTCCAGAACCTAACCCTATTTTCCCCATTGATTATTTGCAATTATATATCACGATTTAGTATATAGCGAACATCGTTGGACCCTATCTCGCGATATATCCCGACCCTACTGTACATTTGTAAGGAAAATAAATTTGGGCCAAAAGACATAATACAAACACATACCTGTACTGTATATGAATGAAAATAATCAGTTTTAAACACATACAATGATTCATTCATGATGTTGCGTGATGCTACACTACTTGAATATAACTCACCAGAAATGATGTTGGGTGGTGCATGAGCTGGTGTGATCAGTGTTACTGGGAGTTACCTCCATAAAGCACCAAGTTTAATGATGTAATTCCTTTAAGCACCACTGCTTTCACTTTAACCTGATGGCCTCCCCCGCGTTAAGGAAGCCCGGGTTACGGAATTTCGCTCTTACGGAATTTGTAAATTACGACCATTAATTTCGCGTTACGGCCTGTAAATCCGCCCTTACAGAAATTGGTGTAAATTTTAACAATTAAAAACAAAATCACTATAAAATTCAATTTTTTTGTTAAAAATGATAATTTGTTAGGTGTGGATTTCTTGGTATTTGCTACCGCCGAGCGTAGCGTCGTCACGAGGAGTCAGTCCATTGTTTACATCCAGTGTGGGCGCATTTTTCAAGCCCCAGCTGTTTGATTTAACTTTTACAAATATATACTAAGTACAGTACAGTGCATTACCATTATTCAAAATGACTGGAAAGAGGTCATCAAGCGGTAGTGACCGCAGTAGTGCAAAAAGAAGCTGCAAAGGCATTACATTGGATATTAAACTTGATGTGTTACGAAGGTTTGATGCTGGAGAAAAACTTAGCCAGATTGCAAAAACATTAGGTCTTGCTACTTCAACACTGGGAACAATTCGTGATAATAAGACAAAATTAGGTCAATTGCTCAAGCAGCTACTCCATTAACTGCTCGAACCTTGTATTTTCATCGAAGTGATGTGATGCTGAATATGGAACGACTCCTGAGTATCTGGATTGAAGATCAGACTAAACGCAATGTGCCACTAAACACTATGGTTATTCAATAGAAAGCCATCAGTTTATATAATGATTTGCAGGAAGAGGAAGGTGCATCTTCTGAGGCTAAACCTTTTCCGGCTAGTAAAGGCTGGTTTGAAAGGTTTAAGAAACACCTTAATTTACACAAAATAAAAATGAGCGGTGAAGCTGCCAGTGCTGATACAGATTCTGCTAATAAATATCCTGCTTAGCTGAAGAAAATTATTGATGAAGGGGTTACCAGAACAAGTGTACAAAGTTGATGAAACTGGGCTTTTCTGGAAGCGCATGCCTGCTAGAACTTTTATTTCCATTGAAGAAAAATCAGCACCAGGCTTTAAAGCATCCAAAGATCGCTTAACTCTTCTTCTGGGAGGAAATGCTTCAGGTGACATGAAATTAAAGCCCCTACTTGTGTTTCACTCAGAAAATCCAAGGGCTTTCAAGGGTTATGCCAAGTCTAGTCTACCTGTGATTTGGCATTCCAATAAGAAGGCTTGGATGACTATGACCCTTTTCCAAGACTGGTTCACTAACTATTTTTGCCCTGCTGTAGAAAGATATAATGCCAAGCGTAACATATCTAATAAAGCATTGCTCCTCTTAGACAATGCACCAAGCCACCCAGTAAATTTAAATGATCTTTTGGATAATGTGAGAGTGGAGTACAGGTACATCCCCAAGAACACAACTTCGTTGCTCCAGCCAATGGATCAAGGTGTGATTGCTAACTTTAAGGCATATTATCGTAGGAAAACTTTTTTGCAGCTCATAAAAGCAATTGATGGGGAGGATAAACCTACAATTAGGGACTTCTGGAAAAAGTTCAACATCTTGGATGCTGTGGATAATATAGCCGAGTCATGGGATGAAGTGAAAACCTCAGCTATGAATGGTTCATGGAAAAACATATGGCCTGAGTGTGTCCATGAATTTCAAGGCTTTTCACAAGCTGAAAGTCTACAGAAAGTTCAACAAGACATTGTGACACTTGCAAATAATATACGGTAGGCTTTGAAGAAGTCGTGGAAAATGATGTGGTTGAGTTGCTAGAGTCCCATAGAGAAGATTTGACTAATGAAGATCTGATGATGCTGGAACAAGAGAGAGCTGCAGGACAAGAAGAGGATATAGAATCTCCACCCACTCCATTTGCACTAATAGAGGAAGGTCTGCAAATCTTAGCTGATAACGACCCCAACCGTGAAAGGAACATCAAGATTGCAAGAGCAGGTAACAATGCTCTCAGTTCCTACACTGAGCTGTACAAGGAGAAGGTGCGCCGTAAACGTCAAACAACTTTGGATGAGTTATTCAGAAAAAAAGGTGAAAGCAGATGATGATTGACAGGGCAGGGCAGAAGAGAGTAGTGCCCCTCCCTCTCCCTCCCAATAACTTCCTTCGCACCATCAATCCTCATGCAGCAGTCAACATCTTTTGTGGTAAGTACAGTACAATATTTGTATTTATTCCAACTGTATTTCAATTCATATTACATGTATATCATGAATTTTTTAATGTACTGTATAGTATGTGTTTATAAATGTTTATTTTCATTCATAAAAGTGCTTGAATTACGTTTTTGGGGCCTAAAAAAATTCCATCTCCAGTTTTATAATGGAAGTCAATGGGAAAATAGGTTTTGCATTACGGAATTTCACGATACGGTCAATTTTCCAGGAACGGAACCCTTCCGTAACGCGGGGGATGCCTGTACACAGTAACTTTGCTGTCACTTGGAATCGAATATGATGATCATCCGGCTACGATACAATGATATGAGTTATAAGGATGTCACCTTCATTGGTGAGTTTTGAGGTGACTAAAGAGGCCGATACGGGACCGGTAGAGTTGTTCACAGATGTTGCGCATATGGAGGACTGCATCTAGTGCGGGAGTGGCGGTGGTAACGTCTTTTTGGTGTTGGTGCTTGTCTTCCTCGTTGTGCAGTCGGGCTAACTCGAAGGTATTGACACCTTCTCGTGTGGTACTCTCCTCCAAGCGTCACGCTGTGGATTAATCAACTCCCAGGTGAGGGGGTCGATTTGGCACTTTTTCAGGTTTGTCTTAAGACTATCCTTATACTTTTTCAATTGCCTGCCGGTGTTACGTTCACTATTCGTTAGGTGACTGTAAAGTTGCTGCTTTGGCAGTCTACTGTTTTCCATGCCGGTAACATGGCCAGTCCAGCGTAGTTGTTCATGGATAATGGTAGCTTCGATGCTCCTACAGTTGGTGTCAGCAAGAATACTGGCATTTGTTCTCTTGTCTTCCCAGCAAATTCAGAGGATGGAACATAGACTACGTTGGTGAAAGTTTTCAAGTGCCTTGAGGTGCCTCCTGTATGTGACCAATGTTTAACTACCGTATAGCAGGGTGGGGAGGACCACTGCCCGATATACACTCAACTTTGTAGATAATTTCAGCTTCCTACAGCTGAAGACACAGTTTTGGAGTCTGTCAAAGACTTTAGATGCATATCTGATCTGATGCTGAATCTCATCAATGTCCGCAGTGGTGGACAGGTGGGAGCTGAGATAACAAAAGTGGGTAACATAAGAGAGGGTAGTACCATTAAGCTGGATGGATGGTGGAGGTGTGGCTGAACCTGGGGCAGGCTGAAAGAGAATCTGAGTCTTACATATATTCACCTCAAGGTGAAGTGTACATTCTCATCTGCTTAGGTGTTCAGGATCTCCTGTAGGTCGCATTCAGTGTGAGGGACAAGGGTGAGGTCGTTGCATACTGAAGCTCAGTGTTGAAAGCTGCCGACACCTTTGTTCTTTCCTGGAGTCGTCTTCTGTTGAAAAGACCCTTCATCCGGTACTCGATGTCCACCCCACCGGCTAAATTGGCACTGGCACGAGTAAGGAATGCAGCCAGGAAAATGGAAAAGAGAGTTGGTGCCAGTACAGACCCCTGTTTAACCCCCGTTCGGTTGGGGAAGATCACAGACTGGGTGCCATTGTGCAGGGCACTGCCATTCTTGCCATCATGGAGTTGTCTCACAATGGTGTTGAATTTTGGTGGACAGCCAAAATGGCTGAGGGTCCACCAGAGGGCTTCCCTGTTGACTGAGTCTAGGGCCTTGGTTAGGTTGATGAAAGCCATGCACAGGTCATGACGCTGTTCTCTGCACTTTTCCTGCATCTGATGGGTAGCAAAGATCATGTCAGTGGTGCCACGTGATGGTCTATAAATCACATTGAAATTCTGGGAGGAAGTTTTCTGCCTCAGGAAGAAGTCTGTTGAGGAGGACTCAGGCGATAATCTTGCCAGCTATGGACAGCAGCGAGATCTCGCAGTAGTTGCCACAGTCTGACTGGTCTTCCTTGTTCTCATACATATTGACAATGGAGGCATCTTTAAGAGCTTGGGGGATTTCCTCCTTTTCCCGTATATTCTCCAGGAGAGAGTGGAGACGGCTGGTAAGCAGAAGTCCTCCTGCTTTGTACACCTCGGCTGGGATTCTGTCAGGCCCGAAGGCTTTTTTATTTTTCATCTGTTTGATGGCAGTAGCTACCTCATCCAGGGATGGAGGATAGCTGAGGTGGGTCAGCTCTGGATGCTGTGGGTCCTGCTGGGTACTCAGTACTAGGGTGTGACAGTTGCCCCAACTTTGTCTTACAATGCTGTTCAAAATTTTGGTGTTGCATATTGACATAAAAAATACCCACGTGCAATTTTTGGAAGATTCATGCATATTTGAGTGAGCTCCAGCAATTTGAAAAATAGCGATTTTGCTTATACGGCATACGCGCCTATACAGTATATGAGATTACACAACTATCATAAGGGTTATTAACACAAATCATTTGCCTGTTTTAATTAAAAGCTGTTATCACTAACACAAAAAAGTTACTCATTCTTATTCTCTCCTGGTACATTAAGGGGTTTTATCATATATTCACAAGGTATTATTTCTCTTGAGCAAGAAACCATGATGTCTGTTTGGAAACAGATGATCGTTTGCGCTGATTAGGAATGCGGAGTCTGTCATTTTCAACTACTTGAAGGACTTCTTGAAAGCTCTCCTCATCCCTGGCAACATTAAGAAAGTCATGGCAAAGTTTTACACCACGCTCTGCAGCCTCAGTGACGACCTGAAGCTTGTCCACAACCCGTTTCGTGTTCAGGTAGTCGTCATGATCCGCCCGTTCACTGGCTGGACTGTGGAGAAACTGATAGTGCATGCCTAAAATGGTGAAGAACCGGCTTGAGCCAGGTCCAATTAGGTCCACCAGGGCAGTGCCACTTTCTGGGACAGGGGGAAGATATGGCTTTCCATAGCCCCCATGATTGAGCCCCACTCTCTTAGTAACTTCAGTGCCTTCATGGGAAAGAAGGGCCTTCCTCATCTCTTCTTTTGTCCTGTTTTGTACTTGGAACGAGAACAAAGCCAGTGGGGCCAACTCTTCAGTTAGGTACCAAGTGTGTCTACCGAATGCCACATTTGCTTTGTCAACTATTGTGGCGTCATATGGGGCAAATTTAGCCCAGGTTTCGACCAAATTCAAGTCATTCAGTGGCGCACTTGCTGGAACGGGGCAAACAATCCACCATGGGACAAAACAGCGACTGTGAACACAGCAAACTGTTCTAACTTGCTGATTTGACTTTTAGTCACAACCTCGGCTTTGGGAAACTGCTCTTTGATCTGGCCTGACAAAAGAACAACCTTGAGGGTATAGAGCCATCCACCTTGCTTTGTGACGTGCGCCGGGGTAGACCATCGTGAAGTTCACTGGCTCGGATCCTTTAGTTACAAGCAGCAGACAAAGCTCTACCAGCTCCTTGTAGTCGCCATGTGTAAATGGTTGGGCTAGAGATTCATGGAAGAAGTCAGCCATCTCCTGCCGGCGCTCCTCAAACACTCCAGGCATTGCGGGGTAGTGGTATTTCTCTTTTTCATTGGACACCAGTTGAGAGAAATGGGTCTTGAACCTAGAAATGCAATTACAGTCATGCGTTGGTTAACGTCCGACTGAACAATGTCTGATCGCATATACATCCGTGGCCCTGCCTCCCCCCCCCCCCCCCCCCCTCCTTAAAAAATCAACTTCCGTGACGCCTACTGGACCACCACTCCATGACCCCCTGACGGAGACACGATGATCCTCCCCATACTGGTCAGATAATTATGTGTTAAAGGAATATGCTTCCTTCCTTAGGCTTTTTTTAAGCATTTGCCTCCAGGTGTATTGTTAACCTACATCTATTGAGGATAAAATCTTTCACCTACAAATTGACAATAACGCATTTGCTGTAATCAGACATATCTAGTTGCCTCAACAATTGCAACCCCAGTTGCAATAGGGGTTGCAATTTCAAATTCTGTGTCATTACTAAGGAATAGCGAAGTTTCTCTTGCACTCTTAAGATTAAGAGAGAAAACGGAGGACTCAGGCATCCTGATGTTAGAGAAAACGGACTCGTATGATGGGGGACCAAATAAAAAAAGCCTAGCTACATGTTTTGTGGACTACAGTATTAATCGTACCCTTTTCATCACTTTGTAATAAACCTAGCCATACCTATGTGTGTTTATGATATTTACCATAACATTATATATATATTTAGTGGGTATAAATGGTCGTAAAATGGGAAACTTGGGGTTGGGTCTTGGGTGCCTGGAACCAATTAGAATAAATCCCATAGGTTCTGTCCTTTCGTTATCGCGTTTTTCGTTATCACGCACTCGGCGGGGTCCCAATTAGGCACGATAACCAAGGGATGATTGTACTGTACTGTATATACTTGTGACACTGGCCAGTTGCTTCTGGTGTTATGGTACAGGGGTACCAAGTGACAGCACTAGGATCCCACTTCCTCTATCAAGGAATAAACAATTGAAATTTAAATTGAAAAAAAACCCATTCAAATAATGAGACGTAGCGAACTTAAATGGCCCTAGAGCGGGCACAGTGACGTATGCATCGCGTATTCTTATAGATTGTGCTGCGAAGTGTATGTTATCTAGTGAATTTAGTCAATATTGTACAGTAACAGTGGACCTAAGTGCAAACCTGTATCGTACATGTACTAAATGGTTACGGTACTAAAATTGTTATGTCTATTGCAAATACAGGTAGCCCCCGACTTACGACCACATGGACTTACGTCTATTGGTACTTACGACCTGCTCTGACTGTCCGTCCGTTGGGACATACGACTGCGGCAGTCGTGACCAAAAATATTTTCAAATGACGCGAGCATTTTCTATACCGAAACGTTTCCGTCCGGGGCGAGAGGGTGGCGCGTCTCGTGGGTACACTCACTCAGTGGAGCGCTTAGTTTGTTTTTGGCTATCGAATCCTATACTGATCGCGCTCTGAACTTTCGTTATTATCGTATTTAATTGACTTTATAATGACTGGAAAGCGTAAAAGTGAGAGTGGTGGTGGTGCTCCAAGGAAAAGGAGACAGGCAATTACTTTTGAGATGAAAATGAAGATAATAACACAGCATGAGAATGGAAAGACTGTAGCAACAATCTCACATGACCTAGGTTTCTCACACTCGACCATATCCACTATTCTGAAGGACAAGGAACTTATTCGTGAAGTAGTGAAAGGAACAACACCTATAAAGGGAACTATAATATCAAAGAGAAGACAAGGTCCTATTCACGATATGGAAAAATTATTGGTGATATGGATAGAAGACCAGATACAGAAGCGTGTACCCTTAAGCCTTCTAACCATACAGGCTAAAGCAAGAAGCTTGTTCCAAAGCCTGAAGGAGCAGGCAGGAGAAGAATGTGATCAAACCTTTACAGGAAGTCATGGGTGGTTTGATAGATTTAAAAAACGCTACAGTCTACACAATGTTAAGGTAAGTGGAGAGGCAGCTAGTGCCGATGTTGGTGCTGCCGAAGCTTTTAAGGGGGAGTTAGATGATGTGATTGTGGAAGGGAATTATTTGCCTGAGCAAATATTCAATGTGGATGAGACTGGATTATTGTAGAAGCGCATGCCTGAGCGGACATACATCCACAAAGAGGCGAAAACGATGCCAGGATTCAAGGCATTCAAGGACAGAATTACACTTCTGTTGGGGGGGAATGTTGCTGCTTTCAAGCGAAATCCCTTCATGATCTATCATTCAGAGAACCCCAGGGCTTTTAAGCATATCAGCAAGCACACACTGCCAGTGTTTTATCACAGTAGCAAGAAAGCCTGGATGACCATTGTACTGTTTGAGGATTGGTTCATGAATTGTTTCATTCCCAGAGCCAAGGAGTATTGTCTGCAACAACAGATTCCATTCAAGATTTTACTGATTTTGGATAATGCTCCGGGACACCCACCACACCTGGACGACATGCACCCTGATGTTAAGGTAGTGTACATTCCACCTAACACTACCTCTGTCAACCAACCCATGGATCAAGGTGCTATTGCTGCCTTTAAAGCGTATTATTTACGCACGACTCTTCGCTCAGCCTGTTGCTGTTGCTGAGGGTGAGAAAATGCTCAGAGAGTTTTGGAAGGAGTACAACATTTTGTCATGCATAAAGAGCATTAGTGCAGCATGGGATCAGGTTACAAAACATTGCATGAATGGATTATGGAAGAAAATCCTGAAAACATATGTGAACAGTTTCAAAGGATTTAATGAAAATGAAGTTATTTTGGATATTAGTACTAACAAGATAGTGGAGTTAGGTAAACAGCTGGAGTTAGAAATTGATAATGAAGATGTTGGACAGTTGGTTGAAAGTGTAGCAGAAGAGCTCAGTAACGAGGATCTTATTGAACTAGATGCACAGAAAATTGCAGAGGACGAAGAGAGACAAAATGTAGAAGAAGGACCTGCACCCCCCAAAAAGTTTTCAGTGAAACATATGGCAGAGTCATTTGCTACAATTAATAAAGGAATGCAAATGTTTGATGGCATGGATCAAAATTATGAGCGTTATGCCAAAGTTGACAGAATGGTCCAAGAGTCACTAGCTTGCTACAGGGAGATTTATAATGAAAAGAAAAAGCAAACTGTGCAGTCTAAATTGGACATCTATTTCAAGAAGGCCCCCAGTGCTGTCTCCTCACGCCCCACCAGTGCTGCCTCTTCACTCCCTCAAGATGATCCAACACCTTCAACCAGCCCTGTGTGCATTCAGCGGACTACATTTAAGGTAAGTGCTCAGTCACACTGTATCCATTCCTCATTATTTATTACTTTTACTGTACTGTATCCATTCCTCATTATTTATTACGTTTAGTGTAATGTATTTCATTGCAGATTTTTAATTTAAAGATAAAGAAAAATTAAATTTTTTTTTTTTTTAAATATATTTTTTTTTTCATTTTTTTTATATATGTTGGACTTACGACCTGGATTTGGGTCCCTAAACCCGTCGTAAGTCGGGGAGCACCTGTATAGCTTGTTTATACAGGTATTCAAATATATTACTATCTTACAAGAATCCCAGCAATGTAAGTTATATTCACCCAGGTCGTTTGGGTGGCAAATTATGAGAAGAGCTTAGTCACTCTTAAGTAATGATAAATAAACACTCAGGCAGGCCTTCAGCGCCAACTGTCAAATCTTATCTCAAATAAATAAACAAACAAACAAACAAACACCAGACATTCTGTTACCTCACCTCCTGCCCCCTCGCCCCCCCCCCCCCCCCTCCTGCTCCCCCCTCTTCCCACACGCTCCTGGCTATAATAATAATAATAATAATAATTAACGGTTTATTGAAGGAGCTTGGCAGCCAGAAGGCTGAAAATATACAGTTACATATTTGGGGAATGGGTTACGAATTACAAATAATATACAAGTAACATAAGTTACACAAATAAGACATATAATAACTTAGATGGGGAAAAGACTGAAGTTAGGATAATATAATTTGCATTTCTGAAATCCTTGCAAGACAGAGATTAATTTAAATATAAGCGTCATATATTTTGCTCAAGATATAAACAATGTAGTACATTAGTGTGCAATACTGTTGTGCATTTATAATATACATTTTTTCAACTGTATTTTTGGGTAGATTTACATAAATTTCTTCATTTATTTTCATCCATTTACATGCACACACCATACTAAAATAAACGTAAAAGAAATAAATGACCTAAGTGCAAAGCTGGAGTGCACATGTACTAATTTGATTACGGTACTAAAATTGTTATGTCTAGTGCAAATTATAGCATGTTTATATTCAAATTAATCAGTATCTTACAAGAATCCCAACAATGTTAATTATATTCACCCAGGTCATGTCATTGGCTTTTTATAAGAGAGAAGCTTAGTGTTACGAGTTGGGGATTTATAATATAGTTAAACGTCTACCCAGATCCCAACAGGTAACAACAAAAAAAAAACAAAGACAATCGGACTATAAAAGGGTAGACAAAGGATGAGAGATTTTGTTGTATATAATAAAGTACCATAAATTCCTTAACAAAATATTCAGCTTATAAACTACCCTTAACCAAACTTAACCTAAACATGAACAGTATATACATATTAATAAAACATAAAACAATAGTGAAGCAAGGTGGAGGTGGGAGAGGCAATACAAGATTACAAATACTTAAGTGAGGAGCTGAGATGGCTGACGAGTAAGGCTGAGTATTGTAGAAGACGGTAGGTAGTCACTGTGCCGTAGGTTTCCAGGATAGGTGATCCTGTGGTCACTTCCCAGAGCCAAGTGCCCTCTCCTCGAATTGGAGCTGACAAAGAAGACTTTGAGGAAGTGACGCAACAACCAGGATATGGAGAAGGGAAACCCGGGAGTGTTAACTAAGACGAGTCATACTCGTGTCTCGTCCCTAGATGGCGTTGCTCGTGGTGCTGGGTAGGTAGATCAAGACAATAGATGGCGTGGTTCGTAGTGCTGGGTGGAGGGGTTCGTAACACTTAGTCACTTAAGAACTGATAAATATACAGGTACACGCGTGAGACCTTGGGCTGGTGCCAACTGTCAAATGTACTACCTCCCCTCCCCCCACGCCCCCTCGCACCCTCTCTCTCCCCCCATCTGCTGGCGTTCCTGAAATCCTTGTAAAACAGTGAATAATTTTAATATAAACGTCATGTATTTTGCACAAGAGATAAAAATTAATCACCTGTATCACATTATAGTAGTGATTTAAGATTAAAAGTGTATATATACGTATACAGTTGTACCCCACTTAACGCGGTCAATAGAACCCAGAGGGTCCCGCATTAAGTGAACAACAGAACATATGGGATTAATTCCAATAGAAACCGGCCCGACCCCCAAACTCCACTTTTTGATGACACATAACTATGTTGTAGTAAAAATAACATCTTAATTTTATGATGGTACATGCACACAATTAATACTTAAGAGAAATAGAGAAATGCAGTCGCCAAGTTAATGTCCATTCAAATAATGGACTCAACTCCCTCCCCCTCTTCTCACACTACACTGCCGGCTCTTCCCTCTCTGAGAAATTTTTGGGGGAAAACCACTAAATTTTAATAAATAATACCTCAAACTAAAGTTAGGATAATACAATTGACATTGCTGGATTCCTTGTAAGACCAGGAATATTTTGAATATAAATGTCATATATTTTGCACAAAAGATAACATATTTACTCAGAGAAAACATTTTATCTAAAATTTGTATGTCTAATGCAAAATATATGATGTTTATATTCAAAATGATCACCAAATTATAAGAATTCCAGCAATGTAAATTATGTTCTGGCCTGGTAATTTGTATGAATTTTATGAGCTAAAACAAATATCTTCAGTTAATAAAAAAAAAATATTCTTCACAATGCTATCTGTCAATCAAAGTACCCCACCTTGCCTTCCCCCCTCTTCCAACCATGCGGTCAGTCCCAACCCTCCCCCCACCCCCCCACCAATCCTCCCTTCAAGAGATGTTGGGTGAAAAAAATAAATTTTAACATTTTGTATTAAATAATACCTCAGATTAAAGTTAGGATAATATAATTGACATTGCTGGATTCCTTGTAAGACCAGGAATATTTTGAATATAAATGTTATATATTTTGCACAAAAGAGAACATATCTACTCAGAGAAAACATTTTATCTAAAATTTGTATGTCTAATGCAAAATATATGATGCTTATATTCAAAATGATCATCAAATTATAAGAATTCCAGCAATGTAAATTATATTCTGACCGGGTAATTTGTATGAATTTTATGAGCTAAAACAAATATCTTCAGTTAATAAAAAAAAAAAAATATTCTTCACAGGGTAACAGATGGTCGGTCCGGTCCCTCCCTCCCCCCCCCTCCCCACCCTCCACCAACCGTCCCAAGGAGATGTGTGGGAAAACCAGAATATTTAACTTAAGTAATAAATAATACCTCAAACTAAAGTTAGGATAATATAATTGACACTGCTGGATTCCTTGTAAGACCAGGAATATTTTGAATATAAATGTCATATATTTTGCACAAAAGATAACATAGTTACTCAGAGGAAACATTTTATCTAAAATTTGTATGTCTAATGCAAAATATATGATGTTTATATTCAAAATGATCACCAAATTATAAGAATTCCAGCAATGTAAATTATATTCTGGCCGGGTAATTTGTATGAATTTTATGAGCTAAAACAGGCAGTCAGGCAGGGTGGCGGGTGGGGCAAATCTAAAAATAGCGTCTCGAGCCGGACACTCACCGCGTATATGTGGAAAAAATCCGTGTTAAGTGAAAGTTCAGCTCTGGCGAGGCACCGCGTATATTAAAAAATGCGTTAAGTGAAACCGCGTTAGGCGGGGTAATACTGTATAGTATTCCACATACACGTACAGTGAGTTCTACTATAACGCGTGTTTTGATAATGCGAATTTGCTCTACCGCGATTTATGAATAGAGGAAGGATATTTATATAATGCGAACGCTTGTTTGCTGTAACGCGATTTTTGCTTACTATTAAACCAATTTTGTGGTATTAACTGTGAGTATGGTAAAGAAGAATATCTCCAAGAAGCGTTCTGGTGATCGAATTCCCGGTGATGATCGTAAAAGAAAGGATATAACACTTGTAAGAGAAGCATGATGTTATCAACCTCAAAATCACCCTTCTCCCCCGTCAAGTTATGTTCATATTTTTTCAAGGTAAAGTGTTACATTTACTGTATGATTTCATTATTAGATATGCATGTAACATTTATTTAGACTGTGCTATCCTTTGTGTAAGGCTAACTACTAATTTTTTTTCGATTTCGAGTAGTAATCTGCACCTAACCCTATTTTCTCTATAAGCCCTGTTATTTCTATTACGCGATTTTCTATAACACGATATTTTACAAGAACACAACTATCGCGTTATAGCAGAACTGACTGTAAGTATAAATGCAAAGTTTATGTGATGATCGGACAACGTCCATTTCGGTTAACGTCACGTTTCCAAGAACTTATCTAGGACGTTAACCAGCGCATGACTATATTGGGATTATTGTATTTCGTATTAATCTATAATATTGTTTTAGGGGTACTAAGATTGACATGATCGATCATTTGCCTAGTGTTAGTATATCTTAATAAGTCTAATAAAAGAACTTCCACTAAATTTGTTCATTAGATAATACAGTGGTCCCTCGGTTAACGAGGACAATCCGTTCCAGCAGGTTGCTCGTTAACCGAAAAACTCGTTAACCGAAACCATTGTTTCAATGGGTTTTGGGTAATTGGTTCCAGCTCACCGAAAATTGCCTAAATTCAACAAAAAAGGTAGAAAAGTACACTTACTTTGAGGTGTGTATGTGGAAGGCTCCTGGATGATGATGATGATGATGATGGGAATTAGAATGGGGGTGGAGGAGAAGGAAGAAGACAAGGCATTGGGTTGGAAGAGAAGTCACCCCATGACACCATTTCACCCATAAAATTTTAGTTCTCTTGGTGTATTTCAAGATTATTTTCTTTAAATCAACACTGCACTGCATTATATATTGTCAATATGTAAAATATATTTCAAAATGACCAATAATTTGCTTGGAAACACAGAAAACAAGTGTTTAGTTGAAGAGAGTCTCAAGCAAGATGTTACCTCCACTGAAAACAGAGAGAGACTAACGCCTGTCTGGTGTGTTAACAGGCTGGATGGCACGCCAGAAACTAGTTTCTTTACCTTCAATTATGTTCAATAATTGTTAAAATGACTAAAAAAAAGTTAATATTAAACTTTTAAAATTATTGAATTGTATAAACTTCTTGATATTTACTAAAATAGTAAGGAATTTAAGCCCTAAAACCGATTACTGTATTGGCGGACTAATACTACAGTTGGTGGACCGCCAAATGCAAGCGAAAACATGTTGAAGTCGGTTTGTAAAAAACTCGTTAATTGAGGGATTGCTCGTTAACCGAAGTTAAGAATCTTATGGAAGGTATATCGTTAACTGAAATCTCGTTAACCGAGGCGCTCGTTAACCGAGGGACCACTGTAATATTCCTTGTTATTTTGTAAAGCCGACGGTGCTAGCTCAAACATGCACTGATCTCCAAGAAAATTTACAGGGGTGTTTCCTAGGTAAATACACAACACTAAAACTCTGAACAGCATTGTAGGACCATTTTTTTATTTTTGGAGGGCAGCGGTCACACCCTACTCGGGACATCCACATCAGTGTTTCGGTTTAGTAGTGAATGGTAGTGCTCTTTCCAGTGCACTTTGATTATGAAATTACCTTCAGATGAGTGGAGGGGGGCTGCGCCATTAGTGATTGGCCCATAAAATGGTTTAGGGTCAATCCGTGTCAAATTAACCAGGCCAAAACATCAACCGTCATGAAATTGTCTAATATTTGGAATATAAATAGAACTTTTTAAGCTGATTTCAGAAAGGTTTTACTTTTTAAAATCGGATTTACCGTTGCAGAGTTATGGCGATTTGAAATTTGATCATTTCATGCTCGCTCAAGCGGAACGGTGACTGATTTTAAATCAACTCGAATTCAGATGCTTATTAAATGCCAACGAGTGTAGATATAAACTTAAAACTTATCAAATATAAAAGCTTACATCATACAGTTTAATATGCAATGGAAAAAATGTGGTTGCTATGGGTGGTGTGTGGTTGCTAGGGGTTTAAAGTACAACACATTTCATGTTCGGTCAACCGTAACGTGCTACGGAAGTGACCATAACTTTCGCAGAACCATATGGATTTTTAATTTTAATGGCTCAAATGAAAGATCTAGTGTTCAGCTACAACTTCAACATAAAGACCTTCTGCCCTTTTGGGTTTTTCTTGACAAAAATGAGGCTCAAAGTAAATGTCGATTTATCTCAATATTTTTCACTATTACTGTAGTAGGCAATTTAATACATATAATATGTCTTCACTTTTCAATGTTTTTTTTAAATATGTTGTCTTGTCTTATCCATAATTATAAATATAATATCATTGATTGATCATGTCTCATAATAATTTCCACAGTAGAAAGTTAATATCTAAATTCTATCTTAGTTCAAAGATATGATCAATAATTGACCATTGAACAAAAAAATTTAAAACAATAAGCAAGGCTAACTTTGTGAAACTGCTTTTTGAAAACATAGCATTAGTGAGTGATTGCCTTGCAGTCCTAACAAAATTTTATTTTAATTCTGCATAGCATAGCAAATTATTTTAAACACATTTTGTTTTCAATAAGAATCCGTACTCGATATAGTTTTTGTTGTGTATATTTAGGTATCTCAATAAAATATAATATATATCTAAAAATACAACAACATTTTAGTTCATGATGGCTGTTATATTTATTATTTATTTTCTATTAGATTTCATAATTTGAATGAATAGGTTGTGGAAGACAAGTTACAGATGAAAATGCTTGATAATTACATCAAGATTATCAAGCATTTATCTCGAGGTAGATTGGACTTCTTAGCCCAATGAATTTATTTTTGATATTAAATAATGTGCCATATACAATATGGTTTTACCCCAATGGTGTCGAAGAAACACAAACAGCATTGCCTTTAAAATAATTTACTATGCAATGCAAATGCATTATTAAAATAAAAGCTTTTTTATAATTTGATCTTATTGTTTTCCAAGAGCAGTTTATAAAGTCAGCCTCGTTATTTTAAATCGTTTTTTGTTTGGTCAATAATCAATCACCAGACCATATTTTTGAATTAGAAATGCCATTATGATCTACAGATTTTTAATTTCAGCTGTGTGCATTATTAAATATTATATGTGAAAATAACTGAAACATGATTATCATGAATATAATATAAATTTAATAATGTATTTTAATAAACATTGTAGACATATATTTGTAATAATTATGTTAACTATCAAAAATATTGAGATAAATAGACAGTTACTTTGAGCCTCATTTTTGTCAAGAAAAACCCAAAAGGGCAGAAGGTCTTTATGTTGAAGTTGTAGCTGAACACTAGATCTTTCATTTGAGCCATTAAGATTAAAAATCCATATGGTTCTGCGAAAGTTATGGTCATTTCCGTAGCACGTTACGGTTGACCGAACATGAAATGTGTTGTACTTTAAACCCCTAGCAACCACACACCACCCATAGCAACCACATTTTTTCCATTGCATATTAAACTGTATGATGTAAGCTTTTATATTTGATAAGTTTTAAGTTTATATCTACACTCGTTGGCATTTAATAAGCATCTGAATTCGGGTTGATTTAAAATCAGTCACCGTTCCGCTTGAGCGAGCATGAAATGATCAAATTTCAAATTGCCATAACTCTGCAACGGTAAATCCGATTTTAAAAAGTAAAACCTTTCTGAAATCAGCTTAAAAAGTTCTATTTATATTCCAAATATTAGCCAATTTCATGACGGTTGATGTTTTTTTTTATTTATTTTGGTTATCTTGACATGGATTGACCCTTTAGTGGAATTGGAAAATTCACGCATTTTGTGCTGATCTGTAAATTTTTGTGTTTCACATGCTTTATTTTTAAACCAGTCGTTCTTTTGATTGCGAAGTTCCTGCTGGGCTGCCGATTTCTTCTTGCGGAATGTGTCAGCTGTGGTCCGCAGCACGTTGATTGCCGGGTCATTTTCATCAAACCAGTCCTGGTGTATTCTTTCAATTTGGCCGAGGGTCTCTGCAGGTTTTTTGTCATGACAGTGTCGAATATATCTCATTCAGCACTGGGATTCGTGTTGTTTGCTGTTGGGTTGTTTATAAGCCCATGTTCAAGCTGCTCTCTGAAAGTATGTGCTTCTGCTGGATCCTCCAGACGCTTAGTGTTAAAACCTCGTCCGGGGGCTTGCTGCCTTCGTTGTTTTGGGGTGACGTGAAGCCAGAGCTTGGCTCTGAGCCACACATGGCATGGGTGATGAGGATATCTCGACGATCTTTTTCTCTGACGATGTAGTCATTGTGATGCCAGTGTTTGGGTCGTGGGCGTTGCCATGAACCTGAGGAGGAGTACGCCGTTGGGAGTACACTTGCCTAGTCCATTTCTCCTTATGGTTCCCTGCCAAATGTTAGCATATCTACCAACTCTGGCAGTGAAATTACCAAGGAGCCCAACCTTGTCTTCTTTGGGGATAGAGGTTAGCACTGTGTCGAGGTCGGCGTAAAAGGCCTCCATGAAGTAATCCTCTGCATCCAGTGTTGGGGGAGTATGCACAGTAACACAGTCCTGAACACAGATGCATAACTGAACACAAGCTGGGGAATTCATTAAAACTGAGCAAATTCCCAGAATCCACAAAAAAAAAATAATTATGTTTTTAATTTCTTTGTTATATATCCCGATTTTTCATCTGCCGTGACAGGAGACAAGAACTACTCATTTTGTTGCCTGTTATGCAGGTTGGCTCTATATTCTTCTTGATGATCAGGGATGATCTTTGCAAGTTGAAGTTACCTAGCTGAGGTTAGTTGAAGTTACCTTGCTGAGGTTAGTTGAAGTTACCTAGCTGAGGTTAGTTGAAGTTACCTAGCTGAGGTTAGTTGAAGTTACCTCACTGAGGTTAGTTGAAGTTACCTAGCTGAGGTATGTTGAAGTTACCTAGCTGAGGTTAGTTGAAGTTACCTAGCTGAGGTTAGTTGAAGTTACCTAGCTGAGGTTAGTTGAAGTTACCTCGCTGAGGTTAGTTGAAGTTACCTCGCTGAGGTTAGTTGAAGTTACCTCGCTGAGGTTAGTTGAAGTTACCTAGCTGAGGTTAGTTGAAGTTACCTCGCTGAGGTTAGTTGAAGTTACCTAGCTGAGCTAAAACCCATAAATAAATAGTGTGTGGAGGAAGTTGAGAGATGAGGTGGGTAATGTTAGATGAAAGGGAGAAAACAATTGTGCCCATGACTGTAATGGAGAGAAAACTAAAATGAATATTGTGTATATATATTTTATGTCTTATATTAGGTGATATGATTCATAACTGACAGATGTGGTGGTTTAAGTAAGTAATGTATTTCAGGTGTGAGTTCTCAGCTGTGGTATGTCCACAACGGAACTGTCAACAAATATGCTCTGGGCTACGCTGTGTTGGTGCCACCCCAAGTGAACTCTCTCGCCTTTCGCTGGCAGGCCATAGATGGAAAAACGGTAAGACATGGTGTGGACTTGGTGTGTAACACTTTATATTAATCCAGTGTGTTATTTCATGCCATTGAGTAGTGTATCAAGTACGTACTGTACTATACTGAAGCTCTCCCACCTCATAACTTGCCCTGAAGCTCTCCCACTTCATCACTCCCCTGTTACTGATAGTGTGAAACACCTTTTCTCATACAAATTCTTTGTATATCCCTGCACTCTGTCTCAACAACAATGTATACATGCTGCCTCACTGATCTTTGTGGAGATGCATGAATGCTTCTACAGCTGCACTGTTCTCATGCATGGGTGACCTGACAGGTGAGAACAATGTTTCTCTTGTAATAATTTACCCATAAAGAAGTGTAAGGCAGCGTGTGTATGTTTTAACAACGCTCTAATGCCTCTCTCATCAATCATAGAACAACTTTTTGTAATGTAAAGTTTTGACGTTTATATTTTCGCTTACGTACCATAATGCAGTACGTATTTCCACACATTGGTGTAACTGATTGTGCAAAATTACCTTCGCCTCACTAGAGAAATTGTATTAGGGTTCAATCATGGCATGGTGTGTGGTGATGTGTGTAGGTGTGTGGTGATGTGTGTAGGTGTGTGGTGATGTGTGTAGGTGTGTGGTGATGTGTGTAGGTGTGTGGTGATATGTGTAGGTGTGTGGTGATGCATGTAGGTGTGTGGTGTTATATGTGTAGGTGTGTGGTGATGTGTGTAGGTGTGTGGTGATGTGTGTAGGTGTGTGGTGATGTGTGTAGGTGTGTGGTGATATATGTGTAGGTGTGTGGTGATGCGTGTGGTGATGTGTAGGTGTGTGGTGATATGTGTAGGTGTGTGGTGATGTGTGTAGGTGTGTGGTGATGTGTGTAGGTGTGTGGTGATGTGTGTAGGTGTGTGGTGATGTGTGTAGGTGTGTGGTGATGTGTGTAGGTGTGTGGTGATGCGTGTAGGTGTGTGGTGATGTGTAGGTTTGTGGTGATGTGTGTAGGTGTGTGGTGATGTGTGTAGGTGTGTGGTGATACGTAGGTGTGTGGTGATGCGTGTAGGTGTGTGGTGATGTGTGTAGGTGTGTGGTGATGTGTGTAGGTGTGTGGTGATGTGTGTAGGTGTGTGGTGATATATGTGTAGGTGTGTGGTGATGCGTGTGGTGATGTGTAGGTGTGTGGTGATATGTGTAGGTGTGTGGTGATGTGTGTAGGTGTGTGGTGATGTGTGTAGGTGTGTGGTGATGTGTGTAGGTGTGTGGTGATGTGTGTAGGTGTGTGGTGATATATGTGTAGGTGTGTGGTGATGCGTGTGGTGATGTGTAGGTGTGTGGTGATATGTGTAGGTGTGTGGTGATGTGTGTAGGTGTGTGGTGATGTGTGTAGGTGTGTGGTGATGTGTGTAGGTGTGTGGTGATGTGTGTAGGTGTGTGGTGATGCGTGTAGGTGTGTGGTGATGTGTAGGTGTGTGGTGATGTGTGTAGGTGTGTGGTGATGTGTGTAGGTGTGTGGTGATACGTAGGTGTGTGGTGATGCGTGTAGGTGTGTGGTGATGTGTAGGTGTGTGGTGATGTGTAGGTGTGTGGTGATGTGTGTAGGTGTGTGGTGATGTGTAGGTGTGTGGTGATGTGTGTAGGTGTGTGGTGATACGTAGGTGTGTGGTGATGCGTGTAGGTGTGTGGTGATGTGTAGGTGTGTGGTGATGTGTAGGTGTGTGGTGATGTGTAGGTGTGTGGTGATATGTGTAGGTGTGTGGTGATGTGTGTAGGTGTGTGGTGATGTGTGTAGGTGTGTGGTGATGCATGTAGGTGTGTGGTGTTATATGTGTAGGTGTGTGGTGATGTGTGTAGGTGTGTGGTGATGTGTGTAGGTGTGTGGTGATGTGTGTAGGTGTGTGGTGATATATGTGTAGGTGTGTGGTGATGCGTGTGGTGATGTGTAGGTGTGTGGTGATATGTGTAGGTGTGTGGTGATGTGTGTAGGTGTGTGGTGATGTGTGTAGGTGTGTGGTGATGTGTGTAGGTGTGTGGTGATGTGTGTAGGTGTGTGGTGATGCGTGTAGGTGTGTGGTGATGTGTAGGTGTGTGGTGATGTGTGTAGGTGTGTGGTGATGTGTGTAGGTGTGTGGTGATACGTAGGTGTGTGGTGATGCGTGTAGGTGTGTGGTGATGTGTGTAGGTGTGTGGTGATGTGTGTAGGTGTGTGGTGATACGTAGGTGTGTGGTGATGCGTGTAGGTGTGTGGTGATGTGTAGGTGTGTGGTGATGTGTAGGTGTGTGGTGATGCGTGTAGGTGTGTGGTGATGTGTAGGTGTGTGGTGATGTGTGTAGGTGTGTGGTGATGTGTGTAGGTGTTTGGTGATATATGTGTAGGTGTGTGGTGATATATGTGTAGGTGTGTGGTGATGCGTGTGGTGATGTGTAGGTGTGTGGTGATGTGTGTAGGTGTGTGGTGATGTGTGTAGGTGTGTGGTGATGTGTGTAGGTGTGTGGTGATGTGTGTAGGTGTGTGGTGATGTGTAGGTGTGTGGTGATGTGTGTAGGTGTGTGGTGATGTGTGTAGGTGTGTGGTGATACGTAGGTGTGTGGTGATGCGTGTAGGTGTGTGGTGATGTGTAGGTGTGTGGTGATGTGTAGGTGTGTGGTGATGCGTGTAGGTGTGTGGTGATGTGTAGGTGTGTGGTGATGTGTGTAGGTGTGTGGTGATGTGTGTAGGTGTTTGGTGATATATGTGTAGGTGTGTGGTGATATATGTGTAGGTGTGTGGTGATGCGTGTGGTGATGTGTAGGTGTGTGGTGATATGTGTAGGTGTGTGGTGATGTGTGTAGGTGTGTGGTGATGTGTGTAGGTGTGTGGTGATGTGTGTAGGTGTGTGGTGATGTGTGTAGGTGTGTGGTGATATATGTGTAGGTGTGTGGTGATGCGTGTGGTGATGTGTAGGTGTGTGGTGATATGTGTAGGTGTGTGGTGATGTGTGTAGGTGTGTGGTGATGTGTGTAGGTGTGTGGTGATGTGTGTAGGTGTGTGGTGATGTGTGTAGGTGTGTGGTGATATATGTGTAGGTGTGTGGTGATGCGTGTGGTGATGTGTAGGTGTGTGGTGATATGTGTAGGTGTGTGGTGATGTGTGTAGGTGTGTGGTGATGTGTGTAGGTGTGTGGTGATGTGTGTAGGTGTGTGGTGATGTGTGTAGGTGTGTGGTGATGCGTGTAGGTGTGTGGTGATGTGTAGGTGTGTGGTGATGTGTGTAGGTGTGTGGTGATGTGTGTAGGTGTGTGGTGATACGTAGGTGTGTGGTGATGCGTGTAGGTGTGTGGTGATGTGTAGGTGTGTGGTGATGTGTAGGTGTGTGGTGATGTGTGTAGGTGTGTGGTGATGTGTAGGTGTGTGGTGATGTGTGTAGGTGTGTGGTGATACGTAGGTGTGTGGTGATGCGTGTAGGTGTGTGGTGATGTGTAGGTGTGTGGTGATGTGTAGGTGTGTGGTGATGTGTAGGTGTGTGGTGATATGTGTAGGTGTGTGGTGATGTGTGTAGGTGTGTGGTGATGTGTGTAGGTGTGTGGTGATGCATGTAGGTGTGTGGTGTTATATGTGTAGGTGTGTGGTGATGTGTGTAGGTGTGTGGTGATGTGTGTAGGTGTGTGGTGATGTGTGTAGGTGTGTGGTGATATATGTGTAGGTGTGTGGTGATGCGTGTGGTGATGTGTAGGTGTGTGGTGATATGTGTAGGTGTGTGGTGATGTGTGTAGGTGTGTGGTGATGTGTGTAGGTGTGTGGTGATGTGTGTAGGTGTGTGGTGATGTGTGTAGGTGTGTGGTGATGCGTGTAGGTGTGTGGTGATGTGTAGGTGTGTGGTGATGTGTGTAGGTGTGTGGTGATGTGTGTAGGTGTGTGGTGATACGTAGGTGTGTGGTGATACGTAGGTGTGTGGTGATGCGTGTAGGTGTGTGGTGATGTGTGTAGGTGTGTGGTGATGTGTGTAGGTGTGTGGTGATACGTAGGTGTGTGGTGATGCGTGTAGGTGTGTGGTGATGTGTAGGTGTGTGGTGATGTGTAGGTGTGTGGTGATGCGTGTAGGTGTGTGGTGATGTGTAGGTGTGTGGTGATGTGTGTAGGTGTGTGGTGATGTGTGTAGGTGTTTGGTGATATATGTGTAGGTGTGTGGTGATATATGTGTAGGTGTGTGGTGATGCGTGTGGTGATGTGTAGGTGTGTGGTGATGTGTGTAGGTGTGTGGTGATGTGTGTAGGTGTGTGGTGATGTGTGTAGGTGTGTGGTGATGTGTGTAGGTGTGTGGTGATGTGTAGGTGTGTGGTGATGTGTGTAGGTGTGTGGTGATGTGTGTAGGTGTGTGGTGATACGTAGGTGTGTGGTGATGCGTGTAGGTGTGTGGTGATGTGTAGGTGTGTGGTGATGTGTAGGTGTGTGGTGATGCGTGTAGGTGTGTGGTGATGTGTAGGTGTGTGGTGATGTGTGTAGGTGTGTGGTGATGTGTGTAGGTGTTTGGTGATATATGTGTAGGTGTGTGGTGATATATGTGTAGGTGTGTGGTGATGCGTGTGGTGATGTGTAGGTGTGTGGTGATATGTGTAGGTGTGTGGTGATGTGTGTAGGTGTGTGGTGATGTGTGTAGGTGTGTGGTGATGTGTGTAGGTGTGTGGTGATGTGTGTAGGTGTGTGGTGATATATGTGTAGGTGTGTGGTGATGCGTGTGGTGATGTGTAGGTGTGTGGTGATATGTGTAGGTGTGTGGTGATGTGTGTAGGTGTGTGGTGATGTGTGTAGGTGTGTGGTGATGTGTGTAGGTGTGTGGTGATGTGTGTAGGTGTGTGGTGATGCGTGTAGGTGTGTGGTGATGTGTAGGTGTGTGGTGATGTGTGTAGGTGTGTGGTGATGTGTGTAGGTGTGTGGTGATACGTAGGTGTGTGGTGATGTGTAGGTGTGTGGTGATGTGTAGGTGTGTGGTGATGTGTGTAGGTGTGTGGTGATGTGTAGGTGTGTGGTGATGTGTGTAGGTGTGTGGTGATACGTAGGTGTGTGGTGATGCGTGTAGGTGTGTGGTGATGCGTGTAGGTGTGTGGTGATGTGTAGGTGTGTGGTGATGTGTAGGTGTGTGGTGATATGTGTAGGTGTGTGGTGGTATGTGTAGGTGTGTGGTGGTATGTGTAGGTGTGTGGTGATGTGTGTAGGTGTGTGGTGATGTGTGTAGGTGTGTGGTGATGTGTGTAGGTGTGTGGTGATGTGTAGATGTGTGGTGATATGTGTAGGTGTGTGGTGATATGTGTAGGTGTGTGGTGATGTGTAGGTGTGTGGTGATGTGTAGGTGTGTGGTGATGTGTACGTGTGTGGTGATGTGGTGATGTATAGGTGTGTGGTGATGTATAGGTGTGTGGTGATGTGTAGGTGTGTGGTGATATGTAGGTGTGTGGTGATGTGTAGGTGTGAGGTGATGTGTAGGTGTGTGGTGATGTGTGTAGGTGTGTGGTGATATGTGTAGGTGTGTGGTGACATGTGTAGGTGTGTGGTGATATGTGTGTAGGTGTGTGGTGATGTGTGTGTAGGTGTGTGGTGATATGTGTGTAGGTGTGTGGTGATATGTGTATAGGTGTGTGGTGATATGTGTGTAGGTGTGTGGTGATATGTGTAGGTGTGTGGTGATGTGTAGGTGTGTGGTGATGTGTAGGTGTGTGGTGATACGTAGGTGTGTGGTGATACATAGGTGTGTGGTGATGTGTAGGTGTGTGGTGATATATGTGTAGGTGTGTGGTGATATGTAGGTGTGAGGTGATGTGTGTAGGTGTGTGGTGATGTGTGTAGGTGTGTGGTGATGTGGAGATGTGTGGTGATATGTGTAGGTGTATGGTGATGTGTAGGTGTGTGGTGATGTGTAGGTGTGTGGTGATGTGTGTAGGTGTGTGGTGATGTGTGTAGGTGTGTGGTGATGCATGTCGGTATGTGGTGATGTGTAGGTTTGTGGTGATGTGTAGGTTTGTGGTGATGTGTAGGTGTGTGGTGATGTGTAGGTGTGTGGTGATACGTAGGTGTGTGGTGATGTGTAGGTGTGTGGTGATATATGTGTAGGTGTGTGGTGATGTGTAGGTGTGTGGTGATGCATAGGTGTGTGGTGATGCATAGGTGTGTGGTGATGCGTAGGTGTGTGGTGATGTGTAGGTGTGTGGTGATGTGTAGGTGTGTGGTGATGCGTAGGTGTGTGGTGATGCGTAGGTGTGTGGTGATGTGTGTAGGTGTGTGGTGATGTGTGTAGGTGTGTGGTGATGCGTGTAGGTGTGTGGTGATGTGTAAGTGTGTGGTGATGTGTAAGTGTGTGGTTATATGTGTAGGTGTGTGGTTATATGTGTAGGTGTGTGGTGATATGTGTGTAGGTGTGTGGTGATATGTGTAGGTGTGTGGTGATATGTGTATAGGTGTGTGGTGATATGTGTGTAGGTGTGTGGTGGTATGTGTAGGTGTGTGGTGATGTGTGTAGGTGTGTGGTGATGTGTAGATGTGTGGTGATATGTGTAGGTGTGTGGTGATGTGTAGGTGTGTGGTGATGTGTAGGTGTGTGGTGATGTGTAGGTGTGTGGTGATATGTAGGTGTGTGGTGATATATGTGTAGGTGTGTGGTGATGTGTAGGTGTGAGGTGATGTGTGTAGGTGTGTGGTGTTGTGTGTAGGTGTGTGGTGATGTGTAGGTGTGTGGTGATATGTGTGTAGGTGTGTGGTGATATGTGTATAGGTGTGTGGTGATATGTGTGTAGGTGTGTGGTGATATGTGTAGGTGTGTGGTGATATGTGTGTAGGTGTGTGGTGATGTGTGGTGATATGTGTGTAGGTGTGTGGTGATATGTGTGTAGGTGTGTGGTGATATGTGTAGGTGTGTGGTGATACGTAGGTGTGTGGTGATACGTAGGTGTGTGGTGATGTGTGTAGGTGTGAGGTGATGTGTGTAGGTGTGTGGTGATGTGTGTAGGTGTTTGGTGATGTGTGTAGGTGTGTGGTGATGTGTGTAGGTGTGTGGTGATGTGTGTAGGTGTGTGGTGATGCATGTAGGTGTGTGGTGATATGTGTGTAGGTGTGTGGTGATGTGTAGGTGTGAGGTGATGTGTGTAGGTGTGAGGTGATGTGTGTAGGTGTGTGGTGATGTGTGTAGGTGTGTGGTGATGTGTGTAGGTGTGTGGTGATGTGTGTAGGTGTGTGGTGATGTGTGTAGGTGTGTGGTGATGCATGTAGGTGAGTGGTGATGTGTGTAGGTGTGTGGTGATATGTGTGTAGGTGTGTGGTGATATGTGTGTAGGTGTGTGGTGATACGTAGGTGTGTGATGATGCAAGTAGGTGTGTGGTGATGTGTGTAGGTGTGTTATGATGAAAGTAGGTGTGTGGCGATGTGTGTAGGTGTGTGGTGATGTGTGTAGGTGTGTGGTGATGTATGTAGGTGTGTGATGATGCAAGTAGGTGTGTGGTGATGTGTGTAGGTGTGTTATGATGAAAGTAGGTGTGTGGTGATGTGTGTAGGTGTGTGGTGATGTGTGTAGGTGTGTGGTGATGTATGTAGGTGTGTGGTGATGTGTGTAGGTGTGTTATGATGAAAGTAGGTGTGTGGTGATGTGTGTAGGTGTGTGGTGATGTGTGTAGGTGTGTGGTGATGTGAAGGTGTGTGGTGATGTGTAGGTGTGTGGTGATGTGTAGGTGTGTGGTGATGTGTAGGTGTGGTGATATGTGTAGGTGTGTGGTGATATGTGTAGGTGTGTGGTGATGTGTGTAGGTGTGTGGTGATGTGTGTAGGTGTGTGGTGATGTGTGTAGGTGTGTGGTGATGTGTAGATGTGTGGTGATATGTGTAGGTGTGTGGTGATGTGTAGGTGTGTGGTGATGTGTGTAGGTGTGTGGTGATGTGTGTAGGTGTGTGGTGATGTGTGTAGGTGTGTGGTGATGTGTGTAGGTGTGTGGTGATGCATGTAGGTGTGTGGTGTTATATGTGTAGGTGTGTGGTGATGTGTAGGTGTGAGGTGATGTGTGTAGGTGTGAGGTGATGTGTGTAGGTGTGTGGTGATGTGTGTAGGTGTGTGGTGATGTCTGTAGGTGTGTGATGATGCAAGTAGGTGTGTGGTGATGTGTGTAGGTGTGTTATGATGAAAGTAGGTGTGTGGTGATGTGTGTAGGTGTGTGGTGATGTGTGTAGGTGTGTGGTGATGTATGTAGGTGTGTGATGATGCAAGTAGGTGTGTGGTGATGTGTGTAGGTGTGTTATGATGAAAGTAGGTGTGTGGTGATGTGTGTAGGTGTGTGGTGATGTGTGTAGGTGTGTGGTGATGCGTGTAGGTGTGTGGTGATGTGAAGGTGTGTGGTGATGTGTAGGTGTGTGGTGATATGTGTAGGTGTGTGGTGATATGTGTAGGTGTGTGGTGATGTGTGTAGGTGTGTGGTGATGTGTGTAGGTGTGTGGTGATGTGTGTAGGTGTTTGGTGATATATGTGTAGGTGTGTGGTGATATATGTGTAGGTGTGTGGTGATGCGTGTGGTGATGTGTAGGTGTGTGGTGATATGTGTAGGTGTGTGGTGATGTGTGTAGGTGTGTGGTGATATGTGTGTAGGTGTGTGGTGATATGTGTGTAGGTGTGTGGTGATATGTGTGTAGGTGTGTGGTGATATGTGTGTAGGTGTGTGGTGATATGTGTGTAGGTGTGTGGTGATATGTGTGTAGGTGTGTGGTGTTATGTGTAGGTGTGTGGTGATATGTGTAGGTGTGTGGTGATGTGTAGGTGTGTGGTGATGTGTAGGTGTGTGGTTATGCGTAGGTGTGTGGTGATGCGTAGGTGTGTGGTGATGTGTGTAGGTGTGTGGTGATGTGTGTAGGTGTGTGGTGATGTGTGTAGGTGTGTGGTGAGGCATGTAGGTGTGTGGTGATATGTGTGTAGGTGTGTGGTGATGCATGTAGGTGTGTGGTGATGTGTGTAGGTGTGTGGTGATATGTGTATAGGTGTGTTGTGATAATAATAATAATAATAATAATAATAATAATTAACGGTTTATTGAAAGAGCTTGGCAGCCAGAAGGCTGAAAATATACAGTTACATATTTGGGGAATGAGTTACGAATTACAAATAATATACAAGTAACATAAGTGACACAAATAAGACATATAATAACTAGATGGGGAAAAGCTCAAACTACAGTTCATTTCAACATAGTGACAGTGCAAGGAGTAGTGTTTACTGGGAGTGAATACACTTATTTATTACAAGTTATTGATAATTTTTACAATGGTTGGGACTGGGCTGTTCTTATAGCGATCAGTTCGTGCACGTATGGGCTGGATGCGGTTGTGGTGTCGAACAGCAATTCTCGGACTAGGGATCTCAGGTGGTAGTAGGAGCCGGTGTCGGGGATGGTGTAGAAGCTTCTTACCAAATTTGCAGATGAGGTCGTGGTGATGGTCAGGAGAGTCGAAAGGGTCAGTGTGTTGAGCGCTTCTTGATATGTGGAGTAGGAAGGGGAGAGAATAATCTTGCATGCCCTCTTTTGCACTTTTTCTAGGTGTTTATGTTGTGTGGCATTTAGGGAGGAAGACCAGGTGGGGGAGGCATAGGTGAGCTTGGGAAGTATGAATGTTGTGTAAACACTGAGGAGCTCGTGTGCAGGAACTCCGAGGGACTTGAGTCGGCGGAGGAGGTGGAGACGGAAACTGGAGGATTTGATAACTTCACTGACGTGTGGTTTCCAATTTAGTTTGTTGTCTATGGTGACGCCGAGGAGCTTAGTGGAATCTACAACCTGGAGTGTGTTCGGACCTAGAGTAATGGAAGGATGTGGGACAATGTCGGAGGAGAAGTTGATGTGCATAACCATGGTCTTGGTATGGTTGATGGTGACATGGTTGTTGGTGGCCCAGTTTTGGAGACTGTTCAATAAATCCTGAAGGGCGGTATAGTTGGGAGCAGAATTGTTGACGCTGATCCCAATGGTGGAGTCGTCGACATATTTCCAGCGAGCAGGGGTTTCTCTTAGGGCATCATTGATGAGCATAAGGAAGCAGAGTGGTCCCATCTTGGTGCCTTGGGGGACGCCACAGGTGAGTGACTGAGAGGTTGAGACAGTCCCTCGGAAGCGTACAGCTTGGCGTCGGTCACTGAGGAAGTTTGTAAGCCATGGTATAAGACTTCTCCGAAGCCCGAGGTCAATAGCTTTGTTGATGATTATATTGTGGTCGACTAGGTCGAACGCTTTAGTGAAATCAATGAAGGCGACAGCTACAGACGTTTTTCGTTTCTCGAGATGGCGGTATATGTAATCGAGAAAGCTGACAAGACAGTGAGTGGTGGAGGAAGTTTTCATGTTGCCAAATTGCTGAGGGTCTACGACTCCTGCAATATCAGCATAAGCCCAGTCGAACACAAAACTTTCACAGATTAGGCTGGGTATTGGGGTGATTGCAATAGGTCGTAGCTGATTTAAGGATTGTGGGCTGGTTGACTTGGGCACTGGTGATACATAAGAGGTCTTCCAGTCAGCTGGGCATCTGGCTTGACTGAGAGAAGCATTGATGATGGAGCATAGGGGTTTAGCAAGCTCCGGGGAGAACTCCTTGAAGAGTTTCATAGGTAAGTCAATGGGGGTGGTAGAGCGTTTTAATTTTAGTTTGTGCAGGCGTTTTGCTACTTCAAATTCTTCTACTAAGTCAGTGGGAAGGGGGGCTGGTAGGTAAGCAGGGAGAGTGGTTGTGTCAAGCCGGGGGAGCGTCTGGCATATAGTAGCGAAATGGTTGTTTGTTTGTTCAGCTGTGTCAACATTAGTGAGATGGCTAAGGAAGGGGAGGGGGTGTGTCTTATTGTTTAGTCCACAGAGTTCTTTAAGCTTACCATACCATTGACTGATGTTGGTCTGCTTCAGGTGTTGTAATTTGGTTGGGTAGTGGGACTTCTTTGCAGTGCGTATTTTGCGGATGACTCGGTTGCAAAGGGACCTGTAGCGGATGTGGTCATTGAGATGAAAGGCTCTGTCTCTCTGTTGCATAATTCTTTTGATCCGAGGTGTGATCCAGGGCAAGTCAGCTGGGTGAGATCTGACGGACTTCTCGGGGAAGAAGTGGTGGTGAGCTTCCGTGGTGGTGTTGGTATAATTTATCCATTTGGTTTCCACGTCATCCACGCTAAGTACTTCAGTCCAGGGATGGTGAACTATCCACTGCCCGAAGAGGCGCACTGCAGAGTCAGTAATCGGCCTGTAGGTCTTGATGTAGGGTCTCTGTACTTGAGTGGGAGTGGCAGCTGGGGACCAGAGCACTGATAAGTGTGTGCTACACCTGATAGGAGGCATTGGTTGAGGTGGTTGGTACTGGTCCGCTAAGTCAGTTAAGATAAGGTCAAGGGTATTTTGACCGTGTGTGGGGAAGGTCACGACTTGTGATAGTGATAGCTGGTCCTGGATATCAGTGGTGTCAATTTCATTAAAATCCCCACATAATACTAACTTGGCACATGGGTACCTAACTCTGAGGTGGTCTGAGGTGGTGATGAGATGATTGATAAGAGTGTCTCTGGTGGGTGACCGAGGCGGATGGTATGCCACACAGATTATGATGGAAGCAGTGTTGCGCGGGTGGGCCCGTAGCACGACACGTACCCATAATGCTTCCACATCTGCTGGGACTTGAACATCTAGGCGTGACGGGCGTAGGTCATCTTGACAGAAGAGGGCAACGCCCCCTCCACGTCTATGTGAACGAAGGTGATGAAAGAGTTGATATCCCTCAATATGATACGTTTCAGGCACAATTTGCCAAGCCTCACATATAGCAACGACGCTCGTGGCGGCTGACCTGACTGTAGTTGCCAGCTCGTCGAACTTGTTAGCTAGGGAAGTGACGTTGGATAGCAGTAAAGACGGGAGATCATACCATATCCGTGGAACTTCAGTGTGGTGGTATGGTCTGTCAGGGGTGGATTTCTCCGGTTTCCTAGTGGAGGTTACGGTTCTAATGGGCTTATGTGTATGACGGCCTTGTCTACGGCTCCGCGCATGGAATATGTTCAGTGACTTGAGTCGCGCGATAACACTGCCATCAGGATAACCGTTCCCACGCTTTTGATGGTACAGAGTGCGTCGGGAGTAAGTGATTGGTGGCCATCTGTTGAAATCTGTTGTAGGTGTGTAGTGATGCATGTAGGTGTGTGGTGATGTGTGTAGGTGTGTTATGATGCAAGTAGGTGTGTGGTGATGTGTATGGTGAGGTGTGTAGGTGTGTTGTGATGTGTGTAGGTGTGTGGTGAGGTGTGTAGGTGTTTGGTGATGTGTGTAGGTGTGTGATGATGCAGGTAGGTGTGTGATGATGTGTGTAGGTGTGTTATGATGCAAGTAGGTGTGTAGGTGTGTGGTGATGTGTGTAGGTGTGTGATGATGCATGTAGGTGTGTGTAGGTGTGTGGTGATGTGTGTAGGTGTGTGATGATATGTGTATAGGTGTGTGGTAATGTGTGTAGGTGTGTGATGATGCATGTAGGTGTGTGGTGATGTGTGTAGGTGTGTGATGATGCATGTAGGTGTGTGGTGATATGTGTATAGGTGTGTTGTGATGTGTGTAGGTGTGTGGTGATGTGTGTAGGTGTGTAGTGATGCATGTAGGTGTGTGGTGATGTGTGTAGGTGTGTTATGATGCAAGTAGGTGTGTGGTGATGTGTATGGTGAGGTGTGTAGGTGTGTTGTGATGTGTGTAGGTGTGGTGAGGTGTGTAGGTGTGTTGTGATGTGTGTAGGTGTGTGGTGATGTGTGTAGGTGTGTTGTGATGTGTGTAGGTGTGTGGTGAGGTGTGTAGGTGTGTTGTGATGTGTGTAGTTGTGTGGTGATGTGTGTAGGTGTGTGGTGAGGTGTGTATGTGTGTGGTGAGGTGTGTAGGTGTGTGGTGATGTGTGTTGGTGTGTGGTGAGGTTTGTAGGTGTCTGGTGATGTGTGTAGGTGTGTGGTGAGGTGTGTGGTGATGTGTGTGTATGTGTGTTGTGATGTGTGTAGGTGTCTGGTGATGTGTGTAGGTGTGTGGTGAGGTGTGTGGTGATGTGTGTGTATGTGTGTTGTGATGTGTGTAGGTGTCTGGTGATGTGTGTAGGTGTGTGGTGATGTGTGTGTAGGCGTGTGATGGTACGTATAGGTGTGTGGCGAGGTGTGTACGGTGTTACTGGACCTAAAGATTAATGTCATGCAAACCTTGAATCCCAAAACTTAAGAGTAACAGATTTATATGTATGTTGGACATACACAGACTGAACCATACAGTGATGTAGGACCTGTTTCAAGGCAACTTTTCCTGGTCTCAGTCTTGGTAATGTTCATGTTTGGTCTTTAGAGTTTTGCTCAAGACCTTTGTTTTGAGACCACAGATTTAATTTTTTATTCATTATGTTTGTTGGGAGGAAGTTGTCAAGTGGTTATAATCATATTTGTAGGCACAGAAAGACAAAGGTTCATGAGTAATCTGTCTGGTAATGACCACCATTGTGACCAGCTTGTAGTTATTGTTGTGTGTTGAAGTAATAAATATTTCTCATGTTTTAAATAAATAGAAAAATCAAGTACTACAAGTACAGTAAGTATTGTACTGTACTTGGATATGATCAATAAGTCGGGTGTAACAGAGACGACCCCAATGAATTTAGAATAATTTATAAAGTGTATTATTTATTTAACCACATTTGTATTATGAAATTAAGTAAAAATTGCAAATCATTTGGTTGTTGGTACACTCCTTGGTTGGTAAATATTTGAGTGTTTTAAGGTAACACTGCCCTCCGTCACTCACAGATTTTAACCCCTCTTAGATATCATGCTTGTGTGAACTAAGATCCTGATTTGTTAATAAGAAAATTTCCCTTCAACTCAGCTAATACCCTGGCATATAAAACATAGAAATTAAAGTGTGATGGGGTAAACACAATAACCATTAACATAGGCTTACAATCATTATTACTGTATTAGGTATAGACACAAACTTAGTGGTTCAATTCACTGAGGTCAGGTACAGTATAGGAATAATTTAACATTTATTTAAAACAAAATTGCAAAATAAATTTGTGAAAAAAAAATGCCCCATGGAATATGACAGGAACAAATGATATCTCTGGTATATGACCATCAAAAGATACAATAATGGTGTCAGAAAATTAATTACCCAGTACATAGAAAACTTAATTTGAAACTCTCATACAGCATAATACTTGAAACTTAGGATAAACGCTTATGAAATTGTGTAATGACAAAGCAACATAAACAGGTTGTGCTTAATTATATATAGTATACAGGTGAATCTCGATAACTGACGTCCCGTTCACCGCGGATTCACAAGACCAGTGATTAGTACATGTAGGGGAAATACCCCGCAAGTTTTGTTGATAACCTGGAGATCTAACGATCAGCAAAGTTGGCATGGTGAAAATTGTTGCCACCAGAGGGCTCTGTATACTGCCCCTGACTCTTTCCCGCCATCTTTGCTCTTGTTTACACTTATTATGTGTCTCTGACTTTGTGTTTTTTGTTATTTCTGACTTCGTGTGTTACTCAACCATACCTAAACACCCCAATGATAATTCCTCTTGTGCTGGGCAACTTGATGTGATGTCTTAAGGCTTAATAAGACCTAATAAGGCATAATAAGAGTGGTGATGGACCAGCAGAGAGTGGTAGAGACTTGAACCTGCCACCCTAGACTGTCCTCAATACAGGTAAATAAGTCTCAATTTATGCTTTACATTGCTTATTTAAGTCTTATTATGCTTGCTTTATGTCTGCTTTATTTTCTTGTTTGACAGTGTGCAGTACAGAGATATATCAAGGGTAGATGGGAGGGTGGCCGGTCCCTAACACCCTGAATTAGTTATGTTCTTATGGGATTAATTTCTTCAATAACCGTTGATTCACTAACCAACGACTTTTCCTGGTTCCTCTATGTGTCGGTTATTGGAGTACACCTGTATTGATGTACAGTATAGCAAACAAAACAAAAACCTACACAGGATCAGTATCATATTACCTACAGCAGGGGTTCTCAACCAGGGGGGAATTACCCCCCTCAGGTTTTCAGGGGGGGGGGGGGGGAAACTGATACTAATATGGAAAAAATAAAGGATTTTCAGTATTATATGCATATTATTTGGAATGCACTTTTTGAGGCAGACAATCTTGGAAAGGAGGGGGGAATGACATTCTGACATATGGTGAAAGGGGTGCATGGGGCAAACAAGGTTGAGAACCACTGACCTACAGCAACAGAAAATGCATTCTGTATATTTTCCTCCTTGATGCAAAAAATGTAACTTAAATTGTACAGTCCACACTTATCCACTTGTACCAATGTAAAATGACTCCCATAAACTATATCTGACAGACTACCGGAGCTTCTAATGTACTAACCATTTTAAGTGGTACGGGATCATCTGGTGAGGATATAGTCAGGTCATCCATAAATGATAAAATTATGAATGTTCTTGGTCTTAGAAGGCGCCCACTCACTCAGTCTCAGAGATAAGTTTTGTTTGATGGAGGCAGTTGTGGTTTCTGAACAATTCTTAGTGTTTTTGGTTCCTCTTACAGTATATTGTATGTAATGAACCCAGGCCTCTATACACCACTACAGAACACGTGGTCAGGTACCAGGCCTCTATACCTCCACTACAGAACACGAGGTCAGGTACCAGGCTTCTATACCTCCACTACAGAACACGTGGTCAGGTACCAGGCCTCTATACCTCCACTACAGAACACGTGGTCAGGTACCAGGCCTATATACCTCCACTACAGAACACGAGGTCAGGTACCAGGCCTCTATACACCACTACAGAACACGTGGTCAGGTACCAGGCCTCTATACACCACTACAGAACATGAGGTCAGGTACCAGGCCTCTATACACCACTACAGAACATGAGGTCAGGTACCAGGCCTCTATACATCACTACAGAACACGTGGTCAGGTACCAGGCCTCTATACACCACTACAGAGCACGTGGTCAGGTACCAGGCCTCTATACACCACTACAGAACATGAGGTCAGGTACCAGGCCTCTATACATCACTACAGAACTCGTGGTCAGGTACCAGGCCTCTATACACCACTACAGAACACGTGGTCAGGTACCAGGCCTCTATACACAACTACAGAGCACGTGGTCAGGTACCAGGCCTCTATACACCACTACAGAACACGTGGTCAGGTACCAGGCCTCTATACACCACTACAGAACACGTGGTCAGGTACCAGGCCCCTATACACAACTACAGAACAGGTGGTCAGGTACTAGGCCTCTATGCACCACTACAGAACAAGTGGTCAGGTACCAGGCCTCTATGCACCACTACAGAACACATGGTCAGGTACCAGGCCTCTATGCACCACTACAGAACACGTGGTCAGGTACCAGGCCTCTATACACCACTACAGAACACGTGGTCAGGTACCAGGCCTTTATGCACCACTACAGAACACGTGGTCAGGTACCAGGCCTCTATACACCACTACAGAATACGTGGTCAGGTACCAGGCCTCTATGCACCACTACAGAACACGTGGTCAGGTACCAGGCCTCTATACACCACTACAGAATACGTGGTCAGGTACCAGGCCTCTATGCACCACTACAGAACACGTGGTCAGGTACCAGGCCGCTATGCACCACTACAGAACACTTGGTTAGGTACCAGGCCTCTATACACCACTACAGAACACGTGGTCAGGTACCAGGCCTCTATACACCACTACAGAACACATGGTCAGGTACCAGGCCTCTATGCACCACTACAGAACACGTGGTCAGGTACAAGGCCTCTTTACCTAAACTACAGAACACGTGGTCAGGTACCAGGCCTCTATATACCACTACAGAACACGTGGTCAGGTACCAGGCCTCTATACACCACTACAGAACACGAGGTCAGGTACCAGGCCTCTATACACCACTACAGAACACATGGTCTGGTACCAGGCCTCTATACACCACTACAGAACACGTGGTCAGGTACCAGGCCTCTAGACACCACTACAGAACACATGGTCAGGTACCAGGCCACTATACACCACTACAGAACACGTGGTCAGGTACCATGCCACTGTACACCACTACAGAACACGTGGTCATGTACCAGGCCTCTATACACCACTACAGAACACGTGGTCAGGTACCAGGCCTCTATACACCACTACAGAACTCGTGGTCAGGTACCAGGCCTCTATACACCACTACAGAACACGTGGTCAGGTACCAGGCCTCTATGCACCACTACAGAACTCGTGGTCAGGTACTAGGCTTCTATACACCACTACAGAACACGTGGTGAGGTACCAGGCCTCTACACCTCCACTACAGAACACGTGGTCAGGTACTAGGCCTCTATACACCACTACAGAACACGTGGTCAGGTACCAGGCCTCTATACCTCCACTACAGAACACGTGGTCAGGTACCAGGCCTCTATACCTCCACTACAGAACACGTGGTCAGGTACTAGGCCTCTATACACCACTACAGAACATGTGGTGAGGTACCAGGCCTCTATACCTCCACTACAGAACACGTGGTCAGGTACCAGGCCTCTATACACCACTACAGAACACGTGGTCAGGTACCAGGCCTCTATACCTCCACTACAGAACACGTGGTGAGGTACCAGGCCTCTATACCTCCACTACAGAACACGTGGTCAGGTACCAGGCCTCTATACCTCCACTACAGAACACGTGGTGAGGTACCAGGCCTCTATACACCACTACAGAACACGTGGTCAGGTACCAGGCCTCTATACACCACTACAGAACATGTGGTGAGGTACCAGGCCTCTATACCTCCACTACAGAACATGTGGTGAGGTACTAGGCCTCTATACCTCCACTACAGAACACGTGGTCAGGTACCAGGCCTCTATACCTCCACTACAGAACACGTGGTGAGGTACCAGGCCTCTATACCTCCACTACAGAACACGTGGTGAGGTACCAGGCCTCTATACCTCCACTACAGAACACGTGGTGAGGTACCAGGCCTCTATACCTCCACTACAGAACACGTGGTCAGGTACCAGGCCTCTATACCTCCACTACAGAACATGTGGTGAGGTACTAGGCCTCTATACCTCCACTACAGAACACGTGGTCAGGTACCAGGCCTCTATACCTCCACTACAGAACACGTGGTGAGGTACCAGGCCTCTATACCTCCACTACAGAACACGTGGTCAGGTACCAGGCCTCTATACACCACTACAGAACACGTGGTCAGGTACCAGGCCTCTATACCTCCACTACAGAACACGTGGTCAGGTACTAGGCCTCTATACCTCCACTACAGAACACGTGGTCAGGTACCAGGCCTCTATACACCACTACAGAACACGTGGTCAGGTACCAGGCCTCTATACATCACTACAGAACACGTGGTCAGGTACCAGGCCTCTATACATCACTACAGAACACGTGGTCAGGTACCAGGCCTCTATACATCACTACAGAACACGTGGTCAGGTACCAGGCCTCTATACACCACTACAGAACACGTGGTCAGGTACCAGGCCTCTATACATCACTACAGAACACGTGGTCAGGTACCAGGCCTCTATACCTCCACTACAGAACTCGTGGTCAGGTACCAGGCCTCTATACCTCCACTACAGAACACGTGGTCAGGTACCAGGCCTCTATACCTCCACTACAGAACTCGTGGTCAGGTACCAGGCCTCTATACACCACTACAGAACCCGTGGTCAGGTACCAGGCCTCAGGTATTACATACAGTGAGCCTTACTTGTTGATGTGCCAGACCTTATTCATGTTCGGTTGGATGTACCTGTAGTGGCTAGGTGAGCCATTGATAGCAATGTAAATTAATTTTTTTTTAATTTTAATTGATGTATGGGTAGATTAGTCAACTAATAGCTTTATGGACAGTTGGTGTTTTCCATTTGAACATTTACAATTAATTTTACAGATGCCGTATAGCCTGGCCGTTCACATTAGTAACCCTGAGGCCATGTCTAAGCCAGTGTACAACATTAGTGATCATGGAGTTGTACCCACACATCCTGCTGCCTGGACCCTTCGTCTTGCCTGTACCGGTAAACTTACTACACAGGTACAGTAACTTACTGTTTGTGTGCGTGTGTGTACGCGTGCATGCGTAATAATAATCCAGTAATAATAATAATAATAATAATAATAATGATTAACAGTTTATTGCAAAATACAGCAGCCATAAGCTGAAAATGTACCAGTACAGTGGTCCCTTGGTTAACGAACGCCTCGGTTAACGACATTTCGGTTAACGAATTCCTTACAAATTTTTCCCAACATGTTTTCGCCTGCTTTTGGCTGCTCACCAGCTGTAGTACTAGTCCGCCAATACAGTAATCGGTTTTAGGGCTTAAATTCGCACCATTTGAGTAAATATCAAGAAGATTGTACTATTCAATAATTTCCAAGTCTTATATTAAAATTTTTAGTCATTTTAACAATTATTTAACATAATTGAAGAACAGGGAACTAGTTTTTAGCGCGCCAAACAACCACTTGACTCACCCAGAATGGCGTCAGTGTGTGTCCTTGCTCAGTGGAGGAAGCATCTTGCTTGAGACACTCTTGAACATAAACTGTTTTTATGTTTTTACAGTACAATTATTGGTCATTCTGAAGTTTATTTTACATATTGACAATATATAATGCAGTGTAGTGTTGATTTAAAGAAAATAATCTTGAATTACACCAAGAGAACTAAAATTTTATGTGTGAAATGGTGTCATGGGGTGACTTCTCTTCCACTCCAATGCCTTCTCTTCTTCCTTCTCCTCCACCCCCATTCTAATTCCCATCATCATCATCATCAACACCCAGGAGCCTTCTACATGCACACCTCAAAGTAAGTGTACTTTATTGAATTTATTTTTAGTTTGTATGTAATTTTCGGTGAGCTGGAACCAATTACCCAAAATCCCATTGAAACAATGGTTGCGGTTAACGAAATTTTCTGTTAATGAAACGACCTTCTGGAACAAATTGTGTTCGTTAACCGAGGGACCACTTTATACGTAATTGACACGTTTGGTTTCTTGTATTGTCGCTCCATTATTGTTTATTGTATGTAAAAATGCACAGCACAGTACAGTTCAGTACTGTACATAGGAAGTGGAGGTGCAGTTATTCACAAAGCATTTGTGTTTGTTGTCGGCAGTAGTGACGGTGCGGAGGGAGGGGAGGGAGCGAGTTGGGAGGAGTGGTGAGGTGACCTTGGACGCAGGAGCAGGGACGAGTGGAGATGCCAGCCAGTATATTTCGGGTGTATTAATTGTTTTTATAGCTATTTTTGCATTTTAATATTAAATACTGTACATTACGTTTCAACAAAACTACTATTTATTTCTGAGAATATGGAAATGTAATATTTTTGCTGAAATGATGTACGTATTACAGTGGAAAATGGGATAAAATTGTGACGAAAGCAATGATTTTCGCTTTCTTTCGTTCAAAAGATGTTACCGTAATCGCTTTTCGAATGGTTTTCAGTTGTGGGATTATGAGGCTAATGATAGGATAGAATATTATTGTAATACAGTACGGTACAACAGTTTTTTAACTGAAAACCATTCGAAAAGCGATTACGGTAAAATCTTTTGAACAACGAAAGAAAGCGAAAGTCATTGTTTTCGTCATGATTTTATCCCACTTTCCACTGTAATATGTACGTCATTTCAGCCAAAATATTACATTTCCATATTTATTTCTGAGAATATATTCATTCAGTCACAGTTAAGGTAAAATATACTTGTGATGTAATATTTTAATGAAAATACAGTGGTCCCTCGGTTAACGAACTCAATCCGTTCCAGCAGGTTGTTCGTTAACCGAAAAGTTCTTTAACCGAAACCATTGTTTCAATGGGTTTTTGGGTAATTGGTTCCAGCTCACCGAAAATTTCCTAAATTCAACAAAAATGGTAGAAAAGTTCACTTACTTTGAGGTGTGTATGTAGAAGGCTCCTGGATGATGATGATGATGATGATTGGAATTAGAATGGGGGAGGAGGAGAAGGAAGAAGAGAAGGCATTGGGGTGGAAGAGAAGTCACCCCATGGCACCATTTCACCCATAAAATTTAATTCTCTTGGTGTATTTCAAGATTATTTTCTTTAAATCAACACTGCACTGCATTATATATTGTCAATATGTAAAATATATTTCAAAATGACCAATAATTTGCTTGGAAACACAGAAAAAAAGCATTTAGTTGAAGAGAGTCTCAAGCAAGATGTTACCTCCAGTGAAAACAGAGAGAGACTAACGCCTGTTTGCTGTGTTAAGAGGCTGGATGCCGCCCATTAAACTAGTCACTTTACCTTCAATTATGTTCAATAATTGTTAAAATGACTAAATAATTGAATATTAAACTCTTAAAATTATTGAATAGTATAAACTTCTTGATATTTACTAAAATAGTAAGGAATTTAAGCCCTAGAACCGATTAATGTATTGGCGGACTGATACTAAAGCTGGTTGCCCGGCCAGTGCAAGCGAAAACATGTTGAGGTCGGTTCGTAAGAAATTCGTTAACCGAATTGAAGATTCTTATGGAAGGCAGTTCGTTAACCGAAATTTCGTTAACTGAGGCGTTCGTTAACCGAGGCGTTCGTTAACCGAGGGATCACTGTACGGTATCGTAGTTTTCTTTTGTTTCAAATTTAATTAACAAAGATTGATGTTTCAAATGTAATGAACAAAAATTTATGTACAGTATCTATAAATAAACTTTAAAAAATGAATACTTTATGTTTTACATACTCCTGTGCTACCATACCATGCATTTGGCTACTTTGGGCTTGCTATGATGACGCAAGAGATCTGCCCTGGCAACTGTACCGACACTCACAGCTGGTGGTGCGTTGGTGCGTCGTTTCCATTGTTTACTGGTAGTTACTGGTAAATGTTTTTCAACCTAACGAAACTATTACCCGTTGAGAGGTCGACCCCCAATTTTTTGCCAAATAATTTGGTCTTAACTAGAACTACACACAGGTATATACGGTACCATCTAAAGCGTGGGAACGGTTATCCTGATGGCAGTGTTATCGGGCGACTCAAGTCACTGAACATATTCCACGCGCGTAGCCGTAGACAAGGCTGTCATACACATAAGCCCATTAGGACCGTAACCTCCGCTAGAAAACCGGAGAAACCCACATCTGACAGACCGTACCATTACACTGAAGTTCCACGGATATGGTATGATCTCCCGTCTCTACTGCTATCCAACGTCACTTCCCTAGCTAACAAGTTTGACGAGCTGGCAACTACAGTCAGGTCAGCCGCCGCGAGCGTCGTTGCTATATGTGAGGCTTGGCAAATTGTGCCTGAAACGTATCATATTGAGGGATATCAACTCTTTCATCACCTTCGTTCACATAGACGCGGAGGGGGCGTTGCACTCTTCTGTCAAGATGACCTACGCCCGTCACGCCTAGATGTTCAAGTCCCAGCAGATGTGGAAGCATTATGGGTACGTGTCGTGCTACGGGCCCACCCACGCAACACTGCTTCCATCATAATCTGTGTGGCATACCATCCGCCTCGGTCACCCACCAGAGACACTCTTATCAATCATCTCATCACCACCTCAGACCACCTCAGAGTTAGGTACCCATGTGCCAAGTTAGTATTATGTGGGGATTTAAATGAAATTGACACCACTGATATCCAGGACCAGCTATCACTATCACAAGTTGTAACCTTCCCCACACACGGTCAAAATACCCTTGACCTTATCTTAACTGACTTAGCGGACCAGTACCAACCACCTCAACCAATGCCTCCTATCGGGTGTAGCACACACTTATCAGTGCTCTGGTCCCCAGCTGCCACTCCCACTCAAGTACAGAGACCCTACATCAAGACCTACAGGCCGATTACTGACTCTGCAGTGCGCCTCTTCGGGCAGTGGATAGTTCACCATCCCTGGACTGAAGTACTTAGCGTGGATGACGTGGAAACCAAATGGATAAATTATACCAACACCACCACGGAAGCTCACCACCACTTCTTCCCCGAGAAGTCCGTCAGATCTCACCCAGCTGACTTGCCCTGGATCACACCTCAGATCAAAAGACTTATGCAACAGAGAGACAGAGCCTTTCATCTCAATGACCACATCCGCTACAGGTCCCTTCGCAACCGAGTCATCCGCAAAATACGCACTGCAAAGAAGTCCCACTACCCAACCAAATTACAACACCTGAAGCAGACCAACATCAGTCAATGGTATGGTAAGCTTAAAGAACTCTGTGGACTAAACAATAAGACACACCCCCTCCCCTTCCTTAGCCATCTCACTAATGTTGACGCAGCTGAGCAAACAAACAACTATTTCGCTACAATATGCCAGATGCTCCCCCGGCTTGACACAACCACTCTCCCTGCTTACCTACCAGCCCCCCCTCCCACTGACCTAGTGGAAGAATTTGAAGTAGCAAAACGCCTGGACAAACTAAAATTAAAACGCTCTACCACCCCCATTGACATACCTATGAAACACTTCAAGGAGTTCTCCCCGGAGCTTGCTGAACCCCTATGCTCCATCATCAATGCTTCTCTCAGTCAAGCCAGATGCCCAGCTGACTGGAAGACCTCTTATGTATCACCAGTGCCCAAGTCAACCAGCCCACAATCCTTAAATCAGCTACGACCTATTGCAATCACCCCAATACCCAGCCTAATCTGTGAAAGTTTTGTGTTCGACTGGGCTTATGCTGATATTGCAGGAGTCGTAGACCCTCAGCAATTTGGCAACATGAAAACTTCCTCCACCACTCACTGTCTTGTCAGCTTTCTCGATTACATATACCGCCATCTCGAGAAACGAAAAACGTCTGTAGCTGTCGCCTTCATTGATTTCACTAAAGCATTCGACCTAGTCGACCACAATATAATCATCAACAAAGCTATTGACCTCGGGCTTCGGAGAAGTCTTATACCATGACTTACAGACTTCCTCAGTGACCGACGCCAAGCTGTACGCTTCCGAGGGGCTGTCTCCACCTTTCAGTCACTCACCTGTGGCGTCCCCCAAGGCACCAAGATGGGACCACTCTGCTTCCTTATGCTCATCAATGATGCCCTAAGAGAAACCCCCGCTCGCTGGAAATATGTCGACGATCCACCATTGGGATCAGCGTCAACAATTCTGCTCCCAACTATACCGCCCTTCAGGATTTATTGAACAGTCTTCAAAACTGGGCCACCAACAACCATGTCACCATCAACCATACCAAGACCATGGTTATGCACATCAACCTCTCCTCCGACATTGTCCCACCTCCTTCCATTACTTTAGGTCCGAACACACTCCAGGTTGTAGATTCCACGAAGCTCCTGGGCGCCACCATAGACAACAAACTAAATTGGAAACCACGCGTCAGTGAAGTTGTCAAATCCTCCAGTTTCCGTCTCCACCTCCTCCGCCGACTCAAGTCCCTCAGAGTTCCTGCACCCGAGCTCCTCAGTGTTTACACAACATTCATACTTCCCAAGCTCACCTATGCCTCCTCCACCTGGTCTTCCTCCCTAAATGCCACACAACGTAAACACCTAGAAAAAGTGCAAAAGAGGGCATGCAAGATTATTCTCTCCCCTTCCTACTCCACATATCAAGAAGCGCTCAACACACTGACCCTTTCGACTCTCACTGACCATCACCACGACCTCATCTGCAAATTTGGTAAGAAGCTTCTACACCATCCACGACACCGGCTCCTACTACCACCTGAGATCCCTAGCCCGAGAATTGCTGTTCGACACCACAACCGCATCCAGCCGATACGTGCACGAACTGATCGCTATAAGAACAGCCCAGTCCCAACCATTGTAAAAATTATCAATAACTTGTAATAGACCAGTGTATTCACTCCCAGTAAATACTACTTCTTGCACTGTCACTATGTTGAAATGCACTGTAGTTTGAGCTTTTCCCCATCTAGCTATTATATATCTTATTTGTATCACTTATGTTACTTGTATATTATTTATCATTCGAAACCCATTCCCCAAATATGTAATTGTATATTTTCAGCCTTCTGGCTGCCAAGCTCTTTCAATAAACCGTTAATTATTATTATTATTATTATTATTATTAAATAAGGGCATGGGGGGGGGGCCAGGGTTTTTTTAGGGGGAGTCAGCAAAAGTACACGGATTTTTAAAATTCACGGGTATCTCTGTTACCTAACCCCCGCGTATGTTAAGGGCCGACTGTATCTGTGTTCTTCTGGCTAAATACTCTGTTTCAATATCAACTGTGACAGCTCATATTAACTGTCATTGTCCTCTCCCTCCTTAAAGGAGAGAGGCACCTGCACCTCAAGAGTGACACTAAGGATTTCCACTGTCGACGAAGTGGTGAGTCGTGGTGAAGGACAGGAAGGTGACGAGGCATATGGTGGTAGGTGTGCAGTCTTTGACAGTGAGGACTGTGTTCTGGGGCGACGAGGAACACTGTCACCACTTGTACCAGGCTGACTGCTGCTCCAGCACTAGGAGGTCTGGAGCAGGGACCTTGGGGAAGTAGTCCCCAATCTCACGCTGCTTCATCTGGTCATCTGCTGTAGTTCATCTATAGCAACTGTTCTCATATCTCAAATGTTCTGCTAAAAAGAAAGGAGGTGGAGGATGTCGGTGTTGGCCGTAAAATACAGGAGGCTGTCCAGGTGTGTCCTCATCGTCTCTCGAGACTGATGGTGGGAACTTCCCCACTTCTTTCTCTCTCTCGTCCTCTTCGTCCTCCCATCTTTCTTCATAGGCCCTGATGACACCAGCTGCTATTTCCTCCTGGATTATGTCACCATAGCCAGGATCATTTGCACCCACTCTACCACCCCCCACATCCTCCATGGTCACAGTAGTGTCACCACTGTCACAGAAAAGGGTGTGGGGTCTCTTCCAGTTTGAAGCCCTCGAAGTCTGCATCATCCTGTATTTTCACTGCTTTAGCAGCAGCAGCAGCAGCACCACCACCACCACCACCACCACCACCATCATTCAGGACCATCTCCCACATTCCTGAATGTAGTCAGTAGAATCTTGTCCCAGGCTGCCTTGAGGTTTAACAGTGCATCCTGGATGCTGTAGTCCTTGATGTTCTTGCAGTGTCCTAGTGCCCAAGTGTCTCCTCCCCCTCTGGCACTGGTTCCACAACCAGAACGCCATAGAAGAGGAGATGCCTGTAGTGGTGTTTGCAGGCCAGAATGCTGCCCTGATCCATGGGCTGTATGAGTGCGGTGGTGTTAGGGGGTAAAATCTTCACTCTGATGTGCCCATTAGTATTTTTAAGTCACCCTGAGGGTGGGCAGGTGCATTGTCAAGGATGAGCAAGGCCTTGACCTCTTTCCTGTAACACATTTAACTAACCCACAGGGTACAGTACAGGCTCTTGATAGAATTTGTCTGGTGTGTTTTCAGTAGAGCTCATGTTAATGTTAGAATTGATATACATATTCAGCTACTCCTCGACCTACGACCTACTCGACTTACGACCACCCGGACATACGACAGCCTCAGTCATACCAAAATTTTGTCAAATTATGTATTTTCGAGTCCAGACGTTAGTGATCGCGCTGTGTGCTGACAAAATTTTCGTTTGTAATTCACTTTAAAATGGCTGGCAAGCTTAAAAGTGAGAGTTTTGTGGTGCTGAGAAGAAAAAGAGACACCCATATTAGATTTTCTATGTATTATTTAAGCATTTTCGACTTATGACCAATTCGACTTACGACCTGGATTTGGGTCCCAAACCCCGTCGTAAGTTGAGGAGCAACTGTAGTTACTTTGTGATACTGTATTGGTTTTCTGGCCAGGTAAACTGTTTCTATCAATAATTTTATCAGTAACTGAGGTTGCCTGTAGACTGGAATTGGCTGAATGATGAGAGATTTGTCAGAAATTCTGTATCCAAATTGTTTTACATCTTTTACTTTCCTCGGCAGGTGGATGTAACTATAACGCTGCAGGTGGCTATGAATGCTTCACTGGCAGATATATCAACACTCACCATCCTCCGTAAGAAGATCTGTCTTAGGGGTGAGTCCTTGTTTCAATCCAGGTCTTGCTTCTTCTCAATTATTGCCCATCTTTTACGGTCAAATGGTTAACTATATAGTAGAAGTACTGTACAGAAGTTTAAATTTTACCCCATAAGAAAAGTCACTTGCATGATTGTCACTTCAAAGTACTTTATTGTGCTAAATTAGGTTAAAAATACTCCTACTGGCTTGCTAAGGTACACTGTCTATAATGTACACTTGCCACAAAAAGTTCTCGACAGGCACAAAGGGTCATGCAATATGACAAAATGAACAAGAAATCTGAACATTGCTTTCTGAGGAAGTTTTAGTGTGAATTAAATTACTTTTTTCACCTTTAAATGTTAATAAAATGAGCAACATATATTATGAAATATTGAAAATCACTTCTCAACCTAGCATGCCAACCATTGCGAGGTGACACGAGCCACAGTGCTCGTTCTGAAATCTACAGTGACCGGCTGTTTGAGAACTCGTTGTGGGGAGTGTACAATATACTGTACAGTGTCCATATTGAACAAGTCGCCATCCATATTAACCAGATCAGCTGATATGTGGCCCAGTTCAAAATGGTTTAAAACAGTCTTTATATATCTAATAATGTTTATATTTATTTTGTTCAACCTCACAGTTAATCTGTTAACAATGTGTGTTTTAACTTACTGTAGTTACTCAGTAGTACCTGTTGTTTGTCTTGGTTATTTAGTAATGTAAACCAATAAACAGCAGCCATAATCATTGTATGGTTGGTGGCCATTATAAGGTAGCTGTAGGGATGGTGGCCATCACCATTATAAGGTAGCTGTAGGGATGGTGGCCATCACCATTATAAGGTAGCTGTAGGGATGGTGGCCATCACCATTATAAGGTAGCTGTAGGGATGGTGGTCATCACCATTATAAGGTAGCTGTATGGATGGTGGTCATCACCATTATAAGGTAGCTGTATGGATGGTGGCCATCACCATTATAAGGTAGCTGTAGGGATGGTGGCCATCACCATTATAAGGTAGCTGTAGGGATGGTGGCCATCACCATTAAAAGGTAGCTGTATGGATGGTGGCCATCACCATTATAAGGTAGCTGTAGGGATGGTGGCCATCACCATTATAAGGTAGCTGTAGGGATGGTGGTCATCATCATTATAAGGTAGCTGTAGGGATGGTGGCCATCACCATTATAAGGTAGCTGTAGGGATGGTGGCCATCACCATTATAAGGTAGCTGTAGGGATGGTGGCCATCACCATTATAAGGTAGCTGTAGGGATGGTGGCCATCACCATTATAAGGTAGCTGTAGGGATGGTGGCCATCACCATTATAAGGTAGCTGTAGGGATAGTGGCCATCACCATTATAAGGTAGCTGTAGGGATGGTGGCCATCACCATTATAAGGTAGCTGTAGGGATGGTGGCCATCACCATTATAAGGTAGCTGTAGGGATGGTGGCCATCACCATTATAAAGTAGCTGTAGGGATGGTGGCCATCACCATTATAAGGTAGCTGTAGGGATGGTGGCCATCACCATTATAAGGTAGCTGTAGGGATGGTGGTCATCACCATTATAAGGTAGCTGTAGGGATAGTGGCCATCACCATTATAAGGTAGCTGTAGGGATGGTGGCCATCACCATTATAAGGTAGCTATATGGATGGTGGTCATCACCATTATAAGGTAGCTGTATGGATGGTGGCCATCACCATTAAAAGGTAGCTGTATGGATGGTGGCCATCACCATTATAAGGTAGCTGTAGGGATGGTGGCCATCACCATTATAAGGTAGCTGTAGGGATGGTGGCCATCACCATTATAAGGTAGCTGTAGGGATGGTGGCCATTGCCATTATGAGGTAGCTGTATGGATGGTGGTCATCACCATTATAAGGTAGCTGTAGGGATGGTGGTCATCATCATTATAAGGTAGCTGTAGGGATGGTGGCCATCACCATTATAAGGTAGCTGTAGTGATGGTGGCCATCACCATTATAAGGTACCTATGGGGATGGTGGCCATCACCATTATAAGGTAGCTGTATGGATGGTGGCCATCACCATTATAAGGTAGCTGTAGGGATGGTGGCCATCACCATTATAAGGTAGCTGTATGGATGGTGGCCATCACCATTATAAGGTACCTATGGGGATGGTGGCCATCACCATTATAAGGTAGCTGTAGGGATGGTGGCCATCACCATTATAAGGTAGCTGTATGGATGGTGGCCATCACCATTATAAGGTAGCTGTAGGGATGGTGGCCATCACCATTATAAGGTAGCTGTAGGGATGGTGGCCATCACCATTATAAGGTAGCTGTAGGGATGGTGGCCATCACCATTATAAGGTAGCTGTATGGATGGTGGCCATCACCATTATAAGGTAGCTGTAGGGATGGTGGTCATCATCATTATAAGGTAGCTTTAGGGATGGTGGCCATCACCATTATGAGGTAGCTGTATGGATGGTGGCCATCACCATTATAAGGTAGCTGTAGGGATGGTGGCCATCACCATTATAAAGTAGCTGTAGGGATGGTAGCCATCACCATTATGCGGTAGCTGTATGGATAGTGGCCATCACCATTATAAGGTAGCTGTAGGGATGGTGATCATCACCATTATAAGGTAGCTATAGGGATGGTGGCCATCACCATTATAAGGTAGCTGTAGGGATGGTGGCCATCACCATTATAAGGTAGCTGTAGGGATGGTGGCCATCACCATTATAAGGTAGCTGTAGGGATGGTGGCCATCACCATTATAAGGTAGCTGTATGGATGGTGGTCATCACCATTATAAGGTAGCTGTAGGGATGGTGGCCATCACCATTATAAGGTAGCTGTATGGATGGTGGTGATCACCATTATAAGGTAGCTGTAGGGATGGTGGCCATCGCCATTATAAGGTAGCTGTAGGGATGGTGGCCATCACCATTATTAGGTAGCTGTAGGGATGGTGGCCATCACCATTATAAGGTAGCTGTAGGGATGGTGGTCATCACCATTATAAGGTAGCTTTAGGGATGGTGGCCATCACCATTATAAGGTAGCTGTAGGGATGGTGGCCATCATCATTATAAGGTTGCTGTAGGGATGGTGGCCATCACCATTATAAGGTAGCTGTAGGGATGGTGGCCATCAGCATTATAAGGTAGCTGTAGGGATGGTGGCCATCATCATTATAAGGTAGCTGTAGGGATGGTGGCCATCAGCATTATAAGGTAGCTGTAGGGATGGTGGCCATCACCATTATAAGGTAGCTGTAGGGATGGTGGCCATCACCATTATAAGGTAGCTGTAGGGATGGTGGCCATCACCATTATAAAGTAGCTGTATGGATGGTGGCCATCACCATTATAAGGTAGCTGTAGGGATGGTGGCCATCACCACTATAAGGTAGCTGTATGGATGGTGGCCATCACCATTATAAGGTAGCTGTAGGGATGGTGGCCATCACCATTATAAGGTAGCTGTATGGATGGTGGCCATCACCATTATAAGGTAGCTGTATGGATGGTGGCCATCGCCATTATAAGGTAGCTGTAGGGATGGTGGCCATCACCATTATAAGGTAGCTGTAGGGATGGTGGCCATCACCATTATAAGGTAGCTGTATGGATGGTGGCCATCGCCATTATAAGGTAGCTGTAGGGATGGTGGCCATCACCATTATAAGGTAGCTGTATGGATGGTGGCCATCACCATTATAAGGTAGCTGTATGGATGGTGGTCATCATCATTATAAGGTAGCTGTAGGGATGGTGGCCATCACTATTATAAGGTAGCTGTATGGATGTTGGCCATCACCATTATAAGGTAGCTGTATGGATGGTGGTCATCATCATTATAAGGTAGCTGTAGGGATGGTGGTCATCACCATTATAAGGTAGCTGTAGGGATGGTGGCCATCGCCATTATAAGGTAGCTGTATGGATGGTGGCCATCACCATTATAAGGTAGCTGTAGGGATGGTGGCCATCGCCATTATAAGGTAGCTGTAGGGATGGTGGCCATCACCATTATAAGGTAGCTGTAGGGATGGTGGCCATCACCATTATAAGGTAGCTGTAGGGATGGTGGCCATCGCCATTATAAGGTAGCTGTAGGGATGGTGGCCATCACCATTATAAGGTAGCTGTAGGGATGGTGGCCATCACCATTATAAGGTAGCTGTAGGGATGGTGGCCATCACCATTATAAGGTAGCTGTATGGATTGTGGCCATCACCATTATAAGGTAGCTGTAGGGATGGTGGCCATCGCCATTATAAGGTAGCTGTAGGGATGGTGGCCATCACCATTATAAGGTAGCTGTATGGATGGTGGCCATCACCATTATAAGGTAGCTGTAGGGATGGTGGCCATCACCATTATAAGGTAGCTGTAGGGATGGTGGTCATCACCATTATAAGGTAGCTGTAGGGATGGTGGCCATCACCATTATAAGGTAGCTGTAGGGATGGTGGCCATCACCATTATAAGGTAGCTGTAGGGATGGTGGCCATCACCATTATAAGGTAGCTGTATGCATGGTGGCCATCACCATTATAAGGTAGCTGTAGGGATCGTTGCCATCATCATTATAAGGCAGCTATAGGGATGGTGGCCATCACCATTATAAGGTAGCTGTAGGGATGGTGGCCATCACCATTATATGGTAGCTGTAGGGATGATGGCCATCACCATTATAAGGTAGCTGTATGGATGGTGGCCATCACCATTATAAGGTAGCTGTAGTGATGGTGGCCATCACCATTATAAGGTAGCTGTAGGGATGGTGGCCATCACCATTATAAGGTAGCTGTAGTGATGGTGGCCATCACCATTATAAGGTAGCTGTAGGGATGGTTGCCATCACCATTATGAGGTAGCTGTAGGGATGGTGGCCATCACCATTATAAGGTAGCTGTAGGGATGGTGGCCATCACCATTATAAGGTAGCTGTATGGATGGTGGCCATCACCATTATAAGGTAGCTGTAGGGATGGTGGCCATCATCATTATAAGGTAGCTGTAGGGATGGTGGCCATCATCATTATAAGGTAGCTGTAGGGATGGTGGCCATCACCATTATAAGGTAGCTGTAGGGATGGTGGCCATCATCATTATAAGGTAGCTGTAGGGATGGTGGTCATCATCATTATAAGGTAGCTGTAGGGATGGTGGCCATCACCATTATAAGGTAGCTGTAGGGATGGTGGCCATCATCATTATAAGGTAGCTGTAGGGATGGTGGTCATCATCATTATAAGGTAGCTGTAGGGATGGTGGCCATCACCATTATAAGGTAGCTGTAGGGATGGTGGCCATCATCATTATAAGGTAGCTGTAGGGATGGTGGCCATCATCATTATATGGTAGCTGTAGGGATGGTGGCCATCATCATTATAAGGTAGCTGTAGGGATGGTGGTCATCACCATTATAAGGTAGCTGTAGGGATGGTGGCCATCGCCATTATAAGGTAGCTGTAGGGATGGTGGCCATCACCATTATAAGGTAGCTGTAGGGATGGTGGCCATCGCCATTATAAGGTAGCTGTAGGGATGGTGGCCATCACCATTATAAGGTAGCTGTAGGGATGGTGGCCATCACCATTATAAGGTAGCTGTAGGGATGGTGGCCATCGCCATTATAAGGTAGCTGTAGGGATGGTGGCCATCACCATTATAAGGTAGCTGTAGGGATGGTGGCCATCACCATTATAAGGTAGCTGTAGGGATGGTGGCCATCACCATTATAAGGTAGCTGTATGGATTGTGGCCATCACCATTATAAGGTAGCTGTAGGGATGGTGGCCATCGCCATTATAAGGTAGCTGTAGGGATGGTGGCCATCACCATTATAAGGTAGCTGTATGGATGGTGGCCATCACCATTATAAGGTAGCTGTAGGGATGGTGGCCATCACCATTATAAGGTAGCTGTAGGGATGGTGGTCATCACCATTATAAGGTAGCTGTAGGGATGGTGGCCATCACCATTATAAGGTAGCTGTAGGGATGGTGGCCATCACCATTATAAGGTAGCTGTAGGGATGGTGGCCATCACCATTATAAGGTAGCTGTATGCATGGTGGCCATCACCATTATAAGGTAGCTGTAGGGATCGTTGCCATCATCATTATAAGGCAGCTATAGGGATGGTGGCCATCACCATTATAAGGTAGCTGTAGGGATGGTGGCCATCACCATTATATGGTAGCTGTAGGGATGATGGCCATCACCATTATAAGGTAGCTGTATGGATGGTGGCCATCACCATTATAAGGTAGCTGTAGTGATGGTGGCCATCACCATTATAAGGTAGCTGTAGGGATGGTGGCCATCACCATTATAAGGTAGCTGTAGTGATGTTGGCCATCACCATTATAAGGTAGCTGTAGGGATGGTTGCCATCACCATTATGAGGTAGCTGTAGGGATGGTGGCCATCACCATTATAAGGTAGCTGTAGGGATGGTGGCCATCACCATTATAAGGTAGCTGTATGGATGGTGGCCATCACCATTATAAGGTAGCTGTAGGGATGGTGGCCATCATCATTATAAGGTAGCTGTAGGGATGGTGGCCATCATCATTATAAGGTAGCTGTAGGGATGGTGGCCATCACCATTATAAGGTAGCTGTAGGGATGGTGGCCATCATCATTATAAGGTAGCTGTAGGGATGGTGGTCATCATCATTATAAGGTAGCTGTAGGGATGGTGGCCATCACCATTATAAGGTAGCTGTAGGGATGGTGGCCATCATCATTATAAGGTAGCTGTAGGGATGGTGGTCATCATCATTATAAGGTAGCTGTAGGGATGGTGGCCATCACCATTATAAGGTAGCTGTAGGGATGGTGGCCATCATCATTATAAGGTAGCTGTAGGGATGGTGGCCATCATCATTATATGGTAGCTGTAGGGATGGTGGCCATCATCATTATAAGGTAGCTGTAGGGATGGTGGCCATCACCATTATAAGGTAGCTGTAGGGATGGTGGCCATCACCATTATAGGGTAGCTGTAGGGATGGTGGCCATCATCATTATAAGGTAGCTGTAGGGATGGTGGCCATCATCATTATAGGGTAGCTGTAGGGATGGTGGCCATCATCATTATAAGGTAGCTGTAGGGATGGTGGCCATCACCATTATAAGGTAGCTGTAGGGATGGTGGCCATCATCATTATAAGGTAGCTGTAGGGATGGTGGCCATCATCATTGTATGTTAGTCTTCTAGGTATCTGAACTTGTCCCATTTGGTCCTGTTTGATAAAAATTAAAAGTGTTTGATCAATCAAAATGTAACCAAAGTTTGTTTGTTTGTCTGTTACCAGACACATGTGTGCCGGGTGGAAGGTGTTGGCAATGATAAACAGTAATGTTGATACAGTACATATCACATCATATAAAATACAATAGCACATATTTTATGTACCAGAAATAACTCCTTCCACACTCAAACCATCATCGAGGTGACGCCACAGCTCAGCCAGGCAGTCAACCAACTGACTCCAAGATATGTGTGGGGGCTGCTTGCGTGTGCGGGGGTGCGCGCGCGTGTGTGGGTGTGTGCGCGCGTGTGTGGGTGTGTGCGCGTGTGGGGGTGAGCGAGTTCTTGAGTGCAAGGGTGTGTTTGTTTCTTGATGTCAAATTGTTGTATAGTATTGTCCCACCGTGAAAGATGTGACACAAGTTTGTCTTTCTTGTACCAGTTGTTCCTCTCAAGAAGATTACTGCAAGTTAAAATATATGAATAAATTATCTCCAGTTCTTCCCTTCACCATAGTGTTGGCTGTTGTAGAGTTCTGTGCTCTTATCTGGGTGTGTTGCTTCATGTAGAGTTGTGCGAGTCACTTACAGCATAAAACTTGAACAGCTTTTCACGTTTTGTTTTCATATTTGGTCATGTTACCAACACACTTACTTGTTGTATATTGGTAAGCCAAACATACTTCCTCTTCACACCACAGTTGTTGGATGCTATTTTAAGAATAGAATAAGAGCTAAAATAACATAAATAAGTGAGACAAGTACAGAACAAATGCCTCAAGTTGAGACTAATAGAGAGTGGCAGGAGGTTAATGGGAGCACATGGCAGCAGTCAGCAGCAAATCTCACACTATTTTATAATGAATTCTGATCATACAGTTACAGGTGGCCTATCAAAAATCCGGCAACCTCGGAACCTGAGGAGTGCCGGATTTTCGAAAATGCCGGAAAACTGATGGTTATATTTGCTGTATAAGTTTAACAGAAAATGACAACCTGTACAGTCCTTTAAACAAAGAAAATTAAACACTTTAGTTAGGATAATATAATTGACATTGCTGGATTCCTTGTAAGACCAGGAATATTTTGAATATAAATGTCATATATTTTGCACAAAAGATAACATATTTACTCAGAGTAAACATTATATCTAAAATTTGTATGTCTATTGCAAAATCTATGATGTTTATATTCAAAATGATCATCAAATTGTAAGAATTCCAGCAATGTAAATTATATTCTGGCCGGGTAATTTGTATGAATTTTATGAGCTAAAACAAATATCTTCATTAAATAAACAAAGAAATATTTGAAAATGCGCTCTGAAATCCATGCTGGAAAACTGAAGGTTCCAGTTTATCGGTTGCCGGATTTTTGATAGGCCACCTGTATTAGAATTTAATATATTTTCTCAATTTGTATTTTTAGACCTGAGATGATGTACCATACTGTATAAGTAAAACTCTTGTGTTGAGCAGACAGTGAGGTGGAAGCAGATGGAGTGTCGGTGGAGATGGTGGAGGCGCGTCACTCCACCACCGTGGTGTATATTACTCTCGCCTGTCTGGCAGTCTTCCTGGTGGTTGTGGTCGTCCTCGCCATCGTCAATCAAATCAACAATAATAAGAACGCTCCTGGCAGGTCAGTGTGTTGTATTATATTTATAATTTTTTGTGACTTCCCCTATCTATTACTGTACTTATTTACCATATGGTATTTATATGTGTATGGTGTGTACAGTCATCATGTCTGTTGCAATGGTCTGTGTCACATTTAATACTGTACAGTGTATGAAAACACTTTACACACGAATGAGAGAATCACATGTGGTAATAGTATCGTTGATGTAGTTTTTACCTCACAGACAGTGTTTTAATTTGCTACAGCTAACGCGTATACTAGGGTGTGACAGTTGCCCCAACTTTGCCCTACAATGCTGTTCAAAATTTTGGTGTTACATATTGACAAAAAATACCCACGTGCAATTTTTTGAAGATTCATGCATATTTGAGTGAGCACCAGCAATTTGAAAAATAGCGATTTTGCTTATACAGTCGACCCTCGTTAATTCGGAATAATAGGGGGAAAGGGTGTCCGTTTTAGCCGATTGTCCGAATTAACCGATTTAGGGGTTAATATTGCATAATATTGCATTATACAGCTATGTGTATGTAATTTGAGTGCCCTGTCATAGGAGTCCATTTTCTCTCACTTCAGGACACCTGAGTCGTCCGTTTTCTCTTAATCTTAGAGTGCACCAGAGACTTCATTAATCCTTAGAAGTGAGACAGAATTTGAAACTGCAACCCCAATTGCAACTGGGACATTCCCAGAACCAGAAATTTGATACGGACAGTTCAGATTTCGTCCGAATTATCCGAAATCCGGATTAAATGGGTCCGAATTAATGAGGGTCGACTGTACAGTCATGCGCCGGTTGACGCCCTAGATACGTTCTTGGAAACGTGACGTTAACCGAAGTGGACGTTGTCCGATCATCACATAAACTTTGTATTTATACTTACGTGTATGTGGAATACTATATACGTATATATACACTTTTACTCTTAAATCACTACTGTAATGTGATGCAGGTGATTAATTTTTATTTCTTGTGCAAAATACATGATGTTTTTATTAAAATTATTCACTGTTATACAAGGATTCCAGCAACGCTGGGCAGATGGGGGAGAGAGAGGGTGGGAGCGAGTGAGGGGGCTTGGGGGGGAGGGGAGGTAGTACGTTTGACAGTTGGCACCGGCCCAGGTCTAACGCGTGTATATTTATCAGTTCTTAAGTGACTAAGCTTCTCTCTTATAAAAAGCCAGTGACATGACCTGGGTGAATATAATTAACATAGCTGGGATTCTTGTAACATACTGATTAATTTGAATATAAACATGCTATAATTTGCACTAGACAAAACAATTTTAGTACCATAATAAAATTAGTACATGTGCACTCCAGCTTTGCGCTAAAGTCATTTATTTCTATTACGTTTCTTTTAGTATGGTGTGTGCATGTAAATGGATGAAAATATATGAAGAAATTGATGTAAATCTACCCAAAAATGCAGTTGAAAAACTTTTTTATAAAATGTACTACAGTACTGTACACTAATGTACAACAATTTTTATCTCTTGAGCAAAATATATGACATTTATATTCAAATTATTGGCTGTCTTGCAAGGATTCCAGCAATGGAAATTATTATCTCCTAACTTTAGTCTGAGATATTATATAAGATAAAGACTGTAAGCCTAAAAGGCTGGGGGGGGGGGAGGGTGCTAGCCAGCGAGGGGTTAGGGGGGGGGGGGGTTGAGGTGATAAGTTTGAGCCGAAGGTCTCTGTGTGTTTATTTGACAGTCCTACTAAGCTTCTCTCATTTTAAAATGCCAGTGATATGACCTGGGAGAATATAATTAACATAGCTGGGATTCTTGCAAGATACTGATTTATTTGAATATAAACATGATGTAATTCGCACTAGACATAGCAATTTTAGTACCATAATCAAATTAGTACATGTGCACTCCAGCTTTGCACTAAGGTCATTTATTTCTATTACGTTTCTTTTAGTATGGTGTGTGCATGTAAATGGATGAAAATAAATGAAGAAATTTATGTAAATCTACCCAAAAATACAGTTGAAAAACTTTTTAGAAAATGTACAGGTTGTACCTCTCTAGTCCGGCATTCTGTGGTCCGGAAATTCCCGTGGTCCGGAACGATTTTTGTTTGTCCAATACAGTAGAAGTCCAAAAATCCGGACTGCTTGGGGATTGGGTCGGTCCGGATTTTCGGATTTTCCGGATTCTCAGGCAGTACTTTTAAAATTAAAATTTAAGGAGGAATAAAGAAGAGATGAACAGGTACATTTTGATACTTTATTCATCAGCAAATATAGCATGCTTCATTTATCAAAACGAGCAGTTTTAATGAAAAAGCTGTGAATTCTAGAATTTTATTCTTTGCCTTTTTGATATCATAAATTGTAGACTTTCCAATGTTGTATTTTCCATTAGAACAGTATTGCTCACACCACGTACTAGTTTCTTAATTATTTCAAGTTTGTCACTCAATTTCAACGTGTTCGTCTTTCTCTTCACACAACGAAGTTTATCTACTTTAGGAGCCATTATCATGGGCTTGTACAGTAATCTGTAAATGGAAAGAGTAGGACTCAAAATATTGTTCTATTCATACTGTGCTTGATATAATGCATTCAAGGAAATGTAATATTTTTGCTAAAATGACGTACGTATTATAGTGGAAAGTGGGATAAAATCGTGACGAAAACAATGACTTTCGCTTTCTTTCGTTCAAAAGATGTTACCGTAATCACTTTTCGAATGGTTTAGTTAAAAAACTGTTGTACTGTATTACAATAATATTCCATCCTAATTGACTTGAATAAATACTACGATACCATATTTCTGAATATTTTCATTAAAATCCATCAAAATCATTTTCTTTGTCATCGTCTGCAGCACCAAACAGCTTCTCCCAGTCCTCTCCTTGAACAGGGCTAGAGGGTACGTGTTTTTCGAATCGTTTTCAGTTAAAAAACTATTACATCACACGTATATTTTACCTAAACTGCGCCTGAATGAATATATTCTCGGAAATAAATAGTAGTTTTGCTGAAACGTGATGTATTTCAATGTCGAAAACAAAAGAATTTACCTAAGCTTCCGATGTTCTTGAGATGTTACTCGTTTTTTTAATAGTTTTCGGTTAAAATTCTGTTATATTACAATGATATTCTATTCATACTGTGCTTGATATAATACATTCACGGAAATGTAATATTTTTGCTGAAATTACGTACGTATTAAAGTGGGATAAAATCGTGACGAAAACAATGACTTTCGCTTTCTTTCGTTCAAAAGATGTTACCGTAATCGCTTTTCGAATGGTTTAGTTAAAAAGCTGTTGTATTACAATAATATTCCCTCCTAATTGACTTGAATAAATACTTGAATGGAAATATACAATATTTTTGTTGAAACTACCCGCGTTTCAGTGTAAAGTGTTGTAATAATAAATGGTAAACAATTTGCCTTCGGCACTCGTGTTTCAGTTTATAGGACGTAGAGCGTTTTTACTGAAGGTTTTGTTGTTCGCTTACCCTCAAAAACGTGGGTCGAACTATAAACGAGGAATATCATAAATTAACAATTTCTTGGTAAAAAAATCAGGGCCGACAGATAAACGAGGGGGGGTTTATAGATGAGTATATACGGTATGTTGTCACAGTTTGATTGCTCGTTTTTAAGTGGAGACCACATGGTCGCTTGTTGTCGCTGTGCAGCTGTGGCGCTCACGCATGCGCACATACACACTAATGTTGACGCAGCTGAGCAAACAAATAACCATTTCGCTACTATATGCCAGACGCTCCCCCGGCTTGACACAACCACTCTCCCTGCTTACCTACCAGCCCCCCTTCCCACTGACTTAGTAGAAGAATTTGAAGTAGCAAAACGCCTGGACAAACTAAAATTAAAACGCTCTACCACCCCCATTGACTCACCAATGAAACTCTTCAAGGAGTTCTCCCCAGAGCTTGCTAAACCCCTATGCTCCATCATCAATGCTTCTCTCAGTCAAGCCAGATGCCCAGCTGACTGGAAGACCTCTTATGTATCACCAGTGCCCAAGTCAACCAGCCCACAATCCTTAAATCAGCTACGACCTATTGCAATCACCCCAATACCCAGCCTACTCTGTGAAAGTTTTGTGTTCGACTGGGCTTATGCTGATATTGCAGGAGTCGTAGACCCTCAGCAATTTGGCAATATGAAGACTTCCTCCACCACTCACTGTCTTGTCAGCTTTCTCGATTACATATACCGCCATCTCGAGAAACGAAAAACGTCTGTAGCTGTCGCCTTCATTGATTTCACTAAAGCGTTCGACCTAGTCAACCACAATATAATCAACAGAGCTATTGACCTCGGGCTTCGAAGAAGTCTTATACCATGGCTTACAGACTTCCTCAGTGACCGACGCCAAGCTGTACGCTTCCGAGGGGCTGTCTCCACCTTTCAGTCACTCACCTGTGGCGTCCCCCAAGGCACCAAGATGGGACCACTCTGCTTCCTTATGCTCATCAATGATGCCCTAAGAGAAACCCCTGCTCGTTGGAAATATGTCGACGACTCCACCATTGGGATCAGCGTCAACAATTCTGCTCCCAACTATACCGCCGTTCAGGATTTATTGAACAGTCTCCAAAACTGGGCCACCAACAACCATGTCACCATCAACCATACCAAGACCATGGTTATGCACATCAACCTCTCCTCTGACATTGTCCCACCTCCTTCCATCACTCTAGGTCCGAACACACTCCAGGTTGTAGATTCCACGAAGCTCCTCGGCGTCACCATAGACAACAAACTAAATTGGAAACCACACGTCAGTGAAGTTATCAAATCCTCCAGTTTCCGTCTCCACCTCCTCCGCCGACTCAAGTCCCTCGGAGTTCCTGCACACGAGCTCCTCAGTGTTTACACAACATTCATACTTCCCAAGCTCACCTATGCCTCCCCCACCTGGTCTTCCTCCCTAAATGCCACACAACGTAAACACCTAGAAAAAGTGCAATAGAGGGCATGCAAAATTATTCTCTCCCCTTCCTACTCCACATATCAAGAAGCGCTCAACACACTGACCCTTTCGACTCTCACTGACCATCACCACGACCTCATCTGCAAATTTGGTAAGAAGCTTCTACACCATCCCCGACACCGGCTCCTACTACCACCTGAGATCCCTAGTCCGAGAATTGCTATTCGACACCACAACCGCATCCAGCCCATACGTGCACGAACTGATCGCTATAAGAACAGCCCAGTCCCAACCATTGTAAAAATTATCAATAACTTGTAATAAAGCAGTGTATTCACTCCCAGTAAACACTACTCCTTGCACTGTCACTATGTTGAAATGAACTGCAGTTTGAGCTTTTCCCTATCTAGTTATTATATGTCTTATTTGTGTCACTTATGTTACTTGTATATTATTTGTAATTCGTAACCCATTCCCCAAATATGTAACTGTATATTTTCAGCCTTCTGGCTGCCAAGTTCTTTCAATAAACCGTTAATTATTATTATTATTATTATTATTAAGCCCGCTACAAAAAAATAATTAATTTTCCAAAAGTCCGGATTCTCGGGTGGTCCGGATTTTTGGACTTTTACTGTAGGTAGATAAGCAGCTTTTTTTTCTTTTTTTTTTTTTACTTATCTGAATTACTATTATTATTATTACTGGAGTATTTCATTTTTGCCCCTCAGTCTCCAATGTGGGTCAGTAACCTGTGCCTGGGTGGGCTAATCCCCGTAAAAAAAAAACAACAAAGCCGCGAGAAATTAAGGTTTGTTTACATCTGGCAGTTCTGCTTTCTCTCTGTCTATACCAGGGGTGGCCAACCTTTTACAAACCATGCGTCAATTTGTTCACACACTAGATCAGATGCGCCATACAACTCTTGTACCCCCCGTCTACTTCTTGTAAAAATATGTTTATTGACATAATTAGCATTTTTACATGATAAAATTATTAAATATAAAAACAATATCTGTTAAAGCAGATAAACATTACTTACCTTTCATGAGTCTTTTGAGTCTGTTTTGATTTCGCCAGTCTTTCAATGTTTGGAGTTAAATTTGTTACTGAGAGCAGCAGAGAATTCTTCAAATTTGAATCAGTCAGTCACGACCTCGTTTTGCTTTTAATCAATTTCATGGATGAAAATGCTTGTTCACATCTATTTGTCGTTCCGAAACGACACATATAACTCTGGGCAAATTTTCTTAGTTCTGGGAAATTTTCACAGGGTAATGATTGCCAGAAATTAATCATGTTAGAAGCATTTGGGACTGAGGAAAGCTCATCAAATTTCATTTTCAATAATGAATTTGTTTTCAAGTCAATAAGTTCCATTTGTATGTCACTAGGCATCTTCATTATTTTTTGTTCACAAAGTGAAAATGGGTTTATAAATGCGAGTATGCAGTCTTCTTCTTTAGCAAAATCACGAAAACGACTTTCAAATGACTCTTGCAATAACTTGATTTTTTCAGTATATTTTGTCAAATTGCCATTATCAGCAGCACATTCACTCTGCTGTTTTAAGTGCAGAAACTGGCTCAAATCCTCATTTCTAACTGAGAGATGAACAGTTTTAACTTCATCTTGAATACATTGATGTCATTTACTAAGCTAGGAAACAATTTGTTCTTGCCCTGCAGTTTCAAATTTAGATCATTGATATGTCTGGTAACATCAACTCAAAATGCCAAATCAAATAGCCAGTTTTTATCACATAAAAGGGCTCTTTCCACAGGTAGCTCATTTTTCTCTTCTAGAAAATTATGAACAGTATTTTTCAGTTTCCAAAACCTACTCAGAACCTGTCCTCTAGAAAGCCAGCGCACCTCACAATGAAGGACAAGGTCGCCATATTCCAAATCTAACATTTCACAATATTTTCTGAATTCTCGTCTGTTTAATGCTCTTGCTCTAATTTTATTCACACATTTCACAACCGGTAACATAACATGCTGCAAATTTAAAGGTTTTTCCACACAGTGACTCTTGGTGTATAATGCAGTGATATTTTAGTAGAGGACGATTTAAAAAGTTTTCAAGCAAAGTTGTAGTCCCGGCGACTTTACCTATCATTGACGGCGCTCCGTCAGTACACACGGTGATGAGTTTACTAGAATGTAATTGTAGATTTTCTAGGCATGATTTTACTTTGTCAAATATGTCTGATCCTCTTGTTTTTCCATGAGGCGACTCAAGACTGACAAGTTCTTCAAAGACACTAAAATGATCATCAATTCCTCTTATAAAAATGCTTAACTGGGCTACATCACACATGTCAGTTGATTTGTCCAAAGCTAAAGAAAAGAAAGTACAAGAATGGACAAGGTCTTTCAGTTGCTGAGATACATCATGAGAGAGTTCCTCTGTACGTCTCGTAACTGTCTGCTTTGATAGAGCAATTTCATCTGCTTTCCTTTCAATGCTTTTATCACCAAGACGTCTTGCAAATATTTGAAGACAAGGCTTAACAATTTCTTCTCCATCAGAGAAAGACTTCCTTTATTCCGCCAACGCTAAAGCAATTTCATAGGACGCTTCTGTCATCGACAAACTTTAACAACTTTTTTAATAAATACATTTTGTCTTCTTCTGAATTCTTCCTTTTTCTTAGTCACGTATTCTTTCCGTAACTCAGACCCAAGCACGAGCTTCAGTTTTCCTTCTATTTCAGTCTGATGCTGTGTTTTATAGTGTCTATTAAGATCATGTCTTCTATTCTGTGAAAGAGTGTTTTCACAAACATTGCACAACGGTTTTCCTGATGGACCCGCTATAAATAACAACTCATTTTCCCACTGTTCATTGAATTCATGCTTATCGCCTTCTGCTTTTCTTTTGCTCATTTTCTTTTGCACTGTGATGGGTAAGTGGAATGTAAAAAACAAGGCTTAATTTTCGAAAAGTACAAAACTGCAAATGTTCACAAAGGACGAACAAAGCAAAATGTCGTACCACACCGAGCGTCGGTTGTAAACTGGCAAGAACATGTGATGCACTGCTGGGGCAGACGCCTGGACCCTCACGGTCACACAAGTATTAAACTCGTATTGAACATGTTACGGGACGATTGCAGAGCAAAAGTCCATCTTTCCTAGTTTGATTCATTCAGCATATTTTTAACTGAAAACAGATTAATGTGAAAGAAGATAACATTCGCTAAAAAGGATGTGCACGAAATAATAAAAACGCTAAAAATAATGAGTAGGCTTACTGCCTTACTTTATTATTATCACAGGGATGCAATGCGCCACTTCTAATCATCCAATGCTCCACGTTTGGCGCATGCGTCGGAGGTTGGCCATCCCTGGTCTATACAGTAGAGAGTACAACATTTAACCCTTCAATATACTGTATATGAACAGTAAATAAGTGTTGCTTTCATATTCTTATATAGAGTAATGACGATACAGTATGTTTTTGCATGTGCTCACTTACATACGCGGTCTCACTTTTTTCTTTAACATTAATGGTTAGCTACTTATATTGTTCCATTTATTAATATTTAATAACATTACTTCAAACAACCATATTGATTTTTACATTAATTTTACTACAGCTACAACCAGGGTCTTATTTTCTTGTTTTATATGTAGAACCACTCAGTCACTGGTTTTGTAAACATTAATGAAAACAATGCCGACTCGTCTCGTGTGTTTTAATATTCCACGAATTATTAATGAATTGTATTGTTCATTTTGCACACACAAACATTAATTAAAAAAAAAATCAGAAACATTAATTAAAACATATATGAACAGTAAATAAGTGTTGCTTTCATATTCTTATGTACAGTAATGACGATATGTTTTTCTTATGTACTCACTTACATACGAGCAGTCTCACTTTTTTCTTTAACATTAATGGTTTGCTACTTTTATTGTTCTATTTATTAACATTAAATAACATTACTTAAAACAACCATATTAATTTTTTACATTAATTTTCCTACAGCTACAACCAGGGTCTTATTTTCTTGTTTTATATGTAGAACCACTCAGTCACTGGTTTTGTAATCAACGAAAACAATGCTGTCTCATTTCCTCGTGTGTTTTAATATTCTACGTATTATTAATGAATTGTATTGTTCATTTTGCACACAAACATTAATTCAATAAAAAATACATTCAGTAATAAACAATAATGAATCTTTTGTACATAAGAGAAATGACGCTGTTTACACGATTGTGCACATCTGAAAGCTGGCGGGCCGCTCAAGCCCGTTGAAATTCGAGTTTCCGCCGTCATAATTTTAAATTATGTAGTGTTTATTTTTGTGTCCAATTAAAAAATGGTGAATTAAAATCTCGTGAAATTTGAGAAGTTACTGTACGACATTTAACCCTTCAATATGTCTTCAAAGAGACCACGAAGCAGTGAAAGTGGTGCTAACTTAAGCGCAAGTCACTATCTGTCCAGGAAAAGGGTGAATTTCCATGGTCCGGAAATTTCCATGGTCCGGCACTGGTCAGGTCCCGAGGTTGCCGGACTTGAGGTACAACCTGTACTACAGTATTGTACACTAATGTACTACATTTTTTATATCTTGAGCAAAATATATGATGCTAATATTCAAATAAATCTCTGTCTTGCAATGATTTCAGCAATGCAAATTATATTATCGTAACTTTAGTCTGAGATATTATATAAAATAAACATAAAGAAATCACCAATCTTTTGTCTGGGAACACAAGGAGGGTGGGAAGAGGGGAGGGGGTGGGAGGTGAGGTGACAGAATGTCTGGCGTTTGTTTGTTTATTTATTTGAGATATGATTTGACAGTTGGCGCTGAGGGCCTGCCTGCGTGTTTATTTATCATTACTTAAGAGTGACTAAGCTCTTCTCATAATTTGCCACCCAAACGACCTTGGTGAATATAACTTACATTGGAGGGATTCTTGTAAGATAGTAATTTATTTGAATACCTGTATAAACAAGCTATATTTGCAATAGACATAACAGTTTTAGTACTGTAATCATTTAGTACATGTTCAATACAGGTTTGCACTTAGGTCCATTGTTACTGTATAATATTGACTAAATTCACTAGATAACGTACGCCTGGCAGCACAATCTATAAGAATACGCGATGCATTCGTGACTGTGCCCACTCTAGGGCCATTTACGTTTGCTAGGTCCCATTATTTGAATGTTTTTTTTTTTTTCAATTTAAATTTTATTTGTTTATTCCTTGATAGAGGAAGCGGGGATCCTAGTGCTGTCACTTGGTACCCCTGTACCATAACACCAGAAGCAACTGGCCAGTGTCACAAGTATATACAGTACAGTACAGTCATCCCTTGGTTATAGCGCCTAATTGGGACCCCGCCGATAACGAAAGTACAGAACCTATGGGATTTATTCTAATTGGTTCCAGGCACCCAAGACCCAACCCCAAGTAACCCATTTTACGACCATTTATACCCACTAAATATATATATAATGTTATGGTAAATATCATAAGCACACAGGCATGGCTAGGTTTATTACAAAGTGATGAAAAGGGTACGCTTAATACTGTAGTCCACAAAACATGTAGCTATGCTTTTTTTATTTGGTCCACCATCATACAAGTCCGTTTTCTCTCACATCAGGACGCCTGAGTCCTCCGTTTTCTCTCTTAATCTTCGAGTGCACCAGAGACTTCACGATACTTAGTAATGCCACAGAATTGAAATTGCAACCCCAATTGCAACTGGGGTTGCAATTGTTGAGGTAACTAGATATGTCTGATTACAGCAAATGTGTTATTGTCAATTTGTAGGTGAAAGATTTTATCCTCAATAGATATAGGTTAACATTACACCTCGAGGCAAATGTTTAAAAATAGTCTAAGATAGGAAGCGTATTCCTTTAACACATAATATCTGACCAGTATGGGGAGGATCATCGTGTGTCTGTCAGGGGGTCGTGGAGTGGTGGTCCAGCAGGCGTCACGGATTTTTTTTTGGGGGGGGGGGGAGGGTGGGGCACGGACGTATATGCGATGGGGGTTGGGGGGGGGGCACGGACGTATATGCGATCGGACGTTGTTCGGTCAGACATTAACCGGCGCACAAAAAAGTTACTCATTCTTATTCTCTCCTGGTACATTAAGGGGTTTTATCATATATTCACAAGGTATTATTTCTCTTGAGCAAGAAACCATGATTTCTGTTCGGAAACAGATGATCGTTTGCGCTGATTAGGAATGCGGAGTCTGTTATTTTCAACTACTTGAAGGACTTCTTGAAAGCTCTCCTCATTCCTGGCAACATTAAGAAAGTCATGGCAAAGTTTTACACCACGCTCTGCAGCCTCAGTGACGACCTGAAGCTTGTCCACAACCCGTTTCGTGTTCAGGTAGTGGTCATGATCCGCCCATTCACTGGCTGGACTGTGGAGAAACTGATAGTGCATGCCTAAAATTGTGAAGAACCGGCTTGAGCCAGGTCCAATTAGGTCCACCAGGGCAGTGCCACTTTCTGGGACAGGGGAAGATGTGGCTTTCCATAGCCCCCATGATTGAGCCCCACTCTCTTAGTAACTTCAGTGCCTTCATGGCAAAGAAGGGCCTTCTTCATCTCCTCTTTTGTCCTTTCTTGTACTTGGGACGAGAACAAAGCCAGTGGGGCCAACTTCTCAGTTAAGTACCAAGTGTGTCTACCGAGTGCCACACGTGCTTTGTCAACTATCGTGGCGTCATATGGGGCAAATTCAGCCAAGTTTTCGACCAAATTCAAGTCATTCAGTGGCACACTTGCTGGAACGGGGCAAACAATCCACCATGGGACATAAACATCGACTGTGAACACAGCAAACTGTTTTAACTTGGGAAACTACTCTTTGATCTGGCCTGACAAAAGAACAATCTTGAGGGTATAGAGCAGTTTAGCCATCCACCTTGCTTTGTGACGTGCGCCGGGGTAGACCATCGTGAAGTTCACTGGCTCGGATCCTTTAGTTACAAGCAGCAGACAAAGTTCTACCAGCTCCTTGTAGTCGCCACGTGTAAATGGTTGGGCTAGAGATTCACGGAAGTCAGCCGTCTCCTGCTGGCGCTCCTCAAACACTCCAGGCATTGCGGGGTAGTGGTACAGGTAGTCGTCGACGTACGACCTACGCAACTTACGTCTGTTCGACTTTACGACCGGCTGTACGACAGTTTCGGCCCCAGCCTCCTGGCGCTGCCGGGAGCTGGAGCCGCGCGCATTCCCGCGCTCAATTACAAACACGCTCGCTTGTACAGCACACTTCCCTCCGTGTCTGTTTGCCTTGTGTCTGTCCTTTGTCTTGGAAATTTTTCTTGAACCACCCCCCCCCCCCCCCCCCCCCCCAAGATGTCTACCAAGAGGAAACTGTCTTTATCTACTCCTGTTAAGCGCTATGTTCATACTTTTGCAGGATTTGACAGTGAAAATGAGCTTGAATTTATTTGGGAAAAAATAGTAAAACTGGCAAAAGATCTTTCTTTGGAATGTGAAGTGGAAGATGTTGAGGAGTTGCTAGACTAAGAATCAGAAGAACTTACAAATGAAGAGCTAATCGAATTGGAAGAAGAAAAAGTAGCAGAAGAAGAAAGGAGAGAAGCAGTGGACAAAGAAGAGGAGGAGGAGCCACAAAGGACGTTCACCACTAAGGGATTATCAGAAGGTTTATCTCTACTGAATAAACTTCTTACCCATTTTGAAGGAATGGACCCAAACATCGAACGATTTGCAAGGATTGAGCGGATGGCACGCAATTCGTTTCGTCCGTCTTACCCATTTTGAAGGAATGGACCCAAACATCGAACGATTTGCAAGGATTGAGCGGATGGCACGCAATTCGTTTCGTCCGTATCAAGAAATTTATGAGGAGAAGAAGAAACCAACAATTCAGACAAAGCTCACCATGTTCATGAAAAAAACAACTCCTCCGGCTACCCCAAACGCTGCCCCAGCTGACGACATCGACGATCCACAGCCAAGCACCAGCGGCCAATAAGATGTTTTTTGTATGTTTGTATGTGTTTGTATGTTTTGCAACTAAAATGTTTTATATGTTTTGCACCTGTATTTTTTTTTTTTTTTTTTTTTTTGTATGTTGGGTAAATAATAAACCAATTGTACTGTAGTATGCAGTGCTTGACTTAAACCTGACGACCGTAACAATAATGAACAAAGAAAATGTTGATAAAATATGACTTAAAGATGATTATATTATCATTACACATTATAATATACGTAAGGTAATTATAACATATGCCGACTTACGACCTAGATTGGTTACGACCGGGCGGTCGTAACCAATCTAGGTCGTAAGTCGACGACGACCTGTATTTCTTTTTTTCATTGTACACCAGTTGAGAGAAATGAGTCTTGAACCTAGAAATGCAATTATTTGGATTATTGTATTTCGTACTAATCTATAATATTGTTTTAGGGGTATTAAGATTGATATGATCGATCATTTGCTTGGTGTTAGTATACCTTATAAGTCTAATAAAAGAAATTGCACTAAATTTGTTCATTAGATAATAATATTCCTTGTTATTTTGTAAAGCCGACGGTGCTAGCTCAAACATGCACCGATCTCCAAGAAAATTTACAGGGGTGTTTCCTAGATAAATACACAACACTAAAACTTTGAACAGCATTGTAGGACCATCTTTTTATTTTTGGAGGGCAGCGGTCACACCCTAGCGTATACTGTACTACTACTATTGTCATTAAAGTACACTTGGGATGTTTTGCAACATCCACATACTATACTTTGTGAACTTCAAGACATAATATTCCTTATTTCATGAAAGAAGTAATTTATGTAGTCATATGAAACTTAACTATTACGGCTTAAGGGTTGTTATAGAACAGTGTTTCTCTCCTTTCTAAGATTTTTGTCATTGTGATGTGGAAGATTTGTATTGCTTTTGTTTCATTCAACATATAGAACAAATTGAAAAGATAAAAGTTTTGACTGCTGGATCATAGTGTGGGGAGAGGTTCCGATTATGAAACCTACCAGGACTTTTCAGGAGACAATTGATGGTGACGGGATTCATAAATTACTGTATCAACCCAAATACCCGGATGTGATGGTGGTATATAAACAATACAATAAAGAGGAGTCTCATAGATTTGCCTTCTGTATAGGAGAGAGGGAGGGAGGTATTGAGTGTATTGAAGGGGGGATGGCAGAAAATTCTGGCTTTGGGAACGATTTTCCTAGGGGCACATTTTCCGGCAAATTCCGAGAAAAGTTTCCCGATACCCAGATATTTACGGAAAATTCTGAGGATGGGGGATTTTTTTCCGGCTTTGAGAGAGTCGTCCCGTTACCCGGAAATCTCTCATTCCCGGAAGTGCTCTGCACCAATTGTTCCGGCTAATGGAGATATCACTGTACTGGTGCAACAGCGAGGTAGAGGACAACAAAATGTTGATGGGATTGAGGACATTACTAAGGAAAAGTTGGATGAGCAGTTTAGTGCATGATGAAGAGAAGATCAGTAGGTATGGTGGCAGGAGTTTAATGGGCAGTATGTGTGTTTCTGGATATATAAGTAGCTCAGTGCCAGAACAGATTTGTTTGCATTGTCCTAAAGAGATCCACCACTTGTACCTGATGGGGGAAGAATGAACTAAACATTTCACAATGAAAATGTGTTTGTCTGTTCATGGCACTTATCCTATTCTGGAGCTGTGCCTCTCATATTTTAGAATGGTTAAAATACTAGATGAGAGCAGAGATCATCCCAAGTTTGCTGTACTGTACTTGCAGAAGACGTGCCGGTAGTAGTCAGAGATCGGGCGGTGGTCGTCAGGGTAACGTCGGCCTTGCCCAAAGTGTACCTAACAATCAACGCGGAGGTGCCGACATTGGCGGTGTTGGCAAAACTTCTCAGTCTTCACTAAGTGAGATGAGACGGTCTCCTCAGCCAACCAACACAACCACCGCCACAACCACAACCACCACCGGCAGCCCGGAGCCTCAGTACACCGACCCAAGACAAAGTAAGTTATTATGCATGACATATTTTGTACCGGCAGTTACTGGTAGCTGGGTTGATCCCATTGGACAGTTGAAGTAGTAAATTGTGATTAAGCCTTTATTTTTTGTTATGTATTTCCCTTTAATGTTTAATTTTGTTGAGATGTGCTAACACAAGTTGGTTTATTTTGTAATGTACAGTACAGTATAGGCACCAACCATCAGCTGTGTCACAGCCGCTATTGAATAATCCTCCCCTTTCAGCTGTGCTTCAGCCCCTAGGCCCAGTAATCAGACTTACATTCTGAAATAACAGCTTTGGTTAACAGACCAGAATCATGTAGACCAGGGGTGTGGCCCACTGGCTGCTCCAGCAACACCTTGAGCAGCTAAGAGCCTAAGACAGTAGCACTTGAAGTAAAAAGTTGAGACTATTTGTATCGGATAATACTCTTTTATTCTGTTGACTCTTATCTATTCTCTTGAGTATGTTCAAAGGCAAGTGCTTGTAGGGTGTTTTGTGAATATCAGTCCAGTATGTATCTGGTGTTAGAGCAATGGCCTGCTAAATGCATTGTTAACCCTTTGACTAGTGGGGGTTTCCCTCGGCAGAATAAAATCTTCTGGTGTTTGCTAGAATAAAATATTCAGTGCAACAGCACCAATGAAAGAGCAATTAGAGATAGTTTTAATGGTTGTTTGTGGTTCTGAGCATGCCACTATACGAGTTGCGAGATGGGCCGACCACTGGCCGCGTATCGGTATTAGACGTGATAGCTCTGATGTGGCGGGCTCTTGCTTGGGCAGTCACATGGGTACTAGTCCGGCATAGTCGCTCAAAGCAGTTGGAGCGTTGCATATATCAAAAGCGTTGTCCATTGTTTTTACTTCAGAGTCCATAATCATGTTATCAAAGAAAAGAACAATTAATGATGAGTGTCGGGTGGTACTGGAAAAGTGGGAAATCTTGTACTTTTTTGTCAGTCATTGAAAAAGCAGCAGTCAGTATTTAAGAGTGTTCATCAAGTCAGTGTTGCTGCAGTTAAGGCAAGTTACAGGATTGCCCATGAAATAGCTGTCATGGAAACTTTTTTCTGAAGGGAACTTTATAAAGAAATGTATGTTGATGGCTACAGAAGATATTTGCCCAGAAAAAGTCAAGCATTTGCAAACATCATCCTCTCAAGAAATACAGCTGCCAAGATAATTAATGAATTATCAGAGAATATTAACAGTCAACTCAAAGACAAAGTAAAATCCTTTACTGCATTTTCTGTTGCAATTGATGAAAGTACTGATATAACTGATGCAGCACAACTTGCAGTTTTTAGACCCGGTGTTGATGAAATATGCAGTTAACATTAGAGTTTGTGGAACTGGTATCAATGAAAGGAACAACAACAGGCGACGACATCGTCATGAGTTTGGTGGGGCACTGGATAAATTCGGTGTTGACTTGGTACAAACTGTGAGTCTGGCTACAGATGGAGCACCACAAATGGTGGGTAGAAAAGCTGGAGTGGCAACAGAATTAAAAGAAAAACTACTACCTGTGAACCCAAATCATCAATTTCATAATTTGTATTGCATTATACATAGGGAAGTGTTGTGCAGTAAAACATTAAAGATGGATAATGTCATGGATATCGTTATAAAGACGGTGAACTTTATACGAGCATGAGGTCTGAACCACAGACAGTTAACTGCTTTTTGAAGGAAAAGGAGAACACACACGGACTGCCATATCTCACTGATGTTCGCTGGTTAAGTCAGGGAGTTGTACTGAAGTAATTTAATGAATTGCTTAGTGAAATACAGATGTTTATGGAACAGAAAGGAAAGAATGTAAATGGGTTCAATATCTAGCCTTCATGGGGGATATTACAAAGGACTTAAATTACCTCAACACAAAGATGCAAGGTTGTACTAAATTGGTAACAGTTTATGACTGTACGTATTCATGCCTTTGAGATGAAACTGCATTAATCTTTCACACTTTCTGACCCTAAAGTCCCTGCAAGGCACATCTGGGCTTCATGTTGATACCAACACAGAAAAGTACTGCATCAAGATTTCCAAGTTAAGGAATGAGTTCCAAGAAATCTTTGCTGACTTTATAATTATACCCTGAGAAAGAGTTTTCCATTTTTCAGAACCCATTCTCTGTCAGTGTTAATGTGGTACCAGAACATCTTCAGTTAGAATTAATTGAGCTCCAGTGTGATTCTGTTTTGAGGAACCAAGTTTTTGAATGTCAATGTTGGCACATTTTATCATTATGCGAGACCAAATTATCCCAGGATTAAGTGTTTTGCCCCAAAAATTATGTTCATGTTCAGAACAACATATGTTTGTGAACAGCTCTTTTCTGTAATGAACATTAATAAATCTCGGCTTCGTTCTCAACTTAATGATGCGAACCTGAATTCAATACTGAAGGTTGCTGTAACTCAGTCATTAGCTCCAAACATTGATCCCTTGGTCCATACCAAGAGGTGCCAATTATCAGGCAACAGCAGTTGCAGGCAATAAGACTAATCAAGGTAACTATATATTTTACAACAATTAGCACAAGCAGGGTTATTTATTTATTTTATTTTTTGAAAGCTCGCCCTTAGGCTGGAGGGCTTGTCCCTCACTCTGGAGTAGACTAAGACCTCACCCCTCAGTGCCTCTAGTCCTGTTCCTGTATCCACCTCCCTTATTTTGCCTCACTACTCCCTGAAGTGGTGATCGCGAAGTGCTCATAATTATGTTACATGGCTTCATAGTGTGTACTCATGTTAAATCTGGCTCATGGTAGCTAATGAGTTTGACACCCCTAATGTAGACAATCCTTTGCCACCTTCAGCTGACAGTTGACATTTTGTATAATTACACTGAGAATTCACCCAAGGAAATCATTCATTAAGTTGTATAAAATGAGCCAGGAATCAAATAAATACCAGCTTATTATATTTATAGTAAACATTAGTACAGACAATAACACTGCATGATCCTGTGATGCAATTAATTTAGTAGTTTATCTATCTTAATCCCATAATATGGCTCTTCCTCCATTCACAAAAGTATCATCTATTATTCACCTTCAATACTGGTGAGTAAATTAATACCCACCTATAGGATACACACTGGTTGAAATAAGATTATACTGTAATCACTTTCCTGGTCTCGCATCCACACCCTGTATATACCACGTAGGAAGAGAAGCTCCAAAACGTCAACAAACAATACATATTTTACAATACGGGTACCTAGTGACAGCACTAGGATCCCGCTTCCTCTATCAAGGAATAAACTATTGAAATTGAAAAATTTAAATATTTTACAAATAGAATAGTGGGGGTGCTGGTGGTAGAGTGGTACCGCTCTTGCCTTCGCAAGCGAGATGTCACGGGTTCGATTCCCGGGCCGGTGGAAGTTGTTTGGACATACTTCCTAGCCCCCATTAGACCCTGTTCACCAAGCATTAAAGTAGGTACCTGGTGTAAGTCGAAAGTTGCGAATTCGTATTTAGGGACAAGTTGTTGGAGCTTCCAATAACTTGATGACATAAACCACTGACTCTTTAGGCTTCTATGCCCTTGACTCTTCTGGCTTCTACGCCCTTAACTCATGAGACATAGGCAAGCATGAACTTAGCATGCTTCCCTGTTGGGCGCTGTAAACGTTTCTGTGCTTCACTTACACAAGGATGTAGGGGGGTGCCCAATAAAAAAAAAAAAAAATAAAATAGAATAGTAACTCAAAACTTCTTTATATAAGTACATAATATTATATGATTACAAAATATTGTAAATTATATAGAACCAATATAATTCACATCCATTGCAAAAAGTAAACTAATTATTACAACAGATATACTGTACAGCTTTGATATTTGCTTCAGAGAAAACTACTCTTACAACAGTCACTGATACAAAGTGAATATACAGCACACATGTTAATGTTATGTAAATACATAGACATATGTAACAGCTGTTATATGTGAAGGCAGTGATGACATCCTACCCTTCAGTGGGCTCCTCAACATTGGCCTGAATTGCTAATTAAGCATTTTTTTTATTTTAATCTGTTGTTTCAGAGTCCATACAGTGAGAGGAAACACTTGAATTGTATAACAATGAGTGTTTATATATTGTGGTGGTGCAGTAGCCAAGTGGAAACCCCAGTTTACCCAGCTGTGAATGTGTACCTATATGTACTTGGGGAGTATTGAAGGGGGTTGGGTGTAGTGCTGGCCACACTGTCTCCTTGTGTAGAGTATTGAAAAAACTTATCTTATTGTGTACAGTTTTTATATTACCTCTTATGTCCACCTGCCCTGAGGGGTCGTCTTTCACTGTTTATACAGTAATGACTAACCAGTCGTCATGTGGGCTGCTGATCACTTATACTGTATCTAAGTAATGATTATTTTACTATCTCCACCTTTCCTTAGTAATGTGAGTTCATCTTTCATCATCATCATTTTCCACACTTGTATGGGTTAGCCCTAATTACCTGGTTGCCACCTGGCAAGTTTTAAGCAAATTTTGTGGCTGGATACCTTTCCTATCACCAATCCATTATATTATACAGAGTGAGAACTGGACATTAAAGAAATCAGCCCACGTCCTATACGTTGAAGCTCCGGTCTCCCGTAAGCTACTGAATCCCCCAGTTGCTGTCTCCAGTAGGCTAAATTCTACTTAACTCAATTCCTGAATTAAAAATGTCATTGCTTACCTAAACACATTATTGTTATTTTTAATTACAAAAATATTTATTGTAAATATAAAAGCTTGATTTATAACTTCTGTACTGATGATAACTCGAGACGATTAACGTCCGTACGGCAGACACCCAACTCTTCAGAGGTATCTGAGCAGTAACCGTTTCTGAACTCTTAACAAGCATTACAGTCTATTAGTACCATACCTGCAACATTTATTTTTCAATCTACAAATACCTGATACAAATGAAAATTTACAGATAACTTTCTTTTCATATTTGCCTGTTAACATCACTGGTGGCATTGTAGCCAAGTTAGACTCATCACTGTAGCCACCAGGCTACTGAGCCAAGTTAGACTCATCACTGTAGCCACCAGGCTACTGAGCCAAGTTAGACTCATCACTGTAGCCACCAGGCTACTGAGCCAAGTTAGACTCATCACTGTAGCCACCAGGCTACTGAGCCAAGTTAGACTCATCACTGTAGCCACCAGGCTACTGAGCCAAGTTAGACTCATCACTGTAGCCACCAGGCTACTGAGCCAAGTTAGACTCATCACTGTAGCCACCAGGCTACTGAGCCAAGTTAGACTCATCACTGTAGCCACCAGGCCACTGAGCCAAGTTAGACTCATCACTGTAGCCACCAGGCTACTGAGCCAAGTTAGACTCATCACTGTAGCCACCAGGCTACTGAGCCAAGCTAGACTCATCACTGTAGCCACCAGGCCACTGAGCCAAGTTAGACTCATCACTGTAGCCACCAGGCTACTGAGCCAAGTTAGACTCATCACTGTAGCCACCAGGCTGCTGAGCCAAGTTAGACTCATCACTGTAGCCACCAGGCTACTGAGCCAAGTTAGACTCATCACTGTAGCCACCAGGCTACTGAGCCAAGTTAGACTCATCACTGTAGCCACCAGGCTACTGAGCCAAGCTATGAAGTTTTATGGTTGTTTTTCAACTCGTAACTTCCCCATTTATTTTTACTCGGTTATATGCACACCATCCTACATACCTGCACATACAGTATTGTGAAGAAAAAAAAAATTGTCCTAAGGGAATATACATTTCTTTGCACACAAAATAGCTGGCTCAGTGTGGGAGTAGGAGGGTGGTGCAAATTGACACAGTGTGTGGGGGGGAGGGAGCGTTGCTAGGGAATCAGCGGAGGTAGCGTCCTTGCTGGTCTCCATTGCTATGGTGAAGCAGGGAGTGAATGCAAATGGTGACTGTTTTAAACTTTCACTTGGCTTTTATTTACTGGTTTGCAATGTAGTACTTTTTATCTAATTTATTGGCATCAGTAATGTCTTCATTAGCTGGAATCCCTCAAATCCAGAACTCTCCGTTAGCCGGAATTGAAATTTGCTCGGAAAATCATTCCAAAAGCCGGAATTAAAAAAAAGAATTCCGGCTTTGGGAAAAAATTTTCTGGGGTTGAAAATTGAGAGCATTTTCTGAAAATGTCTTGAATAAAGACAAAGGTTAAAGTATTTTTTGAGGGGGGTATGGGGACCTGACCTAACTCAGTGTCAGGTGGGGGATTAGTGGGTCTCTAGACCTGAAGATGTCTTGAATAAACATGAAATCTAAAGTATTTTTTAGAGAGATTGTTATAAGTATAGATACAAGTATAAAGCAAAGTTGTATCCCTTCAACATTACATAACCTAACATTTTAAAATATGGAATGAGAAAGCAGAAAGGTGTTAGCAATTGGAGAGATGGAGTGGAAAGGAGTGTTGCCAAGCACTCCTCAACAGCTGATATTTAACTCAGTCACTCACACATTTGTCACACAATAAGACCCTCACTCCTTATGTCTGCTGTCTTAATTCTCTTGTTAGGTATGTGAGTGGTGTTGGAGTGTGTGTGTAATAATAATAATAATAATAATTAACGGTTTATTGAAAGAACTTGGCAGCCAGAAGGCTGAAAATATACAGTTACATATTTGGGGAATGGGTTTCGAATTGCAAATAATATACAAGTAACATAAGTGATATAAATAAGATATATAATAACTAGATGGGGAAAAGCTCAAACTACAGTGCATTTCAACATAGTGACAGTGCAAGGAGTAGTGTTTACTGGGAGTGAATACACTGGTCTATTACAAGTTATTGATAATTTTTACAATGGTTGGGACTGGGCTGTTCTTATAGCGATCAGTTCGTGCACGTATGGGCTCGATGCGGTTGTGGTGTCAAACAGCAATTCTCGGGCTAGGGATCTCGGGTGGTAGTAGGAGCCGGTGTCGAGGATGGTGTAAAAGCTTCTTACCAAATTTGCAGATGAGGTCGTGGTGATGGTCAGTGAGAGTCGAAAGGGTCAGTGTGTTGAGCGCTTCTTGATATGTGGAGTAGGAAGGGGAGAGAATAATCTTGCATGCCCTCTTTTGCACTTTTTCTAGGTGTTTACGTTGTGTGGCATTTAGGGAGGAAGACCAGGTGGGGAGGCATAGGTGAGCTTGGGAAGTATGAATGTTGTGTAAACACTGAGGAGCTCGGGTGCAGGAACTCCGAGGGACTTGAGTCGGCTGAGAAGGTGGAGACAGAAACTGGAGGATTTGACAACTTCACTGACGTGTGGTTTCCAATTTAGTTTGTTGTCTATGGTGACGCTGAGGAGCTTCGTGGAATCTACAACCTGGAGTGTGTTCGGACCTAGAGTAATGGAAAGAGGTGGGACAATGTCGGAGGAGAGGTTGATGTGCATAACCATGGTCTTGGTATGGTTGATGGCGATATGGTTGTTGGTGGCCCAGTTTTGGAGACTGTTCAATAAATCCTGAAGGGCGGTATAGTCGGGAGCAGAATTGTTGACGCTGATCCCAATGGTGGAGTCGTCGACATATTTCCAGCGAGCAGGGGTTTCTCTTAGGGCATCATTGATGAGCATAAGGAAGCAGAGTGGTCCCATCTTGGTGCCTTGGGGGACGCCACAGGTGAGTGACTGAAAGGTGGAGACAGCCCCTCGGAAGCGTACAGCTTGGCGTCAGTCACCGAGGAAGTCTGTGAGCCATGGTATAAGACTTCTCCGAAGCCTGAGGTCAGTAGCTTTGTTGATAATTATATTGTGGTCGACTAGGTCGAAGGCTTTAGTGAAATCAATGAAGGCGACAGCTACAGACGTTTTTCGTTTCTCGAGATGGCGGTATATGTAATCGAGAAAGCTGACAAGACAGCTTTTTTTTTGTGTGTGTGTGTGTGTGTGTGTGTGTGTGTGTGTGATAATTAACGGTTTATTGAAAGAGCTTGGCAGCCAGAAGGCTGAAAATATACAGTTACATATTTGGGGAATGGGTTACGAATTACAAACAATATACAAGTAACATAAGTGACACAAATAAGACATATAATAACTTCGATGGGGAAAAGCTCAAACTACAGTTCATTTCAACATAGTGACAGTGTTACAGTATTACAAGTTATTGATAATTTTTACAATGGTTGGGACTGGGCTGTTCTTATAGCGATCAGTTCGTGCACGTATGGGCTGGATGCGGTTGTGGTGTCGAACAGCAATTCTCGGACAAGGGACCTCAGGTGGTAGTAGGAGCCGGTGTCGGGGATGGTGTAGAAGCTTCTTACCAAATTTGCAGATGAGGTCGTGGTGATGGTCAGTGAGAGTCGAAAGGGTCAGTGTGTTGAGCGCTTCTTGACATGTGGAGTAGGAGGGGGAGAGAATAATCTTGCATGCCCTCTTTTGCACTTTTTCTAGGTGTTTACGTTGTGTGGCATTTAGGGAGGAAGACCAGGTGGGGGAGGCATAGGTGAGCTTGGGAAGTATGAATGCTTGGACCTGTCCCTAAAAGGTTCTATTTTCACACAGTCGAGGACGTAGTGTTCAAGTGTGTGGCCATATGTCTGGCCACACACTTTACATTCAGTTTTGTTTACATCTGTTTGAGGAACATAATGCCAAAGTTACTTATATCCTAACCTTAATCTAGCGGTTACAACATCTTGTAATCTAGTGATCTTGTTACTTGCTCCATATACATGTTTCACTTGATACATCTCATCATGGTAAACTATGGATCGACTCGTGCCTTTTTGCACTAGTCTACTTGCGTCAAACTCATCAATAAGTTCTTTCCTAATTACAGTTTTAAGGGTTCTTTTTGACAGACCCAAATTGTATCCAACGATGTTTTTGTTAGACGCGAGTTTGGCGAGGGCATCAACTCTGTCATGTTTTATGAGGCCTATGTGAGAGGGGATCCACAGTGTGACCTTGACACCCCGTTCAACAAGGCACGCATATTTGTGTCTGGCTTCAGAGACAAGAGCATGACAACCTGAGTCGAGGGTGTCAAGGGCAAGTAGTGAGGATAGAGAGTCAGTGATGATGAGACTGTCAGTAACAGTGGTTTCAATGAATTTAATAGCTGTGAGTATGGCAACATTCAGTTTGTAGAGTGGATGCCCAGTTGTTAATTCTAACTCCTTTCTCAATTATATTACTGTCAGGTTGAGTCACAACAATAGCACTTCCAGCCCTCCCACAGGCGGTGTTAAGAGATCCATCAGTGTAGATGGTGTGTGTGATATTATCATCAGTCTGTAGAGTGTGTATGTGTTCAAGAGCTCTCAATTTGGCAGTGTGTTGGAGATAAATGCTTTGTATAATTAATTTTTTAGGCGGATACGTCGGTATTGTGATATCGAAGGGAACTCCGCCAGGGTGGCAGGAAGCGCTGTTGTGTCTTCACTTTGTACAGGTGGTCTAGTCCAAACATCTTCATATGTGTAGCTGTAGTATGGATCCATTTAGACTCAGTAGTCCCATGGTTCATACATTCTAGCAATTTTAAGGAAACACTGTTATCAGGATCACCACGCAGAAGCCTCAGGGCTATCATGATGTTGACTTCAATTATTCTATCTTTAACACTGGGTATACCTAGTTCTTTCCTCATATTAAGTACTTTAGTGCTCATGGGACATCCTAGAATAATTCTGAGGGCTTTATTTTGCATTTTCTCGAGCTTGTCAACGCCTTTCCCGTCACGAATGACCAGGACTGGTGCGTGGTAATCTATCAGAGATCTTATATAGCCTAGGTACATTGTTTTAACAATTCTAATATTAGCACCATAGTGCGGGCCGTACCCCGCTACACTTCTAAGAGGTCTCAGTCTGTCAATACATTGGCGGGTTAGCTGTTGTATTGCAGGTAGGGTACAAGGGACGGAAGCACCATGATATTTAAAAGAAGAAACATAGTCAATAGTGTTGTTACCTATCTTGAACTTGGCGGGGCTGCGTTTGCTGTTACCAGCTTGTTTGTTGAGCACCTTAGTTTTCTCAGTGGAGATAATAAGACCGAGGTTCTCACAGGCTGCGTATACATGGTTCAGGGTGGTTAGCATTTCACGATGAGTTTTAGTATGTATAAGAATATCATCAGCATAGCTGATTGAGATATTGTTGGGGTTGTCTGGTATTAAATTTAATAATGCATTCATAAGAACATTGAACAAAGTGGGGCTAAGTACTCCACCTTGAGGGGTACCAAGTTGCATATCTTTTACTTCACTTTTGTAACCCTGATACAGTGCAGCAGCCCTTCTGTTGGTTAGGTAACCACTTATCCAGTGTAACAGCCTACCTCCTATATCCGTTTTGGCTAGTTTGTACAATATCAGATGCAGCTTTTAGGTCAAGAAATGTGGTGTATCTGTGCCTTTCATCACCATGCACAGTTAGGAACGTGGTGATGCAATTATGTACACCTTTACCATGGGTGAAGCCATTTATGTTAGGAGACATGTTTTCTCTGATTCTATATTAGAGTCTGCCAAGAACCATCCTCTCAAAGGTTTTACACAGGCAGCTGGTTAGTGATATGGAGTGAAAAGCATCAGGCTGTCCTGGTTTCGGTATTGGTACAACAATACTGCTGGTCCATGATGTGGGTAGTTGCCCCTCGGCATGACTCATATTGTACAATACCAACAATGGATTGCCTGGCACTCGCTTTAGTAGTCTAACGATGTTGTAGGTGGTTCCGTCCTCTCCAGGGGAAGTAGACCTACCCCTGGCGAGGGCGGCGTCAAGCTCCCACTCAGTATATGGAACATCACACTCATCGTGCTGTTTGCCCAGCATAAAGTTAATAAGATTACTTCTCTCTACAGACTTCGCGTCAAGGAGTCCCCGAGTCCTAGCTGGTAACATGAGCCCACTTTGTTATTAGCTCATTCGACTTTTGCAGAGGGTTTGGATGGGAGACGTGTCTACTGTTTCTACCTCTGATTGTGTTTGTCTTTCCCGGCTTTGCTGAGGGATGTGTGTTGGTTCAGGCTGTTGACATGTGTCTCCCATGCATTTTGTCTGAGTTCGCTTACACGTTCCCTGACAGCAGCAAGGGAAGCTTGATACAATTGTAACATTTGAGGTGTTCTAATTTGTCTGTAACCCTTACCTATCCTCCAGACCCTAGCCCTGAGTTTTTTCAGGTCAGGGTCATTATAGCACTGCTGTTGCCTGTTCCCATTATGCTGACCACATTTTCTCCTTTTTTTGGTGGAGTCATTGTTGGTGAAGTATGCATAAGTCCTATCTATCAGATCGTCATGGAAACTTTGGTAGTTGTCAGGCTTGTGGTCCTTGTACCAGTCATGGATGAAGTCTTTGAACTGGCTTTTATGCTCTTGCTTGACTGTGATTCTACGTCTGTTGAGTTTACCACCAGTGGGGGTGTCATTGGCTACATGTATACTAGCTTGGATTGGGCTGTGGTCAGACATAATTTCAGTGACAACATCAGAGCTATGAGTTGTGTATGATAGATTAAAGCCAATACATTTGTCTGGACTCCCCCCATAGATGTGTGTTGGTTCATTATTACCTATAATTTGAACATCTTCATATGCGCTGAGAAGTGAGATAAATCTCCTACCATTGGTGTTAGTGGTTGAGTCACCTAATTTCTTGTGTCTAGTATTCAGGTCATCCATCAGGACAGTGGGCTCAGTGTGTAAAAAGTCTGGGGAGATCTGTGTACTGAAGCTGATCTGAGGGAGCATAGGCATTTAGCACGTTGAGTGTAGAGTTGCCCAGGTGGATAGTGATCCCATGGTACTGAAGGTTGGTAGTCTTTTTGGATACAAGAGGTACATGCGGGAGTGACCTCTTAACATACATCAAACATGTGTGAGTAGAACTAGGATCATAATACACATAATTGGGCAGACTGGGAGGGGGCTTACCATTAGGTGTGAGACACTCCTGCAGACACACAATATCGATGTCCTCAGTCACAACTTTGTGGTGTAGGTCAGGGTATTGTTTTCTAAGGGATGAGATGTTCCAACTCATCACCTACACCACTCTGTATCTTTGTCTGGTATCAACACTGGCCATTATCAAATGTATTTAGAAAGAAGCAAAAGGCCCCGTGCTACCCCTCCCCCCCCCGTGCTACCCCTCCCCCCCCGTGCTACCCCTCCCCCCCCCGTGCTACCCCTCCCCCCCCCCCCCGTGCTACCCCTCCCCCCCGTGCTACCCCTCCCCCCCGTGCTACCCCTCCCCCCCGTGCTACCCCTCCCCCCCCGTGCTACCCCTCCCCCCCCGTGCTACCCCTCCCCCCCCGTGCTACCCCTCCCCCCCCCGTGCTACCCCTCCCCCCCCCGTGCTACCCCTCCCCCCCCGTGCTACCCTTCCCCCCCCCGTGCTACCCCTCCCCCCGTGCTACCCCTCCCCCCCCGTGCTACCCCTCCCCCCCCGTGCTACCCCTCCCCCCCCCGTGCTACCCCTCCCCCCCCCGTGCTACCCCTCCCCCTCCCCGTGCTACCCCTCCCCCCCCCCGTGCTACCCCCTCCCCCCCCCCGTGCTACCCCTCCCCCCCCCGTGCTACCCCTCCCCCCCCGTGCTACCCCTCCCCCCCCCGTGCTACCCCTCCCCCCCGCCCTTTGCTACCCCTCCCCCCCCGCCCTTTGCTACCCCTCCCCCCCCGCCCTTTGCTACCCCTCCCCCCCCGCCCTTTGCTACCCCTCCCCCCCCGCCCTTTGCTACCCCTCCCCCCCCGCCCTTTGCTACCCCTCCCCCCCCGCCCTTTGCTACCCCTCCCCCCCCGCCCTTTGCTACCCCTCCCCCCCCGCCCTTTGCTACCCCTCCCCCCCCGCCCTTTGCTACCCCTCCCCCCCGCTACCCCCCCCCCCGCCCTTTGCTACCCCTCCCCCCCCGCCCTTTGCTACCCCTCCCCCCCCCGCCCTTTGCTACCCCTCCCCCCCCCGCCCTTTGCTACCCCTCCCCCCCCCGCCCTTTGCTACCCCTCCCCCCCCCGCCCTTTGCTACCCCTCCCCCCCCCGCCCTTTGCTACCCCTCCCCCCCGCCCTTTGCTACCCCTCCCCCCCCCGCCCTTTGCTACCCCTCCCCCCCCCGCCCTTTGCTACCCCTCCCCCCCCCGCCCTTTGCTACCCCTCCCCCCCCCGCCCTTTGCTACCCCTCCCCCCCCCGCCCTTTGCTACCCCTCCCCCCCCCGCCCTTTGCTACCCCTCCCCCCCCGCCCTTTGCTACCCCTCCCCCCCCCCGCCCTTTGCTACCCCTCCCCCCCCCCGCCCTTTGCTACCCCTCCCCCCCCGCCCTTTGCTACCCCTCCCCCCCCCCGCCCTTTGCTACCCCTCCCCCCCCCCGCCCTTTGCTACCCCTCCCCCCCCCCGCCCTTTGCTACCCCTCCCCCCCCGCCCTTTGCTACCCCTCCCCCCCCGCCCTTTGCTACCCCTCCCCCCCCGCCCTTTGCTACCCCTCCCCCCCCGCCCTTTGCTACCCCTCCCCCCCCGCCCTTTGCTACCCCTCCCCCCCCGCCCTTTGCTACCCCTCCCCCCCCCCCGCCCTTTGCTACCCCTCCCCCCCCCGCCCTTTGCTACCCCTCCCCCCCCCGCCCTTTGCTACCCCTCCCCCCCCCGCCCTTTGCTACCCCTCCCCCCCCCGCCCTTTGCTACCCCTCCCCCCCCCGCCCTTTGCTACCCCTCCCCCCCCCGCCCTTTGCTACCCCTCCCCCCCCCCGCCCTTTGCTACCCCTCCCCCCCCCCGCCCTTTGCTACCCCTCCCCCCCCCGCCCTTTGCTACCCCTCCCCCCCCCCCGCCCTTGCTACCCCTCCCCCCCGCCCTTGCTACCCCTCCCCCCCCCCGTGCTACCCCTCCCCGCCCCGTGCTACCCCTCCCCCGCCCCGTGCTACCCCCCCCCCCCCGTGCTACCCCTCCCCCCCCGCCCCGTGCTACCCCCCCCCGCCCCGTGCTACCGCCCCGTGCTACCCCCCCCCCGCCCCGTGCTACCCCCCCCCCCCCCGCCCCGTGCTACCCCCCCCCGCCCCGTGCTACCCCCCCCCCGCCCCGTGCTACCCCCCCCCCCGCCCCGTGCTACCCCCCACCCCCCCGCCCCGTGCTACCCCCCCCCCGCCCCGTGCTACCCCCCCCCCCGCCCCGTGCTACCCCCCCCCCCCCCGCCCCGTGCTACCCCCCCCCCGCCCCGTGCTACCCCCCCCGCCCCCCCCCCCCCCTCGCCACATACAATATACTCCTAGACTTATTTGTTCTTATTTTAATCTTTATAGTACTGTACAGTTTACAGTTTTCTCTATACAGGTATTCACAAGACAAATTCTGTGGTTACTTACATATAACACTTAACAGTAAATAACAATCATCTCGGTGACAACCAGACTTATATGTCTGATTTTCAACCCAGAGAGACGTTTCATATTTTTTTAATTGTTGATGTAATTGTGTTTTAATAACCTTGTTGTACACTTAAAGACCTTAGTTGTTGAAGTGCAGTTATAACATAACAATTGATTTTCTTTAAACAGTTCAGATAAGCAGTGTTATCTTCAACACCCCCCCCCCCCCCCATATATGCGCTTTTTTGGGACTTTTGTATTTTTCGGACTGGGGTCTGCCCCAATTAGTCCAATTTATTGAGGTTCTACTGTACTATCACTTTCTCCCTTCATTCCCTCTGATCTTCATCTTTTTATTTTATTATTTTTATTTCTTTCTTTTCCTCTATGGTTTTGGCTTTCTCCTTCTCTTCAGATACTTAAGAAATCCATTTTATTAATGAATTGGTAACGTGAGGAAAGTAATTGTTTGCGGCTGCTCTCCTCACGTTACCATGTTTCCACATGTTAGGAAAGGCCCCTGAGAGGTGGAACACTAGACCTGTACATGCTCTGTTATTCATATACGTATGCCAGAACTAGGATGTCCATATATGGTGATTCTTATTCTAGTTATTATTGAAGAGATAAGTTGTTTGATGATGTAAGTAGTAATTGTTGTGTCCAATGCTACAGGTGATATATCTGCCAAGTTGACTGGCTTGAGAGTGGCAAGAGAATGTTTACAACTGTTGGAGGTGGAGCAGGAGGGCACTTTTGGCAGGGTGTATCATGCCCTGTACCAGCCACCAGACCAGTCGCACCCCACTACTGTCACCGTCAAAACTGTCACAGGTGAGTCACACCCCACCACTGTCAAGCAGTGGCCTGAATGGTTGCACTGATAAGGCATGCAGAACACCCACATATATCAGTTATCAAATCAAATATCAAGTAGAATGTGGTCTTTCTCTAAATAAGGGTTGTCAAGCTTTTATAAACGCCTAATTTCTTATATCGTATCAGTGGCAGCTGACAAAGTATCTATTAATCTTTTACAAATCATTAAATAATGGGTTCAAAAATATTTAAGGCAAAAGAATATTAAGCTCTCAGTGTGATCTACAATAATTTAGAAACAAAGTACAGTAGTTAAAAATGACTAGTCTTCATGCACAATGCTGGCCCTCTGTAAAGTTGTCAATTATCTGTCAAATAAACTAATTGGCGACTCTCGAGGCCAGTAAGAAGGGAAGAACAGAACGATAAATGCACATTATTATCTCAGCAGTCAGACCGTGAGTGTGAGCCTTGTCCATTTAAATTTCCATAACTGTGCTGGCTGCCTCAACTCCTGGATTACAGTGCTTACCCAACTCCCTGAAATATTTTCTTATTAGTGTTAGGGAAGTGAAGTGATGGTTGTTAAAGTAATATTTTTTTCATGTTTACATGGAAAGTGTTTAGTTTTCAAAAGCCATTACTGTATCAGGCTATGCAACCTCCTTACAGTGACAATGTCTCAAAAAAGTCTCTGAAAGAGGATTTTCACGACTTACATGAATTGTATCAGTACCATTCTCATCATTATAATTTATAGTGCCATAAAACATAGACACACAAAAAAAAGTTTTGCCATTTGAGAATTGTTTTCTTGCTATTTTCTCAAAAATATTGATCACATCAGAAATCTAATTCCTGCATTTGAAAGCTCATAAAATTCCACCTCTAGCAGTGCATAGTATATACTTAAACAGTTGGCTCAGACAACTTTGAGCTTGGAGGTTGTGAACATATTGGTGTGAGTTTTTTCTCTTGTGTTTATTACAAGTGATGAAAAATAGCTATATACTTTTATTATTCTTTTGGGGGCTTATGTTGCAGAACAATCAGTTATGAAGCCAAAGATATGGTTTATGCCAATAAAAACAAGTTTGGGGGGAATTGATATAGCAAAAAAAATATTCTCCGTGCACTGTCTCGCCAGCCCTGGGGGCCTCAGAGATGTGATCTTGGAACTGGAAAACTTAAAACTTATCTCGTGCATGAGAGAGAGGGAGTTAATACTTTATTTTTTATTATCCAGACAAAATAATGCAATTAATGATTTGAGCAGTAGGCAACAGGTTAATTTTGATAGCACCAGCACAACAAAGGGTTAAATCTATAGTTTACTCTATGTGAATAAAAAACTAAGATTTATGAAATTGAGAGATTCCTTGTTTGTAAAGATGTAGTACAGTCAACCCTCGCTTTACGCGGTCCCACTTTACGCGGTACCCTGCCGAACACGGAATGCTCACTTTCCGCGGTGTGTGTACCCTTGTACGCGGAGAGCGGCGCGAGCAGGGTGCGCACAAGGTCGCCCAGTCATCAAAACATTACCGTGTTCTTCACCCACCACAGCTGGCCCAAGTCAGTGATAGTGAGGATATGGACTTATATAGACTTTGAGGGGTTTGACAAAGAGGCCCTGCAAGCCTCTGTGGTGGATAGTGATACAGTTGATACAAGTGATACAGGTGAGGGCCAATAATCTGCCCTCTGCCTCGGAACCAACCCCCCATCCCCGTGTGCCCAGCCATCTTTTCTACTAATGTACCGTATATACCCGTGTATAGCACGAGTTCTTAAGACCAAATTATTGGGCAAAAAGTTGGGGGTCGACCTCTATACGGGTAATAGTTTCGTTAGGTTGAAAAATATTTACCAGTAACTACCAGTAAACAATGGAAACGACGCACCAACGCACCACCCGCTGTGAGTGTCGGTACAGTTGCCAGGGCAGATCTCTTGCGTCATCATAGCAAGCCCAAAGTAGCCAAATGCATGGTATGGTATGCACAGGAGTATGTAAAACATAAAGTATTCATTTTTAAAAGTTTGTTTATAGATACATAAATTTTTGTTAATTAAATTTGAAACATCAATATGATGTGAGTCAGGTCATCTACACACAGTTGCCAGTTTCAAAATTTTCCTTTTAAAATTTTAAGTTACCGAGTATTTCTTTTCCCAAATCGTTTTACAATACTGTAGGTAAAACAGTATACTATTGTGCAAACCCCACAGAAAAAAAATTAACAAATGGAGACACCAAAAATGTAAAAAAAAAAATTGCTCTCTGACTTGCAACACTGTTGGTAGGGTCAGGTGGTTCTAACGGTACCTGCCAGGACCCGGTAATCAAATTTATAACAATATCTAACCTCAATTACTGTAGTTTATCTGATGTAGGCAATATGAAGTAAAAAATACCAGTTAAAGTGAGAAATTGGAAGAGAATAAACAAGAAAGATGTTGGGCTATTTTTGGTAGGGCTGAGGGAGAGAGTATCAGCTGTTTGGTCTTTTTTGGCGGGAGAGTCACGCAAATATCCGTACTAGTATTTGTTTGGTGTCTTCTGTATTTTTAAAAATGAATACTTGTAAATTAAAAGTACCGTAACATTGTATTATATAAAAACTTGTCATATTTCAGGAAAATAAGAAGCAAGAAAATAAGAATACACCGGTAAACACAATTTCAACGTACGCTAAAATTAAAGGCTGCTTAAGAAGGGCCGATACAAACACAAAGCCTCCGCGACCAGGGCTCTGCCGTATCAGTTAGACAGTACACTTGTTTTTCGAATCGTTTTCAGTTAAAAAACTTTTACATCACAAGTGAATTAGGATAGAATATTATTGTAATATAACAGTTTTTAACTGAAAACCATTCGAAAAGTGATTACGGTAACATCTTTTGAACGAAAGAAAGCGAGTCATTGTTTTTGTCACGATTTTATCCCACTTTCCACTGAATACGTACGTCATTCAGCAAAAAATATTACATTTCCATATTCTCAGAAATAAATAGTAGTTTTGCTGAAACGTGATGTATTTCAATGTAAATTAGGATAAACTACATGCAGAAAACAAAAGACTTTACCTGACCTTCCGATGTTCAAGATATGTTACTCGTATTTTTAATAGTTTTCGGTTAAAATACTGTTATATTAGTGATATTCTATTCATACTGTGGTTGGTATAATACCTTCACGGAAATGTAATGTTTTTTGTTGAAATGACATACGTATTACAGTGGAAAGTGGGATAAAATTGTGATGAAAACAATGACTCGCTTTCTTTCGTTCAAAAGATGTTACCGTAATCACTTTTCGAATGGTTTAGTTAAAAAACTGTTGTATTGTATTACAATAATATCCTAATTGACTTGAATAAATACTACGATACCATATTTCTGAATATTTTCATTAAAATCCATCCAAATCATTTTCCTTGTCATCGTCTGCAGCACCAAACAGCTTCTCCCAGTCCTCTCCTTGAACAGGGCTAGACGGTACACGTGTTTTTCGAATCGTTTTCAGTTAAAAAACTGTTACATCACACGTATATTTTACCTAAACTGCGCCTGAATGAATATATTCTCGGAAATAAATAGTAGTTTTGCTGAAACGTGATGTATTTCAATGTAAAATAGGATAAAATACATGACGAAAACAAAAGACTTTACCTAAGCTTCCGATGTTCTTGAGATGTTCCTCGTTTTTTTAATAGTTTTCGGTTAAAATTCTGTTATATTACAATGATATTCTATTTATACTGTGGTTGATAGAATACCTTCACGGAAATGTAATATTTTTTGCTGAAATGACGTACGTATTACAGTGGAAAGTGGGATAAAATCGTGACGAAAACAATGACTCGCTTTCTTTCGTTCAAAAGATGTTGCCGTAATCACTTTTCGAATGGTTTAGTTAAAAAACTGTTGTATTACAATAATATTCCCTCCTAATTGACTTGAATAAATACTTGAATGGAAATATACAATATTTTTGTTGAAACTACCCGCGTTTCAGTGTAAAGTGTCGTGATAATAAATGGTAAACAAGTTTATAGGACATAGTGTTTCTCTGAAGGTTTTGTTGTTCCTTTACTCTCAAAAACTTGGGTCGACCTATAAACGAGGAATATCATAAATTAACGATTTCTTGGTCATAAAATCGGGGTCGACCTATATACGAAGGGGGGTTATAGACGAGTATATACGGTAAGTGTTAAAAAACCTAATATTATTGATATTTCTCTTAATTATTAATTGTGTCGGCATTTCATAGTAAAATTAAGAAGTTATTTTTACTACAACGTAGGTATTGTGTCTGAAAAAGTGGAGTTTGGGGGTCGGCCCGGTCTCTATTTCAATTAATCCCATATGTTATGTTGTTCACTTTACGCGGGCCGCCGTGGGTTCAATTGACCGCGTAAAGTAATAATAAAATACAGTATAGTCTGGATTTACGCGGTTTTGGTTAACGCATTTGGTCATTTACGCGGTGCCTTGCCAAAATGAAATGTTTTAATTACGCAGTAAATTTGGTCATTTACGCGGGAAGCGGCGCAGGCAGGGTGCGCACAAGGTCGCCCAGTCATTAAAACATTACCGAGTTCTTCACCCGCCACTCACCACAGCCGGCCCAAGTCAGTGATAGTGAGGATATGGTCATTGAGGGGTTTGACAAAGAGGCCCTGCAAGCCTCTGTGGTGGATTGTGATACAATTGATACAAGTGATACAGGTGAGGGCCAATAATATGCCCTCTGCCTCGGAACCAACCTCCCATCCCCGTGTGCCCAGCCATCTTTTCTACTAACGTAAGTGTTAAAAAACCTAATATTATTGATATTTCTCTTAATTATTAATTGTGTGTGCATACCATCATAAAATTAAGATGTTATTTTGACTACAAGGTATGTATTGTGTCGGAAAATGTGGAGTTTGGGGGTCGGCCCGGTCTCTATTTCAATTAATCCCATATGTTCTGTTATTTCATTAACGCGTTTCTCGTTTTACACGGACCTCCACGGGTTCAATTGACCACGTAAAGCCAGACTGTACTGAAAAACAAGCCAAATTATCACAAACTTACGGCAAATTTGCCGAAGATGTAAATAGTGGCTTAGTGGCAGAGGGAAGCTCACAACATCTCACTGTCCTTCATACATAGCCCACACCAGATACTTGTCTTACATTATTTAACGACTGTATTACCTTTAAGAAACATTTGTTTTTTATCTAAATGAAGAATGACCCAAGAAAGATTAAAGAAATGTTAACAGCTGCTAGTCAGCCATTTGCAATGGTGCTACACCCTGGAGGCAGATCATGGCAACACAAAACATCGCAGGCAAAAATACGAGTTTCACATCCTGTTGGTAATTCTCTTGACCAAAATATAAACAAGCCACACAGCTGCTCTGATCAGAGGTAGAGTTGGGTTAGTTTAATGTTACTATACAGTAATACCTCGCGGTTCTCGTTTGCGCATTTCCACATTTACTCGGTCCCCGGCAGAACTGGAATGCCCAATTTACCCGGTGCATCTACTCATATACGCTGGTGAAGTATAATTTTTTTATTTAGCTCATAAAATTCATACAAATTACTTGGTCAGAATATAATTAACATTGCTGTAATTCTTACAATATGATGATCATTTTTAATACAGCTAGACCCCGACTTACGACTGCTTCGACTTACGACTGCCGCAGTTGTGACCTCCCCCCCCCCCCCCCCCCCCCCCCCCCCCCCCAAATGACACACGCATTTTCTATACCGAAACGTTTCCAGTTAATGTAGTCTCCATGTATAATTAGAAAATTATGGGGCCCCCATGTGCATTCAGCTGACTACATTAAAGGTAAGTGCTCAGTCACACTGTATCCATTCCTCATTATATATTACTTTCACTGTACTGTATTTCATTGTAGATTTTTTATTATTTTTTTTTTTTTTTTTTTTTTTTTTATCATCTATGTTGGACTTACGACCTGGATTTGGGTCCCTAACCCCGTCGTAAGTCGGGGTCTAGCTGCATAAACATCATGGATTTTGCATTAGACACAAATTTTAGATCTAATGTAAGAATTTGGTTTACAGAGAGCAAATATGTTATCTTTTGTGTAAAATATATGACGTGTATATTCAAAATATTCCTGGTCTTGCAAGGAATCCAGCAATGTCAATTATATTATCCTAACTTCAGTCTGAGGTATTATTTATTACTAAAAAGGTAAATATTCTGGTTTTCCCACACATCTGGTAGGGACGGTTGGAGGGGGGTGGGGGGGACCGACCGACCATCTGTTACTGTGTGAAGAATATTTTTTTTTTTTTTATTAACTGAAGATATTTGTTTTAGCTCATAAAATTCATACAAATTACCCGGTCAGAATATAATTTACATTGCAGGAATTCTTATAATTTGATGATCATTTTGAATATAAACATCATAGATTTTGCATTAGACATAAAAATTTTAGATGTAATGTTTACTCTGAGTAAATATGTTATCTTTTGTGCAAAATATATGACATTTATATTCAAAATATTCCTGGTCTTACAAGGAATCCAGCAATGTCAATTATATTATCCTAACTTTAATCTGAGTTATTATTTAATACAAAATGTTAAAATTTAGTTTTTTCACCCAACATTTCTTGAAGGGAGGATTGGTGGGGGGTGGGGTGGGGGGGAGGGTTGGGACGGACCACGCAGTTGGAAGAGGGGGGGAGGCAAGGTGGGGTAATTTGATTGACAGATAGTGTCTTGAAGAATATTTTTTTTTTTATTAACTGAAGATATTTGTTTTAGCTCATAAAATTCATACAAATTACCCGGCCAGAATATAATTTACATTGCTGGAATTCTTACAATTTGGTGATCATTTTGAATATAAACATCATAGATTTTGCATTAGACATACAAATTTTAGATGTAATGTTTACTCTGAGTAAATATGTTATCTTTTGTGCAAAATATATGACATTTATATTCAAAATATTCCTGGTCTTACAAGGAATCCAGCAATGTCAATTGTATTATCCTAACTTTAGTTTGAGGTATTATTTATTAAAATTTAGTGTTTTTCCCCCAAAAATTTCTCAGAGAGGGAAGAGCCAGCAGTGTAGTGTGAGAAGAGGGGGAGGGAGTTGAGTCCATTATTTGAATGGACATTAACTTGGTGACTGTATTTCTCTATTTCTCTTAAGTATTGTGTGCATGTACCATCATAAAATTAAGATGTTATTTTTACTAGAACATAGGTATTGTGTCGGAAAAAGTGGAGTTTGGGGATGGGCCAGTGTCTATTGGAATTAATCCCATATGTTCTGTTGTTCACTGAGCTCGGTTTTCACTTAGCACGGTACCCTGTGGGTTTTATTGACCGCGTTAAGTGGGGTACTACTGTATATATACGTATATAGTATTCCACATACAGGTAAGTACAAATATAAAATACAGTTTATGTGATGATCGGACAACGTCCATTTCGGTTAACGTCACCTTTCCAAGAACATATCTAGGACGTTAACTGGCGCATGACTGTATATATGAGAACCTTTTTTTTCGACTGAGGAGGGATTGCATGTACATACAGTACTGTGAGGTGTTATTGTTCAGTGATTGACGATGGTCGGCAAGGAACTGATGATTTATTTATTTTTTCAGATGCATCAAGTGAGGTGCAGCGGTCAGTGGTGGTGAGTGAAGGGTTAATGTTGGCTGGACTGAGCCATGACCAGCTGCTGGGAGTACTGGGAGCAGTGGTCACTCCTCCTGAAGCTTCACCATGCATAATCTTTCCTGCATCCTCACAAGGCAACCTTAAAAGGCAAGACATTTGTTCATGTGTCACTTGTCTGTCTGTAGTTGATAGATACATTATGTGCTGTACAGTAGAGAGATAAAACAATTTACTGTACATTGGTTGGTTGGTTGATAGATATATTATGTACTGTACAGTAGATAGATATAACCAGGGGTGTGCTGCCAATTTTTTAACAACCGGTACTGATTCAGATAGTGGTGTAAATCGGCGAGTGCCAGTGGTGCAAGCCATTGGCACTCGCCCTGAGCTCTCCCAATGGGTTCCAAGGTGGAGCCCCAGAAGCCAACTCATTTGAGCTTTTTCAAACTTCATTTTGTCCATGTCATTACAAGTTCATGTCAACAACACAACCACTTTGACCTTGAGCTCAGCACTAGTGACACACACTGATGCACATCAGTCTACAAGTCTACTGTCCAAGACAAGTTTGCTGAACCTAATACTGTAAGTCGCTAGATTTCAATCATTAAAAATATGTAAGTTCATTTAACAGAATTTGGTTGATAGAAAGCATACAAGATATAGCATTAGTACAGTAAATAGGGTATGAACAATGTTTCTTGGTGTAAACAAGAAAAAGAGCCTCTAAAATGAGTAGTGATCAGATGGATGGTTGAGGTGTGGTCTTTACAATCCAATAAATCTAAATAATTGGCAACAGTGCAGTCTATGAGCTACCTGAACAGTTACCATTTGCTATAATTGTCAATACTTTAGTTATTATAATTTTGTAATGCTTCAAGTGAAACAAGATTGGTCATCATCATATTGATCTCAAATTCTGATTAGATGGCAGTGATATATACAGTATTTGGTGAACCAGTCAGCTGCAGTCAGTGGGTGGGGAAGAGTTGGCCAACTTGGGAAGGGAAGAGTTGGCCAACTTGGGTGGGGAAGAGTTGGCCATCTTGAAGGTGAACACAGTAGACCCCGTGAGTGAATAGTTCTGGAATGTACTGAGGAATTGTCTTATAGAAACTAAATGTGGGAAATAATAAAGCCATATTTCAGTGTTGTATTTAAATTGTAAGGTTTTTGTGGAACAAAACAATGCTAGGTTATTGTCTAAGTGATTCTATGACACATCAATATAATCTTGCTCTAGTTTGTGTGACATGTACAGTAGTAGGTAATAATGAGGAAAATAAAGGCTGGTTTGTAAAGTTCAAGATAAATTTATACGTACTGTTAATTATTTGTTGAAAATCAACAAATGGTTTGGTGATCCAATCAAAATTTAACACCTGGTTCAGGCAAACTGGACGGAATCGGTCCCAGCACATCTTTGGATATGACAATTTACAGTGGTTGGTTGATAGATACAGCACAGTACAGTAGTTAGATACAGTATATCAGAATTGATCATACTTAGTCTGCTTAACTTAGAAATAGTCGCAAAATGTTATGATATAGACATTCATTCATGTTGTAAAGTTCAGATTATATGTTATCAGCGTCTATATAGAGGGGGGTCCCCGACTTATGATTGTTCGACTTACGGATGGGGTTAAACTTGAAATTTACAGTATTTTATTTACCTGATGAGTTATTTTTTACTTTCATTTACTGTATTTTGTCATTCTATTTCTTCTTTTGTCATAAATTAAGTGATTTTAGATGCACAGTATATAAGGACTTAGGCTGTGATATTATGGGATTTAAACATTGTTCTGTAAGTACAGTATGCACATAGCATGTGTTCTGACTTACGTACAAATGCGACTTAAGAACGTCCTCAGGAACGTGACCCGTTCATAACCCGGGGATCCCCTGTACAGATAATGTTACCAGTGACTATATACAGATAATGTTACCAGTGACTATATACAGATAATGTTACCAGTGACTATATACAGACAATGTTACCAGTGACTATATACAGACAATGTTACCAGTGACTATATACAGACAATGTTACCAGTGACTATATACAGACAATGTTACCAGTGACTATATACAGACAATGTTACCAGTGACTATATACAGACAATGTTACCAGTGACTATATACAGACAATGTTACCAGTGACTATATACAGACAATGTTACCAGTGACTATATACAGACAATGTTACCAGCGACTATATACAGACAATGTTACCAGCGACTATATACAGATAATGTTACCAGTGACTATATACAGATAATGTTATCAGTGTTTATATACAGATAATGTTACCAGTGACTATTTCAAGGGCGGGTTATTTTTATTCTGTATTTGTGTTTGGATTTATTTAAGTACAACATATTAAGTTTTCACACAGTCGGTTCTCCTTTACCACAGTAGTTATGTTTCTTAATAAACACCTCGTTGTAGATGGTACAGTATTAGGCTCCAGTACACCAACATGGCTGATGAAAATTCTTAGCAGTGTTTTATAATATTGTTAGTTTTTATGAGTTCTTTTATAATAACTGTGTTAGCATGATAATACCATTTATTAATAGACTAAAAGCATGAATTATGGGAAAAATGATTGTTACAGTTTGTAGGTCTATGTTAATAAGTGATAGAAGGAAGGTTGAGAACAAAAATTATGAAATAAATGATTAAAAGCCTTAACCCCTACGGCCCGGGCTAGGGTGGTGCTGGCCGTACCCCCACCTGGGGTAAAACCGGGAAAATAAATTTTTCCAAAATTAAATTTTAATCTTTATAAATGATAAAACAATGAAAAATACATAAGAAAAACTATATATTGTCCCTCAGTGACGAGTGAAAGAAGGAGAAAGGTGTTTTTTTTTACAGGGAGCCGCTCGGGGTCACTACGCATTAGGGGTCCTTTTCCCGTCTCCTTTGTGTCCGAGATGGCCAAAAATTCATATATTTACTGATAATAATATTTATTTCCTGTAAATAATTCATTTAGAATTTATTTTATTTGCATTACTTTTCCTAAAGACTGTTCGGCGACACACACCCAGTCTGTCTCCAGACTGTCTGGTTGTCTTTGTGTTTGGTAGAGCAAGTAAGTCATGTAAATAACATAATCATACCATTATCATCCAGTAATACTACACTACTACACTACTTTTAGTAATATTACTTTGATGCAACTTGATAAAAAGGAAAAACACTGGTAAAGAAGCAAACAAATGTAGGTACTTACCAAGAAGTTTCCGTCCGACCTCGCGTAGATAAGTGAGGTGGGTGAGTGGTGTGTTGCCACCCTGTCCCTGGCACCCGTAGGTAGTGACGAGTGAATGCATACAACTGTGTACCTTTTCCACAAATATGTCACTTTGTTCCTTACACTTACACTACTATTTACACTATTTACAAGCACTTGTCACATTGTTTTAGAATGTTTTCTTTCAGTGGTACCCCATAAAGCAAGGTCTACAGAGACCAACTTCACACTCCTTGCACCACGTCGTCACGTCCTTAGGCTTAGCTGCGCGCTTTGTGGTGTTAGCACAGACATAACACCGTCTTTGCCCCTTACGACCACCTGGACCAGCTTGTAAGAAGTCCGTGTTGTGACAAACAACTCAGTCACATGCAAGCAGTCTGTCAGGTAGACCTGCTTGGCTGTGACGTCATGGGGCAGTTGCCACGATGGTGCCATTTTTCTCCAGGATTTGCCATATCACCTGCTTCTGAAAACCCTGAGATAGGGTTTTTCCAGGTTTTTACTAGGTACAAATTGTATGCATTCAGGATGGTGATGTCCATGAGGTGTAGGAACATCTTCTTGTACCACTTGAGACATTTCCTTACACACTCTTGTCCACGAGGTGCATGTTGGCCTTGTAGTCCACGACAGCGTCAGGTTTTTCATTACCTCTCCTGAGGTCCAGTCCCTTTTTTCACTGTTAACCATTTCACCCTTGTGAACGGTTAACAGCATCTGCACGGTACGCTCATCTTGCCAGCGTATTGCAAGCATCTTGTCTGCTTGCTTCAGCTGGATCTCTCCTCGTGCAGGTTTACCAGTAATCACGGGCCAGTGTTTCCTGTTCTTGCGTACAGTCCCACATGAACCGCTGTTGTGTTCAAGTAGGAACCTGGCCAGGGCAGGAGAGGTATAGTATGGCCAGGGCAGGAGAGGTATAGTATGGCCAGGGCAGGAGAGGTATAGTATGGCCAGGGCAGGAGAGGTATAGTATGGCCAGGGCAGGAGAGGTATAGTAATTGTCTGTGTAGAGGACGTGAGTCTCTCCAAAGTAGCGGTCCACAAGTTTCGTGACAACAGCGCCAGAGAAACCATTTGGGTCGCCCTTGGGTATGTCTACATCACTTGCTGTGTAAACAACGAGATCTAAGACATACCCAGTCTCACAGTCACACAGCACAAAGAACTTGATCCCAAAGTGATGTCGTTTGGAGGGAATTTATTGTCTAAAAACAACACATCCTCTGAAAGGCACTAGAGACTCGTCCACCATTATGTTTTGAAACAGTCTGAAGAACTTCTTAAAGCGTTCCTTCAGCAGCGTAAAAACTTCCCTTATTTTCCAAAGTCTGTCACCAGCCACAAGAATGTTATTACCTACATTGTGTAGATAATATAGGATAACAATGGAGTTGCAGTGATATCATCAGGAGATATCCAATACTCCTGAAGTACATGTTTTTTCACATGTGCCATTAGCTCAGTAATGCAAAAAACACATACAGTACTATCCGGAAACACCATCATCACTCCATCGACACGTGTGGCGAGGGGCCACGGCCTGGGTCAGCCTCACACGTGTACTGATGAAATTTATTTGTCCCGGTACACAGTAAGTCCATAATTTCACCATCAAAGAACGCATCAAAATAATCTATCTCACGTGATTCCTCTGTACAAGGAAAATCAGGAGTAATTCCACCTGATGTTCCTTTGTACAAGGAAAATCAGGAGTAATTCCACCTGATGACTTTTGAATTCAGGAATATCAGGGTGGAAATTACTGCCATCAGACCAAACAAAGGCATCCATTGTCCCTTGTCTGGGTCGTGAGCGCCTGGCTGGGATATGCTGTTCTGGCTGGGTCTCCCTGCCCACGTCCTCCTTTTCCTCACTGGTTGACACAACATCGTCTAACTCGATACTATCCTCTTGGTCACTGGGCTGATAATCACTGCTTTCATCACCACTTTCACCAGAATTGACCACTGCAGCACTCAAAACAAAAAATTCTGTCCTTATTTCGCTATCATCCAACCCGCGGCGATGACGCTTGATGATTGGGGTGGAAGATGGGAGGGGGGGCACGAGAAGATGAGAGGTTACACTCCATGACCATGGGCGAATGGATACTGACCGCACTGAGCCTACCCACGCTCCCCTCCGTGTTCCGGGAGAGAAAAATAGTCATGCTTGTACCTGTTAACCCGGGTTGGGCATTCAAACAACGGCAGGAAAAGGCGCGCGTTCTGGAACGTCACCCGGGGCGTAGGAGTTAATGTTCACCACAAGAAGAGAAGATGACTGCTTGAGATGAGTGGTGGAGGAGTCGGTTTGATCACAGAGATTTTGTTCAAGAGTACAGTAATGTCTTCTCTTTTTTCACTTCACATCCACTACCAAAATGTTTCACACCCTCGCCACTCATTGTAATTAATAGCACTAAGGTAAAACACAGTCTCCAATAACATGTCTGATACTTATGGAAGATAAACAAAGACTGAAGTGTGTCGAGGCGGCCGTGTAACCACATAATCCTACTTGAGTGACATTGTTCCATTTACTCAGTCACAGTGTAAAAAATGTGCTCCTTAATACATTCACTGCATTATAGAAAAGTTTGTTCCTCAATACATTCATCACATTATAAAAAAATGTTCTTTAACCTTAATACGGTAATATCTCCGTTAGCCAGAATCCCTCAAACCCGGAACTCTCCGATAAGCGGAATTGAAATTTTACCCGGAAAATTCCGGGGACGAGGGATATTTTTCCGGGTTTGAGAGATGATATAATGGGCAATTTCTGGAACTTCCGAGAACATTTTTCCGTGACCCAGAAAATTCCGGGGACGAGGGATTTTTTCTGGCTTTGAGAAAGTCGTCTCGTTACTCGGAAATCTCTCATTCCGGGAAGTGCTCTGCACCAATTGTTCTGGCTGACAGGGATATCACTGTTACATTCATCACATTATAAAAAACAAGTTATAGGAGAACTGACTGAACAATATTTGCATTCAAATACAGTAAGTCCCCAAGTTACGTACATAATGGGGACCAAAAGGTTGTACGTAACTCGAAATGTACGTAACTCGAAAATCCCCCAACCCTATAACATTGGTCAACTTTTCACCACTGTCAAGCAGTTTTATTATGTCCATTTTTACCTCTAGTGAGATTGCTTGACGTTTCGTAGCACTCCCACTAGCTTCACCACTCTTACGCTTTACACCAGTCATTGCACACAGAGTAAAGTGTACAAAATAGGGCAGAAATTCACAGGAGAAGTATGCACAATGACCACACGTGTTCGCACAATGACCACACGTGTTGCTTTGGTGCGTCTAGCGTGTCGTCTGCATGGTCAGTGATAGTGGCGGCGCGGTGCAGCTGGCACGCAAACTATACGCTCGCCCGCCAAATTTAAAAATTGCTCGCCCTTTTAAGACAATATTTTTGCAATTAAAGACTTCAGAAACGATGTACGTATCGGCCGTTTGTACGTAAGTCGGATGTACGTAACTCGGGGACGAACTGTATGTCGCTATAAAAATTAATGTACTGAACTGTATTTGCATTCATATTTGAATATTATGATAAAGTACTGGTCGTATTCACAGAATAATCTGATGATTTCCAATATGGTTATAATATAAATCATATTAGCTTATTAATATCTTACTCTTGATGGCTGAGATTTTATTCTGGGAGAATAAGATCCAGACTAGTGTGAGGGAGAGTGTGTACCCTCATCAGTGTTGTTGTTCACATACTGTAGCAGTCTTGACCTAGATAAAGCTGGTAGATGAGTGTTCTGTAATCTAGCGTTGTCCAGCAGCTTGTAGAGGTATGACGGTTCTCATCTACAATGAAATTAAATATGTACAAATTTTTAGCAAATAATTTTTGGCTACATAGAATTATGAGTATATTTTGTTGTTACTAAGTATTAACCCTTCAGCATTCTTGGCAACTTTAAAAAATATTTCACTTTCTGTTTCTCTCTATTAACTGAATACAAGTACAAGAGGCAGATTCATGAGCCTCATGCCTCCAGACTGGAAGTGAAGTGTATTGAGCCCTGAGCAAATACTTGCTTCTGTTCCTAATATTATCTTGAGTGATAGTTTTTATGTCCGTAGGTTCCTGCAGGGATGCCACACTCTGGTGACACGGGAGGTGGTGAGTGTTGGGGTGCAGGTGTTGCAGGCGCTGGCATTCCTACATACTCGGCTCTTGTTGCATAAAGACGTAGCCACGCGGAACTGTGTGTAAGTCACATTTCCTCCTCTTAAATACAGGATGAGAAATAAGTTTTAATGTCACCAATCATCTGTGAGTAGAATTTTCAAAACTGCTTAATTAAGTCTACCGTGATTATATTTTCTCGTCTTTCAAAATTTTCCAAGTGTGATGCAGGATAACTGGAGTCAAGACAAATACACTCACACATTTTCCCTTCATTCACTGTTATTCATCCTTTCTCACTGCTTTCATAGATGTGTTTTGCTATTGTCTTCCCCACCCACAAGAAAACCCTGTACAGGTGCTCCCCGACTTACGACGGGGTTAGGGACCCAAATCCAGGTCGTAACTCGGAATGGTTGTAAGTCCAACAGATTAAAAAAACAAAAAAACAAACATAAAATCTACAATGAAATACAGTACAGTAAAAGTAATAAATAATGAGGAATGGATACAGTGTGACTGAGCACTTCCCTTTAATGTAGTCAGCTGAATGCACATGGGGCCCCATAATTTTCTATTTACAGGTATACATGGAGACTATATTAATTGGATAAAGCAGAGGAGGAGACAGGGCTGGGAGGGTCATCAATGTTGCTTCCTTCAGACAGGTTTATGTACAGGGGTAACTTGCTGGTTGAAGGTATTGGATCATCTTGAGGAAGTGAAGAGGCAGCACTGGTGGGGCGTGAGGAGACAGCACTGGGGGACTTCTTAAAATAGATGTCCAATTTAGACTGCACAATTTGCTTTTTCTTTTCATTATAAATTTCTCTGTAGCAAGCAAGTGCATCTTGGATCATTCTGTCAACTTTGGCAAAGCTCTCATAATTTTGATCCATGCCATCAAGCATTTGCATCCCTTTATTAATTGTAGCAAATGCCTCTGCCATTTGCTTCACTGAAAACTTTTTGGGGGGTGCAGGTCCTTCTTCTACATATAGACTAGCTTCTTCCTCTGCATCTTTGTGTGCTTCCAGTTCGATGAGATCTTCATTACTGAGCTCTTCTGCTACACTTTCAACCAACTGTTCAATATCTTTATTATCAATTTCTAACTGAAGCTGTTTACCTAACTCCACTGTCTTGTTACTAATATCCAAAATAGCTTCATTTTCATTAAATCATCTAAAACTGTTCACACATCTTTTCAGGACTTTCTTCCACATTCCATTCATGCAATGTTTTGTAACCTGATCCCATGTTGCACTAATGTTCTTTATGCATGACAAAATGTTGTACTCCTTCCAAAACTCTGAGCATTTTCTCACCTTCAGTAGCAGCAATACCCTGAGCGGAGGTCATACGTAAATAATACACTTTAAAGGCAGCAATAGCACCTTGATCCATGGGTTGGTTGACAGAGGTAGTGTTAGGTGGAATGTACACTACCTTAACAACAGGGTGCATGTCATCCAGGTGTGGTGGGTGTCCCGGAGCATTATCCAAAATCAGCAAAATCTTGAATGGAATCCGTTGTTGCAGACAATACTCCTTGGCTCGTGGAATGAAACAATTCATGAACCAATCCTCAAACAGTACAATGGTCATCCAGGCTTTCTTGTTACTGCGATAAAACACTGGCAGTGTGTGCTTGCTGACATGCTTAAAAGCCCTGGGGTTCTCTGAATGATAGATCATGAAGGGCTTTAGCTTGAAATCAGCAACATTCCCCCCCAACAGAAGTGTAATTCTGTCCTTGAATCCTGGCATTGTTTTCGCCTCTTTGTGGATGTATGTCCACTCAGGCATGCGCTTCCACAATAATCCAGTCTCATCCACATTGTATATTTGCTCAGGCAAATAATTCCCTTCCACAATTACATGATCTAACTCCTCTTTAAAAGCTTCAGCAGCACCAATATCAGCACTAGCTGCCTCTCCAGTCACCTTAACATTGTGTAGACTGTAGCATTTTTTAAATCTGTTAAACCACCCATGACTTGCTGTAAAGGTTTGGTCGCACTTATCTCCTGCCTGCTCCTTCAGGCTTTAGAACAGGCTTCTTGCTTTAGCCTGTAAGGTTAGAAGTCTTAGGGTACACGCTTCTGTATTTGGTCTTCTATCCATATCACCAATAATTTTTCCATATCGTAAAAAGGACCTTGTGTTTGTTTTTGTTTTTGTTATGTTTTTTACTGGAATTAGCCCACCCAGGCACAGGTCACTGACCCACATCGGGGCCTGGGGGGCGAAAATGTAATAATAATAATAATAATAATAATAATAATAATAAAGAACCACAAAGAAATACAAAATGAAAAAAAATAAAAAGTGAGGAACAATATATGTATGTGTTGTCAAAAGTAAGAGAAACAATTGAGACCCTGCAATTGTGTGTAAATGAGGCAGAAAGTCAGATGAGCAACCTGGGACTTGGTCACAATTTTCGTGATGCCATGTGGCAGCAAGATCTACCATAGACAACACATTATGCTTCCAATATCTTCCCAGGCTGTAGTACCTCCCTGTTTGGTAGCTGCGTAATACCTACTATCTACTTTTAAATTATAGTTCCCTTTATAGGTGTTGTTCCTTTCACTACATCACGAATACGTTCCTTATCCTTCAGAATAGTGGATATGGTCGAGTGTGAGAAACCTAGGTCACGTGAGATTGTTGCTACAGTCTTTCCATTCTCATACTGCATTATTATCTTCATTTTCATCTCAAAAGTAATTGCCTGTCACCTTTTCTTCCGAGCACCACCAGCACTCTCACTTGTATGCTTTCCAGTCATTATAAAGTCAATTAAATACGATAATAAAGTAAGTACACAGCGCGATCAATATAGGATATGATAGCCAAACACCAAATAAGCCCTCCACTCAGTGGGAGCTGTACCCACGCAGTGACCCGACAAGCCACGCTCTCGCCCGGGACGGAAACGTTTTGGTATAGAAAATGCGCTCATCATTTGAAAAATTTTTTGGTCCTGACTGCCGCAGTCGTATGTGCGAACGGTCGTACGGTCAGAGCAGGTCGTAAGTGCGGATGGACGTAGGTTGAGTCAGTCGTAAGTCGGGGACTACCTGTACTGTATATCCATGTGGTTTATGAAATACTTCACACAAGGTAACATCTCCTCCCACCAACACATTCTTCCCAAAAATCACTCATTGCTATTGTCTTCTGACGGCAGTGCTTCCTTTGATCTCCCCTTCTTGATGTTCCTTTCACCTTCCTACCGTCCACCTCTGAATTGCACGGTAATATCCCTGTTAGCCGGAATCCTTCAAACCCAGAACTTTCTAATACAGTCATGCGTTGGTTTACCTCCTAGATACGTTCTTGGAAACGTGACATTAACCGAAATGGACGTTGTCCGATCATCACATAAACTTTTTATATATACTTGTGTGTATGTGGAATACTATATACGTACATATACACTTTTACTGTTAAATCACTACTATAATGTGATACTGGTGATTAATTTTTATCTCTTGTGCAAAATACATGACGTTTATATTAAAATTATTCACTGTTTTACAAGGATTCCAGCAACGCCAGCAGATGGGGGAGAGGGTTGGAGCGAGCAAGGGGGCTTGGGGGGGAGGGGAGGTAGTACGTTTGACAGTTGGCACCGGCCCAGGTCTAACGCGTGTATATTTATCAGTTCTTAGGTGACTAAGCTTCTCTCTTATAAAATGCCAGTGAAATGACCTGGGTGAATATAATTAACATAGCTGGGATTCTTGTAACATACTGATTAATTTGAATATAAACTTGCCATAATTTGCACTAGACAAAACAATTTTAGTACTGTAATCAAATTAGTACATGTGCACTCCAGCTTTGCACTAAGAGATCTATTTAAATGTACCCAAAAATGCAGTTGAAAAACTGTTTTATAAAAGTACTACAGTACTGTACAGTACACTAATGTACAACAATTTTTATCTCTTGAGCAAAATATATGATAATTTATATTCAAATTATTGGCTGTCTTGCAAGGATTCCAGCAATGCAAATTATAATCTCCTAATTTTAGTCTGAGATATTATATAAGATAAAAACTGTAAGCCTAAAAGCCTGGCTGGGGAAGGGGGGGGGGGACGTAGCCAGCCACGCCACCCAGCGAGGGGTTGGGGGGGGGGGGGTTGAGGTGATAAGTTTGAGCCGAAGGTCTCTGTGTGTTTATTTAACAGTCTTACTAAGCTTCTCTCATTTTATAATGCCAGTGATATGACCTGGGAGAATATAATTAACATAACTGGGATTCTTGTAAGATACTGATTTATTTGAATATAAACATGATGTAATTCGCACTAGACATAACAATTTTAGTACCGTAATCAAATTTGTACGTGTGTACTCCAGCTTTGCACTTAGGTCATTTATTTCTTTTACGTTTCTTTTAGTATGGTGTGTGCATGTAAATGTATGAAAATAAATGAAGAAATTTATGTAAATCTACCCAAAAATACAGTTGAAATTTTTTTTTTTATAATGTACTACAGTATTGTACACTAATGTACTACATTTTTTATATCTTGTGCAAAATATATGACGCTTATAGTCAAATTAATCTCTGTCTTGCAAGGATTTCAGCAATGCAAATTATATTATCCTAACTTTAGTCTGAGATATTATATAAAATAAACATAAAGAAATCACCAATCTTTTATCTTGAACACAAGGAGGGTGGGAAGAGGGGAGGGGGTGGGAGGTGAGGTGACAGAATGTCTGGTGTTTGTTTATTTATTTGAGATAAGATTTGACAGTTGGCGCTGAAGGCCTGCCTGCGTGTTTATTTATCATTGCTTAAGAGTGACTAAGCTCTTCTCATAATTTTCCACCCAAACGATCTGGGTGAATATAACTTACATTGGAGGGATTCTTGTAAGATAGTAATTTATTTGAATGTTTTTTTTTTTTTTTTTTTCAATTTAAATTTTAATTGTTTATTCCTTGATAGAGGAAGCGGGATCTTAGTGCTGTCACTTGGTACCCCTGTACCATAACACCAGAAGCAACTGGCCAGTGTCACAAGTTTATACAGTACAGTACAGTCATCCCTTGGTTATAGCGCCTAATTGGGACCCCGCCGATAACGAAAGTACAGAACCTATGGGATTTGTTCTAATTGGTTCATTTACCCAAGACCCAACCCCAAGTTTCCCATTTTACGTCCATTTAGACCCACTAAATATATATATAATGTTATGGTAAATATCCTAAACACATATAGGCATGACTAGGTTTATTACAAAGTGATGAAAAGGGTACGCTTAATACTGTAGTCCACAAAACATGTAGCTATGCTTTTTTTATTTGGTCCCCCGTCATACGAATCCGTTTTCTCTCACATTAGGACGCCTGAGTCCTCTGTTTTCTCTCTTAATCTTAGAGTGCACCAGAAACTTTACTATTTTTAGTAATGCCGCAGAATTTGAAATTGCAACTGGGGTTGCAATTGTTGAGGCAACTGGATATGTCTGATTACAGCAAATGTGTTATTGTCAATTTGTAGGTGAAAGATTTTATCCTCAATAGATGTAGGTTAACATTTCACCTGTAGGCAAATGCTTAAAAAAGCCTAAGTAAGGAAGCATATTCCTTTAACACATAATATCTGACCAGTATGGGGAGGATCATCATGTCTCCGTCAGGGGGTTGTGGAGTGGTGGTCCAGCAGGCGTCACTTTTTTTTCTTTTTCTTTTTTTGTGGGGGGGGGGGGGGCACGGACGTTGTTCCGTCGGACATTAACCGGCGCATGACTGTAGTTGGAATTAATACTTTCTCGGAAAATTTTTCGAGGGGCACATTTTCCAGAAAATTCCTGGAAAATTTTGACGATACCCGAAAAATTCCAGGGATGGGGGGATTTTTTTCCGAGTTTGAGAGATGAAAATGAGACATATTTTCTGGAAATTGTGAGAAAAAAAATTGCATTATCAAAAAAATTCAGGAAAATTCCGGGGATGAGGGATTTTTTCTGGCTTTGAGAGAGTCGTCTCGTTACCCGGAAATGCTCTGCACCAATTGTTCCGGCTAACAGGGATATCGCTGTATAACTGGAAGGTAGTAGGCAGCTATCAAACGGAGGTACAGTACCACCACCTGGGAAGATATTAGAATCATAATTTGTTGTCTAATGGTGGACGCTGCTGCCACATGGCATCACGAAAATTGTGACCAAGTCCCAGGCTGCTGATCTGACTTTCTGCCTCATTTACACACAATTGCAGGGTCTCAATTGTTTCTCTTACTATTGACAACACAACATACATACAGTTGGTCCTCTTATTACGCGGTCCCACAATCTGCATTTCACCGTTAACGCGGTGCCTTGCCTGAACCTAACATCCTTACATTCCGCGGAGAGTGTCCGGCGCGACGCTATTTTTAGATTTGCCCCACACGTCACCCGCCCGCCTGCCTCCTCCTCCTTCCGCTTGGGCAAGCGGCGCGGTAAGGTTGCGCAGTGTGTGTCTTTGTTGCGTTATCACTGACGTCATATGACGTATCAGACCTGTGATTGGCCATGCATCCCTACCCCCCTCTGCCGCTAGCTGTAATTGGCTTTAAGTATTATGACGTGTCCACCCGGGGGAGGGAGGGAGGAGAGACGACGTTTGACCTAGCCGCGGCAGTTTCATCCCTCAAGGCCACTCCGTGTAAACGCGCATCCATTGTTCCGTAAAATGGCTTCCGCCTGACCACCACCCCCAGAGAAAAACCTTTCCTTACCTGGACCCAGCGGCACTAAACCAAAGAAGACACGACGTTCCTTAAGCTACGAGGTGAAGTATACCATCATCCAAGAGTTGGAGAAAGGAACAAGGCAGGTTGATTTGGCGCGCCAGCATGGCGTGAACGAATCTACGATCCGGACTATAAAGAAGGATTCAGCCAAGATAAAGGAGCACATGAAGATCACAAAGTCTACAGGTGCTTCAATGATCAAGTATTTTCACAACCAGGTGCTTCTCAAGACAGAAAAATTACTTGTGAGGTACTTGGTGCGTCAGGCGCGACTGAACATGGCGGTCGACGCGCTCTGTGAAGGACTACGCACGTGAACTGTACATCGCAGTGGCACGAAAGATGGGAATTACAGAGCCCAAACCCTTTCATGCTTCCTCTGGGTGGTTACAGAGGTTTAAGATCCGGAACAACATCACCAATATAAACATTGGTGGTGAAGAAGCGAGTGCTGATTGTGCTGCGGCTCGGGAATTTCCTCCGTTTTTACGTGAGATTATGGAGGAAGGACAGTACACCGACGACCAGGTGTTTAACATGGACGAATTTGGTCTTTTCTGGAGAAAACTAGCTTCCAAGTCCTACATTGTGAAGAATGCCAGCAGGATTCGGGGCCGGAAAATTCAGAAGGAACGCATCATCGTCCTGTTTACCACCAATGCCTCCGGTACCTGCAAGCTCAAGTTATCGGTGATCCACACAGCTGCAAGCCGCACGCCTACAAAACCATGGACATGACCAAGCTAAATGTCCACTGGCTGACAGCACGTAAGGCATGGATGTTCTCTACACTGTCCCTCTCCTGGTTTGATGATTGTTTTGTTCCCGATGTAAAGAAATTCTGTGAGCAACAGAATGTCCCATTTAATAATTTGTTGCTGCTGGACAACGCACCAGGACACTCGCCCCTACTGTTAGATCGTCACCCCAACGTAAAAGTGGTCTTCCTTCCTCCCAACACTACGTCTTTAATCCAGCCCATGGACCAGGAGTTGATTTGCAATGTGAAAGCTGCATTCTCAAGAACAAAATTCCAGCTCCTGAACGACTACACCAACACCAGGGAAGAGTTGCGTGACCTGAGTGACACCACCACCGATAGCAAGAGCGACGAAGATGAGGAACAACGGTTAGAACAGCAAAAAATACTCTTCAAACAATTCTGGAGAGTATTTAACATCAAGAAAGCTGTGGACATCTTGGTGGAGTCATGGGATCAGCTGTCTATTGCTACAATTCGTCACGCATGGAGACATGTGTTGCATGGAATACCAGGTGAGAGGAGGAGTCAATCTGTGACTGGTGAGGTTCAGACTGTTGCAGTAGCAGTGGACCTTGCCAGAGAAGCTGCGCAGACTGTTACAGTTCCAGGCTTCTCCGAGACCACCAACGACGACATCTTGGAGGTGATCAGAAATCCTGAAGTGACTGCCGACGAGATGTTGGAAGAAGAACACGCCAGTGAAGAGGAGGAAGAAGGTGCGGCAGTCTCCGAAGAACACAATTTAAGTCATAGTGATATTAAGGGTGCCATGGAGTGTGCAGAGAAGATGAAGTCCTTCCTTTCCCGCGACAATGACGATGACCGCTATGAAGTCTTCCATAACCGGCTGGTGCAGGATATGGAGCCGTACATCAAGGTGTATCACGACAACATCAACGCCAGCCGTCAGCAAAGCATAACAGATTTCTTCACCCGCAACCCACCACAGCCAGCCCAAGCCAGTGATAGTGACAGTGAAGTTGACTTTGAGGGATTTGTCAGGGAAGCCCTGACAACTGTAAGTGACAGTGATGATGATTCACCTAGTAATGGTGATTCACCTGAGGGCCAGTAATCTGCCCTCTGCCTCGGAACCAGCCTCCATCCCCGTATGCCGACCCATCTCTTCTACTACCGTAAGTGTTACACAAAATTTTTAGTTTTCTAACCTAACCTTTATTTTTCCTATGTTAACCTTTATCTTTCCTAACCTAACCTCTTCTATATTACTTGTTTTTTCATACCATCATAAAGTTAAGATAAAATTTTTACTACAACATAGTTGTGTGTCGTCAAAAAGTGGAGTTTGGGGATCGGCTTGGACTCCATTTCAATTAATCCCATATGTTATGTTGTTCACTTTACGCGTTCCTCACTTTCCGCGGGACCCTCCGGGTTACATTAACCGCGTAATACGAGGACCAACTGTATATTGTTTCTCACCCTTGATCTTTTTTTCGTTTTTCATATTTTATTATTATTATTATTATTATTATTATTATTATTATTATTATTTTTATTTTTATTTTATTTATTATTATTATTATTATTATTATTATTATTAATTACTACTATTATTATTAATTACTACTATTATTATTAATTACTACTATTATTACTATTATTACTATTATTATTATTATTATTATTATTATTATTATTATTATCATCATCCCTCAGGCAAAGATGTGGGTCAGTGTCCTGTGCCCGGGTGGGCTAATCCCCCCCCCCCCCCCCAAAAAAAAAATAAAATAAAATATATAGTACAGGTTGTACCTCTCTAGTCCGGCAACCTCGGGACCTGACCGGCGCCGGACCATAGAAATTCACCCTTTTCCTGGATAGATAGTGACTTGTGCTTATGCCTGGAAGCACTAGCACCACTTTCTCTGCATCATGGTCTCTTTGAAGACATATTGAAGGGTTAAATGTCGTATAGTAGCTTCTCAAATTTCGCGAGTTTTTAATTCTTAACGTATTTTATTGGAACACAAAAAAATAAATAAAAACAAATTTTGACGGCGGAAACTTGAATTTCGACGGGTTTGAACGGCCCGCCAACGTGCAGACGACGTGCATAATGTGTAAACAGCGTCATTTCTCTTATGTACAAAAGATTCATTATTGTTTATTACTGAAAGTCTTTTTTATTGAATTAATGCTTATGTGCGCAAAATGAGCAATACAATTCATTAATAATACGTAGAATATTAAAACACACGAGGAAACGACACAGCATTGTTTTCGTTGATTACAAAGCCAGTGACTGACTGGTTCTACATATAAAACTGAAGCAAATAAGACCTTGGTTGTAGCTGTAGTAAAATTAATATGGTTGTTTTAAGTAATGTTATTTAATGTTAATAAATGGAACAATAGAAGTAGCTAACGATAATGGTAAAGAAAAGAGAGAGATCGCGTATGTAAGTGCGCACACGTGAAAACATATCGTCATTACTTTACATAAGAATATGAAAGCAACACTTATTTACTGTTTATATATAATTTAATTAATGTTTCTGAATTTGTTTTTATTGAATTAATGTGTGTGTGCAAAATTAACAATACACTTTATTGATAATTATACATGGAATATTAGAGGAGACGAGACGGCTTCCGGCATTGTTTATGTTAAAGCTTACGAAACCAGTGACTGATTGGTTCTACATATATAACTGAAGAAAATAAGACCCTGAGTTTAGCTGTAGTAAAATTAATGTAAAAAAATTAATATGGTTATTTGAAGTACCTGAAATGTTATTTAATGCTAATATATGGAACAATATAAGTAGCTAACCATTAATGGTAAAAAAAAGTGAGATTGCTCGTATGTAAGTGCGTACATGTGAAAACATATCGTCATTACTCTACATAGGAATATGAAAGCAACACTTATTTACTGCTCATATATATTGAAGGGTTTAAATGTTGTACTCTGTATAGACAAGCAGAGAGAGAGAGAGAGAGAGAGAGAGAGAGAGAGAGAGAGCAGCCGAACTGCCGGATGTAAACAAACCTTAATTTCCCGTGGCTTTGTTTTGTTTTTTTTTACGGGTATTAGCCCACCCGGGCATAGGTCACCGACCCACATTGGGGCCTGAGGGGCAAAAATTTAATAGTCCTGTAATAATAATTCAGATAAAAAAAAAAAAAAAAAAATGCTGCCTATTTACCTATTGAACAAACCAAAATCGTTCCGGACCACGGGAGTTTCCGGACCACAGAATGCCGGACTAGAGAGGTACAACCTGTATATAAAAATATACAGCTCCTCCCCGACTTATGACCACCCGCACTTACGACCTGCCTCAGTCGTACCAAATTTTTTTCAAATTGTGTATTTTTGAGTCCCAACGTCAGTACACAGAGAAATTTTTCATTTGTAATTCACTGTAGAATGGCTGGCAAGCTTAAAAGTGAGAGTTTTGTGGTGCTGAGAAGAAAAAGAGACACCCATTTTAGATTCTTTTGTGTATTATTTTAGCATTTTCGACTTACGACCTGAATTTGGGTCCCTAACCACGTCGTAAGTCGGGGAGGAGCTGTATACTATATAATAGTTTTCTTTTGTCATTCTTTGTGGAGCAACAGAATATTTCTCAAAAGGCACATCAGGTGAGTTATAGGAATGTACAAATTAATTAATATGGACTAATAGTGTACAGTCACCCCCATGTATTCATATACAGGTACACCTTAAAGTTTACTACGCCATAATTAGTCTGGTAACACTGCTGCTCAATTGCGTGTCCAGACATATGATAAACTCGACTCTACCCCCATGCCTCCACATTCCTCCTTCCCTCCTAATTTGTGGCATGGTGTTGTCATCACCCCACTGTTTGTTTCAGCCCGAATGATCATCCAGCAGTTGATGGCCAGCAAATCAAAACCACTACACCGACCCTCCTACTATGTCTGTACCGTCCTCTGGCACTGCCCATTACTTTTATGTGTACCTGTATATCTCCTTGTTATTAATCCTGTAGTTGTAAACCTTCATACAGGTGTACCCTGATAACTGACTCATATAGAGACTGGGAAAAGTTGTTGGTTATTGAAGAAATTAATCCCATAAGAACATAACCAATTCAGGGTGTTAGGGACCGGCCACCCTCCCATCTACCCTTGATATATCTCTGTACTGCACACTGTCAAACAAGAAAATAAAGCAGACATAAAGCAAGCATAATAAGACTTAAATAAGCAATGTAAAGCATAAATTGAGACTTGTTATTTACCTGTGTTGAGGACAGTCTAGGGTGACAAGTTCAAGTCTCTACCACTCTTTGCTGGTCCATCACCACTCTTATTATGCCTCATGACATCACATCACATCACATCAAGCTGCCCAGCACAAGAGGGACTATCACTGGGGTGTTGAGTAACACACTAAATCAGAGATAACGAAAAAACACGAAGTCAAAGCCAAGCCAAGCCAAGAGACCTGGCGCTTGCCTGCCTCAACTCTTTGTATCACTTTCATTTTCACATCCATATTAATGACTTTCCTGGGCAACTTTGCTTTGTTACCAACAAAGTTAGTTGCAGGCCTTTTCCCAGGCATGATGCGTGTAAAATGACCACATAACACACACACATTGTAACTAAATCAGAGCTACAGTTCCACAATCAAAACAAATTTAGAGACAATTGTTGATTGGCTTAGAGGATGTAAGCAAAGATGGCGACAGACTCTATTGTTGATTCTTTTTCACCGTTTGATTTTTTAATAATAATAATATCAATAATGTGGTGACACTGTACAGGTAATGGGGATGCCATCTGCAGGACACTTCCATGCATTTGCATTGTGTGTAAGAATATAATTACAGTAAGTCCTCGCTGAACGTCGGGGTTACGTTCCTAAAAATGCGACGTTATACGAAACAACCTTAAGCGGATCAATTTTCCCCATGAGAAATTTATAAAATACAGAAGTTACGTTCCTGGGCCTCCCTTTGACCCGTGAAATACATTACATATACAGAAAATCATTGCCATTTCTATAGAAAATAATGCACACATATACAACTACTAAGTTTGTATTGGTACTCACTGATGGGCGGAGGTGGTAGAGCGAGTGTGTGATGGGTAGTGAAGCAGAGGAGGCGGATGGCGGGAGGGGAGGAGTATGGTGGGAGTTGAGGAGGGCGGGACAGGAGGAGGGTGATGGGAGTTGAGGAGGGTGGGAGAGGAGGAGGGTGATGAGTCACTGAGACTCTGCGCCAAGCCGAGAGAGCATAGCACGGCCAGACGAGAGTGGGTGATGCACACTAAAATGTAGTCTGTGACGACGCAAAACGACGTAGTATCGAATCACCGGAACGTTAAACGAATTTTTGGTCTCTAAAGTTTAGCGAAGTAGTACCGAAACAACGTTAAGCGGGACTACGTTAAGCAAGGTCTTACTGTATTGGTGATAGTGAGGTTGTGTGCAGCACACTTGCTGAGGAGGAGTAGGCCATTGGGATTACACTTGCCTAGTCCATTCTCCCTATGGTTCCCTGCCAAATGTTAGCATCTCTGCCAACTCTGGCATTGAAGTCACCAAGGAGCCCAACCTTGTTTTCTCTGGGGATAGAGGTTAGCACTGTCGAGGTCAGCGTAACAGGCCTCCATGAAGTAATCCTCTGCATCCAGTGTTGGGGGGCATGCACTGATGAAAAAGGCATGACGTGAGTGGTTCAGTAGGGCTTGGAGCGTCATGAGGCACTCGTTGATCCCAACAGGCATTTCAGTTAGTTTGTGTAGGATGCGTTGGTAGATGGCAAAGCCAACTCCATAAATGTGGTTTCTCTCCACAACAGGCTTGCCCTTCCAGAAGAAGGTGTAGCCAGACCCCCGTTCTAATAATAATAATAATAATAATAATTAACGGTTTATTGAAAGAGCTTGGCAGCCAAAAGGCTGAAAATATACAGTTACAAATTTGGGGAATGGGTTGCGAATTACAAATAATATACAAGTAACATAAGTGACACAAATAAGACATATAATAACTTAGATGGGGAAAAGCTCAGACTACAGTTCATTTCAACATAGTGACAGTGTAAGGAGCAGTGTTTACTGGGAGTGAATACACTGATTTATTACGAGTTATTGATAACACAGGACAACAAATTTTTTATAATTCCCAGTTGCATGAGATTTCTTTACTGTTTCTTACCATTTTTGATCTGCTGATTTCATATTTGAAACCAGTTTTGTTCTGCATGCTCCAGTTTTCATGTAATTTGAGGTTTTACATTCTAGCCGTTTGCGGTCAAATTAATTAATTACACGATTATGGTATCAATAGGGAGATATAATTTTGTCTGTTTTTTCTTTCAGATTTGGTCATGGCTACAAAGAGAAATCAATGTGTGAACAAACCTGATGCCTTCTGTTATATTTGTGGATACTTCACGCTTATTCGTCAGAGGCGCAATATAACATCGTTTGTGAGGCTCGGCTATAAAGCGTACTTCGAACTTACTCTTGGCAACCAAGACAAAAAATGGGCTCCACATGCTGTGTGTCATAACTGCGAAGAAATGCTGCGTGACTGGACAAAAGGAAAACGTAAGGGCTTACCGTTCGGAATTCCCATGACCTGGCGAGAACCGAAGGACCACTCAACTGACTGCTATTTTTGTCTGATCAATACGAAGGGTGTTGGCAAGAAAAACAGACATAAAATATCGTATCCTAGTATCCCTTCAGCAATTCGACCTACTTTGCACTCTGATGAGCTACCAGTTCCAGTTTTTAATGGGTTGTCTCCAGCTGAAGAGGAGGGAAGCGACAAAGACCAAGAGAGTGAACATGAAACTCAAGAAATACTTGCAGATTCCGACGATTCTTCTGATGGTACACCAGAGTCATCAACCCCTCAGAAGTTTAGTCAGCCAGAGCTGAATGACCTTGTGCGTGATTTGGGTCTCTCCAAAAATGCAGCAGAAGTTCTAGCTTCTGGGTTGCAAGAAAAGGCTCTACTGAACCAGACCACAAAAGTTTCAGACTTCAGAAAGCTGGAACAGGATTTTGTGCCATTCTTTACAGAGGAGAATAAGTTTGTTTACTGTCATAATATCCCGGGTCTTCTCCAGGAATTAGGGATTCCATTGTATAGTCCAAATGACTGGCGATTATTTCTAGATAGTTGTAAGCGTAGCCTGAAGTGTGTGCTACTACATAATGGTAATGTCTATGCAGCTGTTCCAGTGGGTCATTCTGTGTGCTTACGAGAGGAGTATAATGACATTAAAACTGTGATTCACCTGCTAAAATACCATGAGCACAACTGGACAATTTGTGTTGACCTCAAAATGGTGAACTTCGTTTCTTGGCCAACAAAGAGGATTTACAAAGTATCCCTGCTTTCTTTGCATGTGGGACAGCCGAGCTAGAGACAGGCATTGGAACCTGAAGAGTGGCCCTTACGTGAGACTCTGGAAGCTGGTATGCCAAACATTGTCAATGATCCAATCGTCAGTCGAGAAAAGATCATATTTCCTCCTCTCCATATCAAGCTGGGCCTGATGAAACAGTTTGTCAGAGCATTAAATACTGATGGTGAATGCTTCCAACACATAGTCTCTGCTCACCCTGCTTTGTCATTTGAGAAGATAAAGGCAGGTGTGTTTGATGGACCACAAATTCGTGCACTTGTACGTGATCAAGACTTTGTCAGAAAGATGGACGACAAGGAAAGGGGTGCATGGCTTTCATTTGTGGCGGCAATGGAAAACTTTCTTGGTAATAAAAAGGCTGACAACTATGAAACCCTTGTAGCAACCATGTTGTCAGCCTTTCATGACCTTGGATGCAATATGAGTGTCAAACTCCATTTCCTATACAATATAGTCATCTTGATAGATTCCCTGAGAACCTAGGGGCAGTAAGTGACGAGCAAGGCGAGCGGTTTCATCAGGATCTCAAGACCATGGAAGACCGCTACCAAGGGAGATGGGACAAACATATGATGGCAGACTACTGCTGGAGCATTAAACGAGAGTGCCCTGAGACATTTCACAAACGCAAGAGCTTCAAGCGCAAATTCCTACCTGGCTAAAATGTGATTGGGCTTTGTCTCCTCATAGTAACAAATTTCTTACCTAACAATGAGTTTTATACAAATTTCAACCTTTGTTTTAGATGGAACATGTTTCAAATTGTGTTGTTGAATAAATTTAGAATATGTTCTATTTTATTGTTTATTACCCAGCTAATTTAATGACAGTTTAATGACATATTTTTCAAGATAGACGACGAGGTCAATAAGACGAAGACGAAATTTTGAAATTTCAAAATACCTTGATTGCAAAAAAACTAGAGCTTACAGAAAGAAAATAACTTCAGATATGAGATCAGCACACCCAAATTAGGTAGAATCAAGTGTTTATAGCAATGCAACAAAAACTTTGTTGACCAGTGTAATTTTTACAATGGTTGGGACTGGGCTGTTCTTATAGCGATCAGTTCGTGCACGTATGGGCTGGATGCGGTTGTGGTGTCGAACAGCAATTCTCGGACAAGGGATCTCAGGTGGTAGTAGGAGCCGGTGTCGGGTGTCGGGGATGGTGTGAGTCTACCCTCGTCTGGGAGTCGAGACTCGCTAATTGCTGCTCTGTCGATGTTATACCTAGCCAGCCCTTTTGCCACAAGGGCAGTTCTTCTTTCAGGATGCTCATTTGTACCAGTATCCAGAAGGGTCCTGACTTTCCATGCAGCAACCATAAGAGGTTGTATAGTTTGTTTTTCTTTGGATCTGTGATTTTGATTTTGTTTTCGACTGCATAAGGATGACCTTACTGGGTGCGGTTGTCCAGTCAGGTTGGTTTTTATGCAGGCTATGTTTAGGGCACCTTTTCTAGCCCCCTCCCTATGTGGGGTGAGCAGAGTGGCTCCTCAAGAGGGCTGCTCAGACGCACAGACAGGACCGGATTGCACTGCTGCCTAGATCCCAGTGCATAAACGACCATCTTATCTGTATCGCCCATGTGGAGAGTTGTAACTGGAGACTCCCAGCATTCATCTCTGCCTGTCCCAGTCGCCACTCATCCGTCGCCATAGAACTTTTGGATGTAAAAGGGTTTTGATGATGATGAGAAGTATGATGTGTTGGATGATGGCTGCGAATGAGTTGATTTATGTGGTGAGGCAGGAGCGCAGGCTGTAACCACACATCTTGGCTCTTCCTTTTCCTGATCCAGTGGTGCAAGTGTTGCAACGACTGGGGAGAGGGAGAGTTGCAATGGACTGCCGATAGCTTCATTTGTTGGGTTTCGCCTTGGTAGCTTATCCATCAGGCATTGCCTTCGTCCGCCGGTGTAGTCTTGGGTTCCCAAGTTGGTCACCTCTTCCACCTATACCACTGTTGGAGTCTTGTTGGAGCTATGTAAGCGTGTCTGCCTGATGCGGGGCTTTACCGCAAATTTTTTGTTTGGGGTTTACTCCCGTAGGTTTATGCATACCAAGGTTAATCCGCAAGGCAGCGGGGCAATGGTTGGTACCCACACACCCCCAACATCACACACGCACACACACATACCCTCCAACAACCACCCACTCATACCCTCCAACAACCACCCACTCACACCCTCCAACACCCACCCATGCACGTCCTCCAACAACCACCCATGCACGTCCTCCAACAACCACCCATGCACGTCCTCCAACAACCACCCATGCACATCCTCCAGCAACCACCCATGCACGTCCTCCAACAACCACCCACTCACCCTCCCACACCCCCCAACATGGGAATCAAGACATTTTTTTGCATCCTGAGTGAGAATCTTATTGTATGTCAAATTTGCACGTATGTGTGACTGTCTGGTTTTGAGTTAAAGATCGGCTGTTGAGGAGTGGATCACTTGGCAACACTGGTGCATGTTACCACTCCTTTCCACTCCATCTCTCTAATTACCCACACCTTTTTGCTTTCTCACTCCATATTTTAAAATGTTGAAATTTTGAAGGGATGCAACATTGTTCATTTATATTTATACTTACCACAGTCTCCCTCAAACATGCTTTAGGTTTCATGTTTATTCAATACATCTTCAGGTCAAGAAACCCACTAATCTCCCACCCAACAATGGGTGACCTGACATTGCATCAGAAGGTCAGTAATATGAGACCAATAATCCCCTACCCTACCTCCACCTGACATTGTGTCAGGCCAGGTTGGATCATCTGTATGGGAGTGATCACAGCGGTTTGTCTCAGAAAGATCATTTATGTGTAATGAAAGAGAGTTTGTGCTTGTACAGAATCCTGAGGAACTCTGGCAGTGATGAAATGATAGTTAGAAAAAACAGTCCAGAATGGTGCACTCTGAACAACCTGAGAAAAAAGAAAAAATTAAAGGAACTATGGGAGAAAAATGATAGAACTGTTTTGCAAGTGCAGATTAGTGGCAATATTTGTCATATGTTTGGGACGTCAGGAGCTTCTGCAGTTGTTGATGTGAGGGAACCGGGTGATAGTTGGGGGTTTAATTCCTTCACCTTCTTCAGGGAGGTAAGGTTTTTTCTCCTCCACATTGTCATGTTCAAAGTTTGTCAGTTATTCTGTGTTACATGATCCTTCCTTGTGTTATGGAGTGACTGTGTTTCAGGATTGATGATGGTCTACAAGTGAAGCTGACAGACTGTGCTCTGGCCCGAGACCTTTACCCCGGGGAGTACCACTGTCTCGGAGACAATGAAAACAGACCCATCAAATGGCTCGCTCTAGAGAGTCTCACACACAAAGTCTTCACACCAGCGTCTGATGTTGTAAGTGTTTTTGTTATTTTTTATTTATTAGTGCATTAGTTGATGCTTGGTGTGACTTAATTGTTGGGGGAGTAAGCAAAGAAAAGGTAAGTGGTGTGCCTGTTGTTCACTGTGGGATGTTGTGGTGAGAGCAATGGTAACTGGTGAAGCTACAGGAGTGGTATATCCTTCAGGTTACTGTGTTTACCAACAGTATACTAATCTCCAGAATATATGAACTAAATTCTTTTGCTACTACTGTACTATGCAGTCTCTTTGAATATTTAAATTATTCTTAAAAAAAAATAAGCTGCTGAACAGTGTGAATAATAACTACTGTACAATACTGCAAATTTGAGATGACTGTGAAGTAATGATGCTATTTAAGGGTGTCTCAACACCTGGTTGATAACAGGTCATCCGTGAGTACTGAGTGATGTGTGCTGCTGACCATGATGTAGGGGATATTACCAATCAGTTGCTCCTAAAACACTGGCTGGAATTTTGCTGAATGGAGATGCCATTCAGTATTGAATTTTTTTGCTATAATCAAAGTTCTTAAATAGAAATTAAATTGAAAGCCCCTATACATTACAGTACCTCAGACATATTTCCTGTATTTCATTTTACACATTTCATCATCACTTAAGACCTCCAGTTATTCCTAGCAATGTTGTGATCCATAGTTATACAGGTTGAACATCTCAAATCTGGACTGATTGGGACCTGAGCAGTGCCGGATTAGTAATTTTGCCGAACCACAGGTGATTAGGTTAGGATTAAATAAATAAACACCTCTAACCCACTTCATAACCACCTCACCTAACCTTTAAAATACTGTACTCTGTAAATAGTACAAGTTGGATAATAAAAAGAAACAGCCACTGGACTCTCAACTGTCAACAGGTGTCAGCGTTGTGGTACACTGGACCTTCCTTTATGCGCATTCACTGTATACGAATTCGCGTTTTTGTGGCGGCCTTATTTCTACCCATAATTGATTTTATGTGGAAAAGATTTCTTATTAGTAGGTTCTCAAATTTTGCTAGTTTTTAATTCAACATTATTTTATTTGGATACAAAAAACACTACACAATTTCAAATTTCGACGGCGGAAACTCGAATTTCAACGGGTTTGAGCGGCCCGCCAACGTTCAGACGTGCACAATCGTGTAAACAGCGTCATTTCTCTTATGTATAAACGATTCATTATTGTTTATTACTGAATGTCTTTTTGATTGAATTAATGTTTGTGTGCAAAATGAACAATACAATTTATTAATAATGCGTAAAATATTAAAACACACGAGGAGACGAGACGGCATTGTTCTCGTTAATGTTTACAAAACCAGTGACTGATTGGTTTTACATATAAAACTGAAGAAAATAAGACCCTGGAGGTAGCTGTAGTAAAATTAATGTACCCTGTAAAAATATTAATATCATTGTTTTAAGTAATGTTATTTAATGTTAATGTATGCAACTATAGAAGTAGCAGCTAACCATTTAATGGTAAAGAAAAAAAGTGAGATCGCATATGTAAGTGTGCACATGTGAAAACATATCGTCATTACTCTACATAAGAATATGAAGTCAACACTTATTTACTGTTCATATTTATTTTAATTAATGTTTCTGAATTTAAAACAAAAATTCTACCCACCAGTGGTGGTAAAGTTGAAAACATAAGGACAGCCAATGTTGTTGTGTGTGTTTTTACTTGGATGATGAAGTTGCCAAGTCATCAGGTTCAACTCTAGCTGAAGCTGTAGAACATAAGAACTTTTTTTGTGTTGTTTTTACTTTTTATTTAACTTTGTGCGTTATTTTTGTTGGTTTATTAGGGAGAGAGAGAAAGAGAGAGAGAGAGAGAGAGAGAGAGAGAGTTTTTTTTTTCTCTTTCTCTTTTATAGCATTACAGTTTTACAGCTGACTTTTAGTAGTTGTGGAAGCACCAATGTTTTACAAGTCACATATGCTGCGAACGGACACACCACTATCGAGTTTTTTGAGAAGTTCAACATATGGTGTTTGCGCTTTACACCACTAGAAGCACTTCCTTTATTCAATGAAGACATGACTGGGGCTAAATAAGAGCAGTTTATAATAATAAATGAAGAAAAACACAGAGGAATAACTTGCCGCCAAAACAGTAGCGGCGGGTTGGCGAGGAGACCGGCATGAAATTTGAAATTACGGTGGCCAAATTATATCCGAACCAGCAGTGCAACCGGATTACTGATTGCTGGTTATGAGGTGGTGTACCTGTAATGGTAATTCATTGTCTTCTGTTATATTAAATAGCATTATATTAAGGATCCACTGTATATAATCAAAATATATATACAGGTAGTCGTCGACTTACGACCTAGATTGGTTACGGCCGCCCGGTCGTAAGTTGATCTGGTCGTAAGTCGGCCTATGTTATAATTACCTTACGTATATTATACTGTGTAATGATAATATGATCATCTTTAAGTCATATTTTATCAACATTTTCTTTGTTCATTATTGTTACGGTCGTCAGGTTTAAGTAAATCACTGCATACTACAGTACAATTGGTTTATTATTTACACAACATACAAAAAAAAAAAATACAGGTGCAAAACATATAAAACATTTTAGTTGCAAAACATACAAACACATACAAACATACAAAAAACATCTTATTGGCCGCTGGTACTTGGCTGTGGATCGTCGATGTCGTCAGCTGGGGCAGCCTTTGGGGTAGCTGGAGGAGTTGTTTTTTTCATGAACATGGTGAGCTTTGTCTGAATTGTTCGTTTCTTCTTCTCCTCGTAAATTTCTTGATACGGACGAAACGAATTGCGTGCCATCCGCTCAATCCTTGCAAATCGTTCGATGTTTGGGTCCATTCCTTCAAAATGGGCAAGAAGTTTATTCAGTAGAGATAAACCTTCTGATAATCCCTTAGTGGCAGGTTGAGGAGTAGATGAAGACAGTTTCCTCTTGGTAGACATCTTGGGGGGGGTGGTGGTTCAAGAAAAATTTCCAAGACAAAAGAAAGGCACAAGGCAAACAGACACGGAGGGAAGTGTGCTGTACCAGCGAGCGTGTTTGTAACTGAGCGCGGGGATGCGCGCGGCTCCAGCTCCCGGCAGCGCCAGGAGGCTGGGGCCAAAACTGTCGTACCGCCGGTCGTAAAGTCGAACAGACGTAAGTCGCATAGGTCGTAAGTCGACGACTACCTGTACAGTATAATTTAAGCATTAACCCGATAACTACTACATACTTTCTTGAGTGATAAGCAGAGGAGTGTGACATACATTCTGGAATTCAGAGCGTTTTTAATGGAGCACGTGGGAAATTTGAAATCTCGCAGGGTCAAGTATGGGATGCTTACACTCACCAGTTGTCTCAGTGGGTAATCCTCCAACCCACGTCGCTGATGACAGTCATATCTCGGTCACGATGGAATCAAGATGTGCGTCCTCACCCTGTGATGATGTCACTGAACCCACTCCTTCCACTTCCACTGGCTATGGTGCAAGGTCAGAGATAATTGGAAGGAAGAGACTGCCATTGAAAAGGAAAATACTCACTGGATATCACAACAGTAGTGAAAGTGAGGAATCTGTAGATGAGCCAAAGTCAAGGCAGCATCGTGAGGTTGGCTGCAGGTCACGCGCTCAGCCCATAACCTCACGACGGAAACCCACTCATTCTGCCTCCACACTGCTTCCATCTACACCAACACCTGCTGCTCTGCCTACTAGAGACGATGAAGCTGGAGATGAGAGGGGAACAGTGAGTGAAGTGAGGGAGGGAAAAATATAAATAAATGTGCTACTCAGACTGGTGTTGCCATACAGGGTGGCGGGAAGGCTGCCTCCACACCTGTTACCACAAAGCTCAATTTTGTTCGATCTAAAAATTGAAGTCTTACACACACTGAGTTTGTGCCCATGATTTATGAAACACAAGTCCATGTCCTCCTTTTCTGATGACGATTGGCAAGTCGAGAGTGTTGAGGAAAAGTGTGCTGGGAGTGACAGTGGCAGCAGTGTGGAGGAGGAAGTGGAGGCTACGGAAGAGGAGGGGGATGTGGGGTTGAGTGATCTACTGCGCGGTGCGACCTTGACACCCTTTGTGTGGAGTGATGGGTCAGATTTTGTGCCAGATGCCCATTATTTGGATGACAGAACTGGTGGTGTTACTCATGACTGGCCTTGTGACGATACTGTGACTGAAATGGATTACAGGGTATTTGACTGTTTATTGACAATGAAGTGATGTCACATATTGTGGATGAGACTAATAGATGTCACAGATGACAGTACTTTCTCACCCCAATCTCATGTGCATTGTTGGGTGGACACAACAGTAGATGAATTGTACTGTACTTGTTTTTCCCACTTATGTTATTGATGCTTCTCAACAAGAAGCACGTAATCCAAGATTACTGGCTTAATGTCCCTCTGTGTCCGTGAAATTTATGACAAGGGACAGACTTCTCTTACTACTGTGCTTCCTCCATTTCACAGATAATATTAACCCAGTGGGAGGAGACCAGCTGTGGAAAGTAAGGGACGTGTTTGCCGTAATTGTGAGAAAGTTTAGCAAGTTTTTTTTTATGCCTTCTGAAAAACGACGATGAGAGCCTGGTGCAGTAGAACGTCTAAAGTGATTCAATTTAAGATTATCGATTTAAAGCGACACCCACATTTAAGAACAATGTTTTAATTTAAAACGAAACTTTCCTATTTTGTGCGAGTCAATCTGGCGCATCATATTTTTAATTTCGCGCCTGATGTTTCCCACCAAACGCATCTCTGGCCATGCTACACGGCTGCCTGCCACCCTCAGTTCTTGCACTGACGCTCTAGTGAACGGACATACAGTGGTCCCTAGGTTAACGAACACAATTCGTTCCACAGAGTTGTTCGTTAACCAAAATTTTTTTTAACCGAATCCATTGTTTCAATGGGATATTGGGTAATTGGTTCCAGCTCACAGAAAAGTACATACAACGTAAAAAAAGAAATGCAGTAAAGTACACTTACTTTGAGGTGTGTATGTAGAAGGTTCCTGGTTGATGATGATGATGGGAATTAGAAGTGGGGGCGGAGGAGAAGAAAAGGAAGTGGGGATGGAGGAGAAATCATCTTTCAGGGGACCCATGCTTGATGCAGTAATTTCACCAATAAAATTTTAAGTTCACTAGGTGTAATTCTAGATTATTTTATTTAAATCAACACTGCACTGCGCTATATATTATCAATGTGTTAATTAAATTTCAGAATGACCAATAATTTTAATGTAAAAATGCAAAAATAGTCAAGACCAACAAAATTGATGTTCACTCCACTGTCAACAAAGCCAAACTGACGCCTGGTGGGTGAGTCAAGCGTTTGATGGGTGCACTAAAAACTAGTTCCCTGTACTGCATATATTACACCGGTCAACACAATTTTTCTGGCACAAGGTTTTTAAACGGATTTTAAGTAAATTTGGGGTGCAGAATCCAAATATGACTTTGGTTTTTGTCTATCACATCAGGTTTTTGAGATATACCATATTGCACTTTTGCTGGGAAACGTAAACTTTTGGATCAAAATTGACGGCTTAAACATGTACAGTGGAAGTCCAAAAATCCGGACTGCTTGGGGATTGGGTCGGTCCGGATTTTCGGATTTTCCGGATTCTCAGGCAGTACTTTTAAAATTAAAATTTAAGGAGGAATAAAGAAGAGATGAACAGGTACATTTTGATAGTTTATTCATTAGCAAATATAGCATGCTTCATTTATCAAAACGAGCAGTTTTAATGAAAAAGCTGTGAATTCTAGAATTTTATTCTTTGCCTTTTTGATATCATAAATTGTAGACTTTCCAATGTTGTATTTTCCATTAGAACAGTATTGCTCACACCACGTACTAGTTTCTTAATTATTTCAAGTTTGTCACTCAATTTCAAAGTTTATCTACTTTAGGAGCTTCTACAGTACTCTGTAAATGGAAAGAGTAGGACTCAAAATATTGTTATATTACAATGGTATTCTATTCATACTGTGCTTGATATAATGCATTCACGAAAATGTAATATTTTTGCTAAAATGATGTACGTATTATAGTGGAAAGTGGGATCAAATCGTGACGAAAACAATGACTTTCACTTTCTTTCGTTCAAAAGATGTTACCGTAATCGCTTTTCGAATGGTTTAGTTAAAAAACTGTTGTACTGTATTACAATAATATTCTATCCTAATTGACTTGAATAAATACTACGATACCATATTTCTGAATATTTTCATTAAAATCCATCAAAATCATTTTCTTTGTCATCGTCTGCAGCACCAAACAGCTTCTCCCAGTCCTCTCCTTGAACAGGGCTAGAGGGTACGTGTTTCTCGAATCGTTTTCAGTTAAAAAACTATTACATCACACGTATATTTTACCTAAACTGCGCCTGAATGAATATATTCTCGGAAATAAATAGTAGTTTTGCTGAAACGTGATGTATTTCAATGTAAAATAGGATAAAATACATGACGAAAACAAAAGACTTTACCTAAGCTTCCGATGTTCTTGAGCTGTTACTCGTTTTTTTAATAGTTTTCGGTTAAAATTCTGTTATATTACAATGATATTCTATTCATATTGTGCTTGATATAATGCATTCACGGAAATGTAATATTTTTGCTGAAATTACGTACGTATTAAAGTGGGATAAAATCGTGACGAAAACAATGACTTTCGCTTTCTTTCGTTCAAAAGATGTTACCGTAACCGCTTTTCGAATGGTTTAGTTAAAAAACTGTTATATTACAATAATATTCCCTCCTAATTGACTTGAATAAATACTTGAATGGAAATATACAATATTTTTGTTGAAACTACCCGCGTTTCAGTGTAAAGTGTTGTAATAATAAATGGTAAACAATTTGCCTTGGGCACTCGTGTTTCAGTTTATAGGACGTAGAGCGTTTTTACTGAAGGTTTTGTTGTTCCCTTACCCTCTAAAACGTGGGTCGAACTATAAACGAGGAATATCATAAATTATCGATGTCTTGGTCAAAAAATCAGGGTCGACCGATAAATGCGGGGGGTTTATAGATGAGTATATACGGTATGTTGTCACAGTTTGATTGCTCGTTTTAAAGTGGAGACCACGTGGTCGCTTGTTGTCGCTGTGCGCTGTGGCGCTCACGCATGCGCACATACACACAAAAGCCCGCTAAAAAAAAAAAAAAAAAAAAAAAAATTAGTTTTCCAAAAGTTCGGATTCTCGGGTGGTCCGGATTTTTGGCATCCGGATTTTTGGACTTTTACTGTATACATAAATTTTTTCAGCATTAAAATTTGTATTTTTCTATAACCAAAAATTGTTAATATCAAATTGGAAAGTTAATGCACATATAATATTTAAATGTAACATTGAAGGGTGAAAAAAAAAATTAATGTACGGTAGAAATAGTGCAAGTATTTACATCAAGTTACAGTTACATAAACTTCCTCTTTTTGGCCGATCTCTTATGTACAGCTTCTGGAATGTCTCTCATCAAACTCCAGCAGGCGTCCGCCATCATGTTCGAGTTCCATCGACCTTGGTAACGTTCTTCCATTACTTTAATGTCTTGATGAAAGCGCTCCCCTTGCTCCTCGCTCACTTCTCCCAGATTTTCTGGAAACTCGTCCAAGTGACTGCGTAAGTAGTGAACCCTGATACTCATTCTGCATCCAAGTGTTTGTAAATTCAAGAGCAGCTCTTCCACAATTTCTTGATAGTTGTCCGCTTTCTTGTTCCCTGAGTAGTGTTCTTATTTGAGGTCCATCAAAAATCCCTGCCTTTTTCTTCTCGTCGCTAAGACTTGGAAAGGTTGAGCATATATATCTGAAACACTCTCCACTATGATCAAGAGCCTTGACGAATTGCTTCATGATACCAAGTTTTATGTGCAGAGGAGGAAGGACAATGTTTTTCCTGTCAACCAGAGGATCGTTAATGATATTCTTGTCACCAGGCGTCAAACTATGTCTTGGTGGCCAATTCTTTTTCACCCAATGGTCTGCTGTAGCCCTGCTGTCCCAGTAGCACAGAAAACAGGGGTATTTTGTGTACCCTCCTTGCTGGCCCAATAGAAAGTTTACCATTTTCAAGTCCACACAAATTAACCATTCATGAGCATGGTATTGCAACCTCTCTAGAACAGTCTTAATGTTTTCATACTCTTCTTTAATTTGTACAGAATGTCCGATTGGAATTGAACCATACTTGTTTCCGTTATGAAGAAGAACACATTTCAAGCTCCTTTTAGAACTGTCAATAAAAAGTCTCCAATCCTTACTATCATATGCTGGTAGTCCCATGGAGAGAAGAAGTCCTTCTACATCATTACAAAAAACAAGCTGGTCATATGAATGAAAGTACTTCCGCAGTTGCTCTTCTCTGTTGCGATAAAAGGAGACACTCGTGCCAGGTTTTAAGAGTCGTTTCTCTTGAAGCCTGGAAGCTAACAATTCAGCGGACTGTTTTGGCAAATTTAGATCTCTGACCAGATCATTCAATTCTGACTGAGTAAACAACGTTGGCTTTTCACAATCTTCACCAGATGGCTTGAAAAGATCAGTCTCTTCATCTTCATCAGTAGAAACAGGTGAATTCCGGTCTATATCCTCAATCTCTGGTAGCTCAGTAAATTCTGGCACGTTACGTGATGGAGCAAATCTGAGATCAGATTTGGATTCAGCACCTTAAAGTTAGTAAAAAACAGTTAAAAGGTTTCATGCCAGAAAAAAAAAAAAATTTTGTAGACCAATAATTATTGGTCATTTTGAAATTTATTTTACATATTGACAATATATAATGCAGTGCAGTGTTGATTTAAAGAAAATAATCTTGAAATACACCAAGAGAACTAAAATTTTATGGGTGAAATGGCGCCATGGGGTGACTTCTCTTCCACCCCAATACCTTCTGTTCTCCCTACTCCTCCACCCCCATTCTAATTCCCATCATCATCCAGGAACCTTCTACATACACACCTCAAAGTAAGTGTACTTTTCTACCTTTTTTGTTGAATTTAGGCAATTTTCGGTGAGCTGGAACCAATTCCCCAAAAACCCATTGAAACAATGGTTTCGGTTAACGAGTTTTTCGGTTAACGAGCAACCTGCTGGAACGGATTGTGCTCGTTAACCGAGGGACCACTGTACAGTACAGTATTATCTTTTAACCCACAAGTGTTTGAGTGATGTTCGGGGAAAGTCGGTGTTTTTTTTTTTTTACCCACTGGGAGGTTGAGTAGAGAATCACTCTCCTGCAGTTATCGGGTTAAATATCTTACACAAGGTATGAAACACCACACCATCCATGTTCAATTACAGGTTTTCCTCCATTAATAATTAACATAAAACAGTTCTGATTAAGGATAAAAAAAATAAATTCCTGCTTTTTTACCTAAAAAAGAAAAGGTATGAATTTTCACAAATCTGTCTTAATGTTTCTGAATGAAGAATGCACCCAGTACATCTATCTGAAGCCAAGAGAGCGTAGCGCGGCCAGACAGAGCGGGTGATGCACTGTAAGATGTAGTTGTGACGATGCAAAACAAAGTAGTGATGCTGACGACTTTCTTCTTGAAGACACGTCAAAGAAGAAGCAGAAACCTCAGAAGTCAGGGTCTCCAGCAGGGGCCACGGCTCCTCCCCCGCACCCCGTCTGGGGCTGTAGAGGGTGGACTCCTCCTGTCATCGGGGTCCCCAAGTGAGCTTACATGTGGCTCAATGACCGACCCTCCGCCGACGATGGACACAGGGAATTCCCTTTGTCTCCCTGCCCCGTCGCGCCTTTGTCGTCTTGCCTTTCCTCGGGACTTGCCTCTGAGCACACGGATGACCTGGTTCTTCCGTCACTGCTCTCCACTTCAGGACTCAACACTTCGCCTCCGCCGAGGTCCCACAGCCGTGATAGTCACCACACAAATGGACGAGACGGTACGCCTGCTCACTCAGGTGGGCTTTCCTGCTCCCCAGGGGGGAGGTGATGCTGAAGTTCACCATCGTCACCCCAGAAACTCGTCGTACCAAGGTAATGGTTCGCCACGCACCCTGGGAGATCCCTATCAACGATCTTCGCCCTCTTCTCCCACAACTACTGGACATGGAACGCCGCATCAACCCGGTTTCCAAACGTCTATCCAACGAACTCATCGGCTGGTGGGTGGGCCCCCTCCCTCCGAAGGTGAATGTAGGACCAATTCACAACTGTCCTCTCGACCGATTTATCGGAACCCTGAAAATCTATGGTCGTTGCCAATCGTGGAAACACCGCACCTGGGAGTGCACGAGGATGGTCGCCTGCGGTTTCTGTGTAGGTCCTCACGAAACAGTGGAATGCAAATCCAAAATTCAGAACAAAATCCCAGTTATTCCACGGTGTGTCAATTGCCATGGCAGTCACCACGCCTGGAATGCCAATTCCCCACAGCGTCCTGGCACTTGCCCGGGGAAAACTTACCTTGTACCACTGCCTTCGTCTCTGACGAAGCCCCTGTCAACCAAACCTCACTCCTATCCACCAATGCCTCTTCCATCCACCAAGGATTTCCCATTGATCTCCTCTCCTCTACCATCCCCCCTATCACCCATCCTTTCTCCCCTCCCTCCCTCTCCCTACTATTCTTGGAACAAGGTCGTTGCCGGCCCTGCCACACAGTCACCACCATCTCCAGCCCACCCAGACCCCCGCTGTCTCTCACCAGCACCTCTTACTCAACTGAACCCTCACCGTCCCTCTCCGTTGCTACCACCACCACCACATGCCCAGTCGGGCCCTCGGCAATCCTCGCCGCCACCTCCAGCTCCTGTACAGATACACCAAGCTGGTTCTATGGAAACAATCACTCTCCGTCTGGATCGCCACTCCAAGCAAATCAACCTTCTCTCTGCCCAACTCGACTTGTTTGTGAAAACAATTGCGACATTGCAGAGGCAACAACAACTCATTCTGGACACCCTGACCCAACAGGGGTGCACTTTGCAAGCCCTGGTGACCCGCCTCCTTCCATCTCCTAGATGGAGGATCCATCCCTCGCTCTCCCACTCCTCCCTCTCCATTTTTCTCGACAGAATTTGGTACCTCCTCTGGAGCCCTGTCTAGCCCCACCGACTCATCTCACACCGGAGGCCGTTCCCTCCTCTTCTTACAATGGAACATCCAGGGACTTAGACCTCGCCGGACAGACCTCGCCCAGTTTGTGCTCTCCCATCAAGTAGATGTTGCTCTACTTCAGGAAACCATCACAGACGATGTTACTCCACTCCGCCTCTCTGGCTGTACTGTTTACACCCTGCCTCGGTACCGTGGGCAGGCTCGTGGCCTCCTCACCCTTGTGCATAACACCATTCCATCTGTTCGTCTCCCTTCACCTGACTCACATGGACCCCCGTCTGAATTACTTTGTCTCCCTTACTCTTGGTGACCGGACCCTTCGTGTAGTCAATGTTCATTTCAAGAGTGATTCTCTGGACCCCCAGGTTCTTCACGACCTCCATGATGGGGTTCCCACTATTGTTCTTGGCGACTTTAATGCCCGCCATCCCACTCTTACTCCGGATCATCCCACGCCATGTACCCTTAACGGATCACATCTCTCACAGTTTCTTAATGGGGATGATGATGTTCGCTTTCTTTGTCCTGACGATCCTACTCGCCTCCCCCATAGTTTCCTTGATGTTGGCTTACTATTGAACGGTCATACCTCCTTTCATCCTGCCATCTGCACCGAGCCTGCTCTGTATAGTGACCATCTTGCCGTTACTACCCATCTCAGGCTCTCCTTCTCTGCCCCGACATCAGCTCCTTATCGATCCCCTCCCCTTCGTCTCACACAAGATGCTGTTCCTTCCTTTACCCAATACCTTTCTACCTGGGCGGATTCCTATGTTGTCCCCGAGTCCCTTGACTCTTACAGCGCTGATTTTGTTGATGCCGTGTATGACTCTGTCAATCGCACTACCCCTCCACGCCTTCCCCGTCACCCCAGAAGTGCCACCAACTACTGGTATCGTATCCCTGCCATGAGACATCTCCGGCAGGTAATCCGTGATCTCCACTCTTCCATACGGAGGTCTCGGTCTCCAGAGGACTGGGAAGACTTCAAAAATTGGTGCTCCTTTGCAACTCAGGATCGCTGTCGGATACGTGAGGCGGGCTGGCTATCCTTCACGGGGTCTCTATCGTTCCAGTCGTCACCCTCTTATGTATGGATTAGGATTAATGCTATACGGGGTACTCGACGGAGGCCTCCTCCCCACCCTGACCCCGCCTCCCTTGCCTGCTCTTTAATGGAGAACTGGGTACGAGCTTCCTCCCCTGAGGCACTTCCAGATCCAATGCAGGAGGCAGTGCAGGCTCGCATCGATGCGTCTGAGCCTGTTGTTCGTGCTGCTCTTACCTCCCCTGCCCCCACTGATCATCCCATCACACAGTTCGAGCTTGACAGTGCTCGTCGCTCTAGAAAAGACACCTCTCCTGGGGATGATCAGATAACCTACTTCATCCTCAACGCCTGTACTAATATTCCTAACGGCCCCTTGCTTGCTCTCTACAATATGTCTTATGAACATGGGGTTCTCTTGTCCAACTGGAAAAATGCCACTATTATCCCCATCCCTAAGCCGGGAGATCCTGGGAAATATCGACCCATTAGTCTTACCTCCTGTGTTTGTAAGATGATGGAGAGGATACTCCATCGTCGCCTTCTTCACACCATAGGCGGCTTCCACAACTCCCTCAATGGTTTCATTCAACATCGCAGCACAGCACACTCCATTGCTTCCTTTTATTGCAATCAGACTGCCCGCATCTCCGTCTTCCTTGATATCAAGGGAGCCTTTGATATGGCTCAGCCTGCCCTCATTTTAGCTGAACTTGCGCGGTTAGGGGTTAAAGGGAGACTTCTACAATGGATCGCCTCTTACCTCACTGGACGTCAGGCCCGGGTTCGCGTTGAAGGCTCTATGTCTCCTGTTCAAGAAAAGAACCTCGGCACCCCTCAAGGTGGAGTCCTGAGTCCCACCTTGTTTAACACTCTCATGCACTCCATTGTATCTCTCCCGTGGCCGACAGAAGTTGTCCACTCAGGATATGCCGACGATGTCCTCCTCCAAGCCCCTGACTACCTCAGCATGCAGGAAGCCCTTGATCTGGTCTCCAGAGAGTGTGATTCACTTGGTTTCCTTCTATCAACTGCGAAAACAAAAGCCTTGTGGCACGGTCGTGTTGTACCTCCACCCCTTCTCTTATCAGGAATGCCCTTGGACTGGGTTAATGAGACAAAATACCTGGGTGTGTATGTAACTCGCACACGTTGTCAGATCCCTGAAATCCACTATCTTCGAGACATATGCTTTCGGCGTCTCGCTCCCCTCTCTACCATGTGTAGGGGTGCCCTTGGTGCCACCATCCCTGTACTTCTCACCATGTACAAGTCCTTTGTCCGTTCCTGTATCGACTACGCCGCCCCTGCCCTCGTCAACATTAGTCGGACTGCTGTCAACCGTCTCGAAGTTATCCAGAGGAAAGCTGCTCGTATCATCCTTGGGGCTCCTCAGTGGACACTCTCTACTTCTCTGTATACCGAACTTGGTCTTTCCCCCTTACAGGATCATGTCCAGGAGTTTTTCCTAAAAACTGCCAACTATGTCCAAACCAACTTGACTCCTGCTGTCCGAGACCGACCTCCATCTAGAAGACAGTGGCGAGGGTCACTCATCCGAGCCCTTCAGGAACACGACCTCCTGCCTGATATTGTTGTCACCCCTGCTGTTGGTTCGTCTCCTCCCTGGCTGGATTTTCAACCTGAAGTGATTGCCTTCGGTGGACCGCTCCCGAAATCCCAGGTGAACCCTGTTATTCTCTGCAAATACCACCTCTTCAGGATCGCCCACTGGTCCCCAGGTAGGGTCGTCCTCTTCACTGATGGTTCTGTTGACCCCGCGACAGGTAGGGCCGGGGCTGGTGTCTACATCTCCCGTCCTGATGCTCCTGAGCCTATCAAACTGTCTCTCAGAGTTTCTGACGGGGCATCCTCCACTCAGGCTGAACTAATAGCCCTCCTTGCTGCCCTTCTCGCTGAGGAAGAAGCAGATGGTTTCTGCCCCTTGCTTGTCTGCTGCGATTCCAGGTCTGCTCTTGACGGGATCGCATTTGGATCAGGGGAAAATAAGGACCTCATCCTCCGAATACGAGGGTTAACATCCACACTTCACGATGCAGGCCGCCCTGTGACATTCCTATGGATACCCAGTCATGTGGGTATCTTGGGGAATGAGGCAGCAGATGGCCTTGCCAAGACTGGCTGCAACAAGGCCACACCTGACTACGTTGTTCCTCGAACACTTTTACAGATTAGGACCCAAATTCGCCGCAAACAGAGAGAAGCTCGGGAAGCAGCCATCCCCCTGGACTCCCCGCCCACCTGGTACGATGTCCTCCGTAAACTTCCTGACCTCTCGTACGTCTACGGGAAAGGGTCACGGAAAGGGGACGTGATTGCTGCCCGTATCATCATTGGGTATGACTTTGCTTGGGAGATTGGTATCCCCGCATCCCCTGAGCAACTCTCTTGTGCATTATGCAGAAGACCCGACAGCAGCACCCTTATCCACTACCTCCTAAGATGTCCCCACACACAACGCTTCCGTGACGCCTGCTGGACCACCACTCCACGACCCCTTGACGGAGACACGATGATCCTCCCCATACTGGCCAGATATTTTGTAAATAATATTGATTATGTGTTAAAGGAATATCCTTCCTTCCTTAGGCTTTAGTAAGCCCCTTTATAATATTTATACTGTATATACTTGTCACACTTGCCAGATGCTTCTGGTGTCATTGTACAGGGGTATCTAGTGACAGCACTAGGATCCCGCTTCCTCTATCAAGGAATAAACAATTGAAATTGAAATTGAAGTAGTATCGGATCACCGGGACGTTAAATGAATTTTTGGTCTCTAAAGTTTAGCAACGTAGTACCGAAACAACTTTATGCGGGACAACGTTAAGCACGGACTTACTGTATCTCCATTAGCCGGAACATTTGGTACAGAGCTCTTCCTGGAATGAGAGATTTCTGGGTAACCAGACCACTCTCTCAAAACCGGAAAAAATCCCTCATTCCCGGGAAAATTTAATTGCAATTTTTCAAAAAATGTGTCCCTCGGAAATTCTTTCGCAAAGCCGTAATTTTCCGGAAAATAATGGCTTTGAGAACGATTTTCTGAGAAAATTTCTATTCCGGCCATCGGAGAGTTCCGGGTTTGAGAGATTCCTGCAAACGAAGATATTACTGTACAGTTGGTCCTCACATTACGCGGTTAATGTAACCCAGAGGGTCCCGCGGAAAGTGAGGAACGCGGAAAGTGAATAACATAACATATGGGATTAATTGAAATGGAGTCCAGGCCGATCCCCAAACTCCACTTTTTGACGACACACAACTATGTTGTAGTAAAAATTTTATCTTAACTTTATGATGGTATGAAAAAACAAGTAATATAGAAGAGGTTAGGTTAGGAAAAATAAAGAATAGGTTAAAAAACGAAAAATTTTGTGTAACACTTACGGTAGTAGAAGAGATGGGTCGGCATACGGGGATGGAGGCTGGTTCCGAGGCAGAGGGCAGATTACTGGCCCTCAGGTGAATCACCATTACTAGGTGAATCATCATCACTGTCACTTACAGTTGTCAGGGCTTCCCTGACAAATCCCTCAAAGTCAACTTCACTGTCACTATCACTGGCTTGGGCTGGCTGTGGTGGGTTGCGGGTGAAGAAATCTGTTGTGCTTTGCTGACGGCTGGTGTTGATGTTGTCGTGATACACCGTGATGTATGGCTCCTTAGCCTGCACCAGCCGGTTATGGAAGACTTCATAGCGGTCATCGTCATTGTCGCGGGAAGGGACGGACTTAATTTTCTCTGCAAACTCCATGGCACACTTAATATCACTATGACTTGAACTGTGTTCTTCGGAGACTGCCGCACCTTCTTCCTCCTCTTCACTGGCGTGTTCTTCTTCCAACATCTCGTCGGCAGTCACTTCAGGATTTCTGATCACCTCCAGGATGTCGTCGTTGGTGGTCTCGGAGAAGCCTGGAACTGTAACAGTCTGCGCAGCTTCTCTGGCAAGGTCCACTGCTACTGCAACATTCTGAACCTCACCAGTCACAGATTGACTCCTCCTCTCACCTGGTATTCCATGCAACACATGTCTCCATGCATGACGAATTGTAGCAATAGACAGCTGATCCCATGACTCCACCAAGATGTCCACAGCTTTCTTGATGTTAAATATTCTCCAGAATTGTTTGAAGAGTATTTTTTGCTGTTCTAACCGTTGTTCCTCATCTTCGTCGCTCTTACTATCGGTGGTGGTGTCACTCAGGTCACGCAACTCTTCCCTGGTGTTGGTGTAGTCGTTCAGGAGCTGGAATTTTTTTGTTGAGAATGCAGCTTTCACATTGCAAATCAACTCCTGGTCCATGGGCTGTAATATAGACGTAGTGTTGGGAGGAAGGAAGACCACTTTTTCGTTGGGGTGACGATCTAACAGTAGGGGCGAGTGTCCTGGTGCGTTGTCCAGCAGCAACAAAATATTAAATGGGACATTCTGTTGCTCGCAGAATTTTTTTACATCGGGAACAAAACAGTCATCAAACCAGGAGAGGGACAGTGTAGAGAACATCCATGCCTTACGTGCTGTCAGCCAGTGGACATTTAGCTTGGTCATGTCCATGGTTTTGTAGGCGTGCGGCTTGCGGGCTGTGTGGATCACCGATAACTTGAGCTTACAGGTACCGGAGGCATTGGTGGTAAACAGGACGGTGATGCGTTCCTTCTGCATTTTCCGGCCCCGAATCCTGCTGGCATTCTTCACAATGTAGGACTTGGAAGGTAGTTTTCTCCAGAAAAGACCAGATTCGTCCATGTTAAACACCTGGTCGTCGATGTACTGTCCTTCCTCCATAATCTCACGTAAAAACGGAGGAAATTCCCGAGCCGCAGCACGATCAGCACTCGCTTCTTCACCACCAATGTTTATATTGGTGATGTTGTTCCGGATCTTAAACCTCTGTAACCACCCAGAGGAAGCATTAAAGGGTTTGGGCTCTGAAGTTCCCATCTTTCGTGCCACTGCCATGTACAGTTCACGTGCGTAGTCCTTCACAGAGCGCGTGTCGACCGCCATGTTGCGTCGCGCCTGACGCACCAAGTACCTCACAAGTAATTTTTCTGTCTTGAGAAGCACCTGGTTGTGAAAATACTTGATCATAGAAGCACCTGTAGACTTTGTGATCTTCATGTGCTCCTTTATCTTGGCTGAATCCTTCTTTATAGTCCGGATCGTAGATTCGTTGACGCCATGCTGGCGCGCGAGATCAACTTGCCGTGTTCCTTTCTCCAAATCTTGAATAATTTGGTACTTCACCTCGTAGCTTAAGGAACGTCGTGTCCTCTTTGGCTTAGTGCCGCTGGGTCCAGGTAAGGAAAGGTTTTTCTCTGGGGGTGGTGGTCCGGCGGAAGCCATTTTACGGAACAATGGATGCGCGATAACACGGAGTGGCCTTGAGGGATGAAACTGTCGCAGCTAGGTCAAGCGTCGTCTCTCCTCCCTCCCTCCCTCCCTCCCCCGGGTGGACACGTCATAATACTTTAAGCCAATTACAGCTAGCAGCAGAGGGGGGTAGGGATGCATGGCCAATCACAGGTCTGATACGTCATATGACGTCAGTGATAACGCAACAAAGACACACACTGCGCAACCTTACCGCGCCGCTTGCCCAAGCGGAGGGAGGAGGAGGGAGAGGCAGGCAGGCGGGTGGCGCGTGGGGCAAATCTAAAAATAGCGTCGCGTCGGACACTCTCCGCGGAATGGCGTTCGCGACCGCGAAATGTGAAAATGTTAGGTTCTGGCAAGGCACCGCGGTAACGGTGAAACGCGGATTGCGGGACCGCTTAATGTGAGGACCAACTGTATATGGAAAATTTTGATAATTTTGGTAGTTGAGATATAAACAAAATCGCTATAAAAAGTCGCGATATATCCCGATCTTACTATACTGAATCAATAAATAAATAAACCTGACAAATGCAGCAACACCTAATCAGCCCCACCCTGCTTACAAACTCAAGTGTCTTAGTTCTCAGTAGGCCTATAGCAAGTCTCATTAGACCACTGTACAGTATTCAGTAAGTGTTGTTAATTTCATAAGATTTACTTTTTTTTATTACCGGTAATCTTCCCAGTTTCTTAAGAAAAAAGAAACAAATTCTGAGATATTGAAGTCAAATTTATCGAGGTTTTACTGTACTAACTCTTCCTTACATTCCTTTAATACTGTGGCAAATATCTCATTGGGACCTGGTGACTTATTAGGCTTTAGTTTATCTATTTGTTTACTATTATAGTTACTGGTCACCTCTGTCTCACTTACTCTATTTTCTTCACTATCTCTGTATGGAGTCGGTGCCTCGGATATCAGGTTTAAATTTTCGGTGGTGAAAACCGATGAAAAACATTTGTTCAAATTATTGCTCATTTCTCCGTCATTATCAGTAAGTTTACCGATATCTGACTGTGTTGGTCCAATCTTGTCAAGTGTTTTAGGTTGATACATTTGGGAGAATCCCTTGGGGTTTGACTCTGCCTCCCTTGCTACCTTCAATTCATTGTTCCTCTTTGCTTTTCTCATCTCGGTCTTAACCCTACAGGCCAATGCCTTATAATAATCTCGGCGGTAAACTTAACCACGATTTATTCTCCTACCTATAGCCTTCCTTTGTTCAATAGTATTTTTAAAATAATTATTTTTCCATTTAGGGTCATTGTTGTTTGATCTGACTTTTCTGTATGTTATGTTCTGCCTTTGTCCAATAAGTAGCTCATTATTTATATTGTTATGGTACTCATCAACCTCAGATCTCATGGTCAGCTCACTCCTCACTGTCATGTTTTGTGAGGTTATCGTGGTAAGGTGGGGTCACCCTCTGGGTATATTATGTGAGGTCACATTATTTACACCCCCTTTCCAGATCATGTAGCTCACCCCCAAACGTAACACTACTTCTCTCAGCTGCCTTTTCATCCTATCAACGTTTGCCTTACGGAAATCTGTGACTAGATTGGAAATTTTCTTGTGATTGATATAAAGTCCTATTTTGAATCTCACTTCTTTGTGATCGCTGTTGGTTAGTTCATTCCCTACCTCGACATTACTAATGAGGTTTTCTCTGTTTGACAGAACTAAATCTAGTATAGTATTACCCCGCTTTACACGGTTTCACTTTCCGCGATTTCTCATTTACACGGTACCTTGCCAGAACCGGACTTTCACTTTCCGCCATGCATCTACCCATATATACTCGGTGAAGTATAATTTTTTTATTTTTTTTATTTAGCTCATAAAATTCATACAAATTACCCGGCCAGAATATGATTTACATTGCTGTAATTCTTACAATATGATGATCATTTTGAATATAAACATCATGGATTTTGCATTAGACATACAAATTTTAGATCTAATGTAATAATTTGGTTTACACAAAGCAAGTATTTTATCTTTTGTGCAAAATATATGAAGTTTACATTCAAAATATTCCCTGACCTGCAAGGAATCCAGAAATGTCAATTATATTATCCTAACTTTAGTCTGAGTTATTATTTATTACTAAAAATGTAAATATACTATTTTCTCCCAAAGCTTCTCTGGTAGGGAGGGAGGGACCAACCCAGCTTGGGTGGAGTATTTTGATTGACAGATAGTGTCCTTGAAGAATATTTCTTTGTTTATTTAATGAAGATATATGTTTTAGCTCATAAAATTCATAGAAATTGCCCTGCCAGAATATAATTTACATTGCTGGAATTCTTACAATATGATGATCATTTTGAATATAAACAAAATGGATTTTGCATTAGACATACAAATTTTAGATCTAATGTAATAATTTGGTTTACACAAAGCAAGTATTTTATCTTTTGTGCAAAATTTATGAAGTTTACATTCAAAATATTCCCTGACCTGCAAGGAATCCAGAAATGTCAATTATATTATCCTAACTTTAGTCTGAGGTATTATTTATTACTAAACGTTAAAATCTAGTGTTTCACCCAATCATTTCTCAGAGAGGTAGGGGCCAGTGAGCTGGGAAGAGGGGGGGGTGGGGGGATTTGAGTCCATTATTTGAATGGACATTAACCTGGCGACTGTATTTCTCTTAAATATTAATTGTGTGAGCATACCATCATAAAATTTAGATGTTATTTTTACGACAACATAGGTATTGTGTCGGAAAAGGTGGAGTTTGGGGGTCGGTCCAGTCTCTATTGGAATTAATCCCATATGTTCTGTTGTTCACTTTACGCGGTTTTCACTTTCCGCGGTACCCTGTGGGTTCAATTGACAGCGTAAATCGGGGTACTACTGTATATTATTACCATGGGTAGATTCAGTTATATGTTGACTTTGGAAACAGTTCTGAACTGTTTCAAGAAAATCCTCTGATTCTGAGTTACCAATGAGGTCGTCCAATCTATTTGACTCAAGTTAAAGTCGCCTACTTGCAGATTTTGCTATGTCTAGATGCCCAGTGTATTTCTTCCCAGATAAGTAGCTCATTAACTCTGTCAAGATTAGGTGTATATAGTACTCCTTTGATTCATTTTTCCCTACCATTGATTCTACACTTCAAATTATCCCTGACCTAGATTGCTACCCCGTCTTCTTTCCTAATCTGCCTATCAGTATGAAATAATTTGAAACCTTTAATTTGATATTTGACAGGTAATTCACATGAGTAAGTTTATCCATGTTTTGGTGAATGCTACTACAGTAAAACCTCGATTATCCGCCCATATATGGGGGGAAGGGGTCGACGGATAATCCAAATGGTCGGTTAATACAGTATTACCCCGCTTTACGTGGTTTCACTTTACGCGATTTCTCATATACGCGGTGCCTCGCCAGAACCGAACTTTCACTTTCCGCGGTTCATCTACCCATATATGCGTGAAGTATAATTTTTTTTTTTTATTTAGCTCATAAAATTCATACAAATTACCCAGCCAGAATATAATTTACATTGCTGGAATTCTTACAATTTGATGATCATTTTGAATATATACATCATAGATTTTGCATTAGACATACAAATTTTAGATGTAATGTTTACTCTGAGTAAATATGTTATCTTTTGTGCAAAATATATGTCATTTATATTCAAAATGTTCCTGGTCTTACAAGGAATCCAGCAATGTCAATTATATTATCCTAACTTTAGACTGAGGTATTATTTGTTACTAAAAGTTAAAATTAGTTTTTTCACCCAACATTTCTCTGGTAGGGAGGGAAGGTGGGGGGTGGGAGGAGAGTTGGGACCGACCGACCGACCATCTGGCATGGTTGGAAGAGGGGGGGGGGTGCAAGTTGGGGTACTTTGATTGACAGATAGTGTCGTGAAGATTATTTTTTTTTTTTATAAACTGAAGATATTTGTTTTAGCTCATAAAATTCATACAAATTACCTGGCCAGAATATAATTTACATTGCTGGAATTCTTACAATTTGTTGATCATTTTGAATATAAACATCATAGATTTTGCATTAGACATACAAATTTTAGATCTAATGTTTACTCTGAGTAAATATGTTATCTTTCGTGCAAAATATATGACATTTATATTAAAAATATTCCTGGTCTTGCAAGGAATCCAGCAATGTCAATTATATTATCCTAACTTTAGTTTGAGGTATTATTTATTACTATACCTTAAAATCTAGTGGTTTTCCCCCAAAAATTTCTCAGAGAGGGAAGAGCCAGCAAGTGTAGTGTGAGAAGAGGGGGAGGGAGTTGAGTCCATTATTTGAATGGACATTAACCTGGTGACTGTATTTCTCTTAAATATTAATTGTGTGAGCATACCATCATAAAATTTAGATGTTATTTTTACTAGAACATAGGTATTGTGTCGGAAAAAGTGGAGTTTGGGGGTCAGCTGGTCTCTATTTCATTTAATCCCATATGTTATGTTGTTCTCTTTACGCGTTTCTCACTTTGTTTCTCACTTTCCGCGGTACCTGTGGGTTGAATTAACCGTGTAAAGTGAGGGTTGACTGTATATTGTTTCTCACTCTTTGTTTTTTTTTCATTTTTGCATTTCTTTATTATTATTATTATTACTATCAATATTATCATCACAGTCGACCCCCGTTAATTCGGACTAATAGGGGGGAGGGTGTCCGTTTTAGCCGATTGTCCGAATTAACCGATTTAGGGGTTAATATTGCATTATATTTCAAAGTCATTGTTTTCGTCACGATTTTATCCCACTTTCCACTGTAATACGTACATAATTTCAGCAAATATATTACATTTCCGTAAATGTATTTTATCAAGCACAGTATGAATAGAATAACATTGTAATATAACAGTATTTTAACCGAAAACTATTAAAAAAACAAAGAACATCTCAAGAACATCGGAAGGTTAGGTAAAATCTTTTGTTTTCGTCTTGTATTTTATCCTATTTTACATTAAAATACATCACGTTTCAGCAAAACTACTATTTATTTCCAAGAATATATTCATTCAGGCGCAGTTTAGGTAAAATATACGTGTGATGTAACAGTTTTTTTAACTGAAAACGATTCGAAGAACACATATCCTCCGGCCATGTTCAAGGAGAGGACTGGGAGAAGCTGTTTGGTGCTGCAGACGATGACAAAGAAAATGATTTGGATGGATTTTAATGAAAATATTCAGAAATATGGTATCGTAGTATTTATTCAAGTCAATAAGGATAGAATGTTATTGTAATACAACAGTTTTTTAACTGAAAACCAATCGAAAAGCGATTACCATAACATCTTTTGAACGAAAGAAAGCGAAAGTCATTGTTTTCGTCACGATTTTATCTCACTTTCCACTGTAATACGTATGTCATTTCATCAAAAATATTACATTTCCATGAATGCATTATATCAAGCGCAGTATGAATAGAATACCATTGTAATATAACAGTATTTTAACCAAAAACTATTAAAAAAACGAGTAACTTCTCTTGAACATCGGAAACTTAGGTAAAATCTTTTGTTTTCGTCATGTATTTTATCCTATTTTACATTAAAATACATCACGTTTCAGCAAAACTACTATTTATTTCCGAGAACATATTCATTCAGGCACAGCTTAGGTAAAATATACGTGTGGTGTAACAGTTTTTTAACTGAAAACGATTTGAAAAACACGTGTACCGTCTAGCTGATTGATACTCAACAGCTGGTGGTGCGTCATGCATCTTTGTAAACAATAGGATGTTGAAGTAGATTACCGGGTATTATATTACGTGTGAAATATCGAAAAGGTTTTTATTACCGGTATTTTTTTTGTAGGTCAATGAGTACTGTGATACCGTATATGATGTGATAAGTTAGCCTGTGCTAAGAACTTCAACATAGACTACTGAAAACATGTTGTAAGATAATTTAGCCTAGTGTAAGTTGGTGAGCTTCATTTGCTGAAGGAACTGCACAACTTTTCATTACTAATTGGTACATATTTTACATTTCCATTGTTTACTGGCAGTAAATGGTAAATATTTTCCATGTCTGAAGCTAAAAGTTGCATCCCCCCCCCACACTAGTGGTGATGTTACATTTAACCAAAAAGATGCTGGTGTTTTATCCCAGCAGTGGGTGGACCAGCATTTTAGCTTAAGGTCCGCATAGGTAATATTCCTAAAAAAAAAAAAAAAAAAAAAAAAAAAAAAAAAAAAAAAAAAAAAAATTCATTCAGATTTTGTCCGAATTATCCGAAATCTGGATAAAAGGGGTCCGAATTAACGAGGGTCGACTGTATTATCATTATTATTACATTTTCGCCCCCTAGGCCCCAATGTGGGTCAGTGACCTGTGCCCGGTTGGGCTAATCCCCGTAAAAAAAAAAAAAATATGGGGGTACGGGATCGGCGGTTAATCTGAAAGTCGGTTAATCGAGGGTCGGTCAATCGAGGTTTTGCTATATATCGATTTTTTCTGTATGTACCAAGGCTCTGATTTCATCCATTTTCTTTCTCATACTTTTACTGTTTGTGCAGTTGACACTCAAGTTAGTCGTGAACTAAGTCCTCTCTTTGTCGTGTTTTGGTTTTACCTATCTGACTAATATAGCCTTTCATTGTGTATCCCTGTGCCCACTGCAGTCCCCTCAACCTCCTTGCTCTCATGTTCCCTTAGCAGTTTCAAGACTTTTGATATCTTTTGGACTGCCGTCTCGAGAGAGCCATCCAAGGTATCCACCCCGTCCCCAGGTAAATGGACCCATCCCTGGCATAAAGGTCCCTTCTGCCATAGAAGTTATCCCAGTTGTCAATGAATGAGACTAATATTGACTTGCAATATCTGTCAAGACGGCCGTTGACACCAACTGCCCTTAACCATTCATTGCCAACTCTCCTTCTAGGCAGGACACCACAAAGAGCTCCTCACTCCTGCACCAGCCAATATCATTGCCTCCTTCACTGAGGCTGATAATGGGTTTGTTCCCATTACCAGACAAGATATTGTCCATCCTGTCTTGTATATCACCCACCCCAGTTCCTGGCAAACACACACTCATCCTATTTCTGTCTTTATTACAATTAAGGTAATCACCTACAATAAAGGTTTTCCTACCTTCCTTGTCAGCATTGTCCTTAACTTTCTTCCCATCCATTTCATCCTCCAAAGGACTAAAAGAGTTATTACACTTAGCTGCTTTATTGACCTTCTTCATGACCAGTCTTGTCGCCCCTCTCTTCACTACCCTCCACTGGTCTGTGTTGTCGTCGGACACAGACTCTCTCTGTCTCGCATCTTCCTCCTTCAGCTTGGCAATCATTTCCTTGAGCCACACATTTCGCCCCTGACCTCAAGCTCAGCCTTCAGTGAGGCACAGAGCTGTTCCCAGCTAGCACTAGACATGGTAGCACTGCTTGGTATTCCCGGGAGCTTATTTGTCGTGACACTTCCTCGAGTGAGGGTAGATGACATGTCTTGAATAAAGATGAAAGCTAAGGTACTTTTGAGGCACAAGGCTACTAGCACATATGTTTATGGATAGCAAAAATATGTATAAATTTTATTCACAACATCTGCTCTAATTGTGTTAAGAGATATGAATTTGGTACCATTGCATTTATGGAGATGCATTCCTGGTGACATTTTTTACCAATGACATATATACAGTATAGTATATGAAGGGTACAGGTATTAATAAACACAGATTATTACAGTAATGTATTTTTACCAATTAATAAATAACAAGTAAACAATATTGTATCATGAATGACAGGCTGGAGTCAGTGACATGCACTCTCTCTCCCTCCCTCACTCATTCCATCGCCTCCTAACCCAAGCAAAAAAGTATAAACTTTTATTCACACCATTTTTTATATTTGTTAGAGAGATGAATTTGATACCATAATGATGCAGAATACATTCTCTAAAAAAAAATCCAATAAAAGATCCTTATCCTTAAACAAAATATTTTGACAAGACATAATGATGGGGCCTTAATTTGTGTATGAAAACTTAAGAAATGTTTATACCAGAGTCTATAAAATCAGTTTTAATTAAGTTAGAAACACCATTTTTTTTTTCCATAATAATCCTGAATAGTTTTTCTAAAAGTTTGGTTAAATAAATATATTTTAAATGATGCATCTCACATGGAGCTGTATTAAATTAAGTAAGCACTACTGTACACATACAATACTGGAAACAAAATAATGTAAACTACTACTATACTTTACTCACCAGCAGATGCTGTCATCCTGAGCCTAGAATAGCCTACACTGTAATCACTTGGGATGGAGGTGTGGTAGGGGTTTAGTGGGTCATATGACTGACCTGACCTGATGCAATGGCAGGTGGAGGTAGAGTGGGGGATTAGTGGTCTCGTATTACTGACTTTCTGATGCAATGTCATGTCACCCTTTGTCAAGGTGGAGTATTAGAACAAAAGCCCTTCTCAGTCACTTAAACAGAGAACAGTGTGAACCTTAGTGATGTCCTCTCACTGTAAGGTAAAAAAAAAAGGATGACTGATGAACATTGAGCTCCATTCCTTACTCACATGTAACCAAGAAGAAACAATGGCTGGACAGTAGTTCACCGGATGGCCATTTGACATCGTGCGGGTAGATAATGTCTCGGCTGACAAATGAAGTGAGTGATTCGTTCTGTATTCCAAGTTGGCGGGATGATGAATGTCGTTAATGCGGATTTGTTTACAACACAAATAGGTGAGTGGTCTTAATATATCAGCATCGTTAATGCTAATTAGTGTAGGTAGGGACATCACAGATTGGGGATACCTGTACCCTAGATAGTTATCATGTAAAATCACATAAACATTAGTGGAACCACATATCATGAAGCCAACTATAACTCGCTTGTTATTTGGGAGTAAATCTTAGTGTTCTTAAATCTAATTTTGCATTCACTGGTTTTTGTTTTCCCTAACCAGGTAGCCCTTCCAAGTGAATTTGAGCTGCATGTCACTATTCAGACATGCATCTATGATGTACCTCACAGACATCTTGACATTCATGTCACTAAGCCTGTCTAGTTGGCAGTGTCAGGAATTTTGGGTAATAGTGGTTTACACTTATTATATGTCCAGTAGTTATCATTCTGTCATTATTAGTTTGAGTTACAGCTGGAATTGTTTACACACAAGTCCTTTCCTATTATGGTGTACAGGTGCATCCTTAATGATAATTACTTCTTTAGATAGAAATTTAAGAGGGAGTTGATGTAGTGTGAGAGGTTGTAACTCCAGCCTTCACAATGTCTGGTGTATCATCTTCTTTGAATTATTGTATTTTATGTAATACTGTACAGTATTTTTAAATTTGAACTTGGTTTTAGGTAATTAAATCTTTATTTTCTGTGCCAGTGGTCTTGGGGTGTGCTGCTGTGGGAGGTGATGACCCTTGGCCAGCAGCCGTATGCAGAGATTGACCCTTTTGAAATGTCGGCTGTCCTGCGTCAGGGTGTCCGCCTTGCTCAACCCATCAACTGCCCTGACGAGTTGTAAGTATTAAGTCATACAAGAACTAAACTACAAATGATACGTAGAATAGATTAGTAAAATTAAAGGCATAAGAATGTTGAAGGGAAGATGGGAAATACAGTGGTAGATCCTTAATATTCACTGCTTCTGAGTTCTCGAATTTCACACATTCTTGGTTTACTAAATGTATACCAACTCCCAGCTCGTGACCTCTAGTGTTTGCACATTTTCCAGGTACCAAAAAATACCATAATACTGTACATGAAATATCATTTATTATAACAGAACATTGAGGGGTAAAACCATATTCACTTCCCAGATACCATTTTAAAATTTACATAAAAATTGGAGAAGGTTAAACTTTAGCATTATTCATCGTCATTATCATATTTAGTGTGTGTGGAATTCCAAATTTTGACAAAAGAATCAATAAATATTAAAGGTTTTGTGCTCCAATCAGCTGATCGAATCACCCACCAACTCTTCTCAGTTTAACTGTTTACAGTGGAGTGAACATCAAGTTTGTTGGTCTCTTGAATATTTTTGCATTTTTACATTAAAATTATAGGTCATTCTGAAATTTAGTTAAAATATTGATAATATACAGTGCAGAAATTATTATGAAACACGAAGAAGGCATTAGAACCAATGCACTCTGTAAAGAATATGGCATGTCATCATCGACTGCCTCTACACTCAGCTGTTTGATATGTAAACAAAGCTGCCGGGAATACGACATACACACCTCAAAGTAAGTTAAAATACAGTATTCTATTGTTTTTTATTTATTATTGTACAGTATACTGTACAGTACAGTACTGTGCTGTATTTAGTTTATATTTAATGTTTTGTTAATTCTATTACCGGTATACAGTACTTTGTATGTATACTTTTTCTGTGAGTTGGAACCAATTACCCAATAACCCATTGAAATAATAGATTCGATTAACGAACAACTCTGTGGAACCAATTGTGTTCGTTAATCGAGGGACCACAACTTAATTTTAGTCAATACTTGAAATTCTTTTGTTAATTCACTTGAAATATAGATATCTTCATAGTAAATAACGAACAAGGCTCAGGACATCGGTACCATGTACAGTTCTGTTCAGAATTTCATGATACACTGTCAGTGGAGCGAGCATAGCCTGTTGCACCCTTCCTGGACAGAAGGTCACTACACCTTGAAACCGACAGACAAGAGGACCAACCATCAACTCCTGAACCACATCTCCACACCCAGTGGGAAATTTGCAGGCATAAGGCTGAATTTATTCGTAACCATGTGTCTTCTTTGCCAGATAGGTTGCATGCAGTCATTGAGAAGGGGGGAGGCCAGATGAGGTATTAAATAATAATAATAATAATAATAATAATAATAATAATAATAATAATTCAGTATAGTTGTCATACAGATTTACATTTGAATAAACAGATTTATAAACTATGCAGTTTTACAGTTCAGCATGAATATAGACAGTATAGGTATACGGTGCACACAAGCCGTGAAAGTATACACTACAATTTCCTGTGTGTCATGACAGTGCAAGCAAACAGTAATAATAAACAGTGAGGTAACTTAACCAAGGATAGCTGACACAGCTGTCAGCTGCTTATTTCCAGGAGGGTCCTTTGCTTAGGCTTACACTAGGTCTCTAATTAGTAATGGTATGTCTACAGGAGTATTGTATTAGTGAAAGTTTTATTGATAGAATCTAATAAGCATTACATTGCTCATGGACTATCTGAGGCTGGTAGATTATTCCCGCAGCTCTACATTCTATGATTTAATTATATACAGTACTCCCAGAGATATGTTTCCTCCTGAACATACACTGCTTTCTCAGTACACTCACTGGCCTGTAATTACCTAAATCACACCTGTCACCTTTTCTTATAGATACTGTAGGTGTTACTCTAGCAAATTTATACTTCTCTGGTACAGTAATGGTAGTAACAGAGATTAATTATGTGTGTTATTGGTGTCTTTGATATAGTGGCACCGGCCTTCAAAAAACTGATTGGGACACTATCAATACCTCTGCTCTTGTAAGGGTCCAATTCATCTAACAACTTGAAAAAAGTCTTCTGTCACTGCTTGGATTTCAGTGTTATCTGGGGTGATAGTTACCTTTCTTTCTGTAGTGGAATTTAAAAGTTTTAGATTCCACTCTGTAATTATTGTTTGAGGCTATCGGCAGTTCTTCAACTGAAGATGAGGCAACTGTATTATAAGAAGAATTTAAGTGGTTTGCAACTTCTGATGTGTCGTGACAGCTCATCATTGGATCATTCTTTTGGTTTGTTGCTGCAGCCAAGGGTTTTTACTGTACAGGTGTACCCTGATAACTGACTCGTATAGGGACCAGGAAAAGTCGTTGGATAGTGAATCAACGGCTATCGAAGCAATTAATCCCATAAGAACATAAGTTTTAAAAGGAGGCTAGATAGATTCATGGATGATAGAGAGTGGTAGTAACTCTCGACAGGAGCTGCCATGCACAGGCCAACCGGCCTATTGCAGACTCCTTATTTTTTTATGTTCTTATGTTCTTATAACAAATTCAGGGGGTTAGGGACCGACCACCCTCCAAAAACTCCCATCTGCCTTTGATTTTAAGAGAATGTTGGAAGCGCATCAACTACCGATCAGTAACAAATATGGCGCCGGCACTGGTCACTTACACAGCTGAGAGCCTTTCCGACCCACCCCTCCCCCTATGTAGGTCGGTTAAATGAGAGTTTACTGTACTTTATATTATTAATGGTAGTGCAAGTACACTGTGTTGACTGTATGCTGCAACAAGTGAACCAAGTCTGCACTCTGGTACTGTACTGGTAAATGATTAAATTATTATTTTATTTATAACTAAACAGTATTCTCTTTGCAGTACTGTGCATAATAATAATAATAATAATAAGGTAATAATCTAAATAAATACATGTAGGATGCCAGGACTACTGTACACCAGAGAGAGAGGTCGTTTATCTGTTGACCTCATAGTTGCCAGTTTAGCGTTGTTTTCACTGTCTACCTTTAATGCCACTTGTGACAGTTTTTGGCATTTAGCCAAGTTATTGTTCCCAATTATTCCCTTTTTAGATAATGTCTTACATGTACCGGCATTTCTACAGATTTATTTATATATTTAGCGACTTTATAACAACTTTAGGGATGAATCTAGTGACATTCACTAGCAAGTGCTGGCAACACTAGCTGAGCTGCCACAGACCAGCCAGCTGTTCCCAGGCACCTGCTTTGTTTACAACTTTACACCACATTCATGTAAACCTTTACAAAATCCAGGAGCATTATATGAATATACAGTAACTGCATTTTTAAACAATTTAAACAACAAATATTGCAAGTAACTGCTCTAGTAATGTTTGTTTTGTAAGAAGCCATAGTTAGCACTGAAAGATATTTAAATGTTTTTAAAGGTGCCGGTAAGTGTAGGGATTCCCATAATATGACTGGTGTATACACTGGTTTGAGGATGAGTTCAGTAACAGTCATCCTTCTGGATAAATGCTACAGTTAGGTTAAACTTGTTTGTGAGTGCTGAAAATTAAGTGACTCAAACCTACCATAAGGTAAAGTGGTGGAGTGTACTTAGTGGTTGACATTTTATACCTGTTGTATAAGATGACCCCAAGTTTTGGACAGAAAGTGTGGAGACTCAAAGGTGGACTTATAGGCTGCAATATATGGTATATCTACTCACAATTTCGAGTTGAAAAATAACTATAACACAGCTTTGCCTTGTAGTATGAGAGCTAGAGAGATGTAGCTACAGGGATAATATAACCTGCCAAGTCTCCACACACACATACACACACACACACACCTATGCATGACATTAGTAAATGAGTGTAAACATTTAAATTATCATTTACCGTATATGGTGGCGTATAAGTCAACTCCCCTTTTCAAGCAAAAAAAAATTGGTCATGGAGATATACCTACCGTTTAAGTCGACTCCCCAACTCCAGCAGCTGTCAAATGTTGTGAAGGACCAAGTCAACCATCAAAACAGGTAAACAAGCCACTCTATAAATGACGTCACGCACAACGTCATTAATGACTGACCCAACAATCACGACATCACTGAACTTCCTGCTCATTCCACCACAGTCCACATACAGCCACTGAGAAAAACTTTATTTCATCCATAATAGAAATAGATCAATTATATTAAAGGTAAATATGAAGGTTGTAATACTCTCACTTACGGTCTTGATTTTAGAGTTCACCATTTTATACCCATCGTATAAGTCGACCCCCTAACTTTGGACACTAAAAATTTGGTTTCAAAGGTCGACTTATATGCCGCCATATATGGCACATTTGCCATGTGAAGAATTCTAGAACACTTGGTGTATTTTTTCACACTGCAGTTTGAAAGTACAGTTCTAGAACCTCTTTCGTTATAGCATTCGTTCGTTGTAGGATTAATCCGTCCCAGGCCCCCAAATACAACCACTTAACACTGAAAATTTTCTGTGGAAAATGTAAAAAATAGGGTACTTTATCTTACCTTAGTGTTGTTCAGCATGCAGGACAGGAGGCAGAGGAGGAGGGGGGAGGAGAGAATTATGGAGAAGAGGTGGAAGGAGAGGAGTCATCCTTCCGAGCCCTCCTTGGTGACTGTCTTACAGGCACTTTGTCAGTAGGGTCTTTTGCTACTTTTGTAAAGAAGGAATCCAGGTTTGGCTGCTTCAACCTTGATTTCTGGACCTTCCAAAAGTAGTTCATAACATTGTCATTAAACACACTGATGGCCTTTTGCACAAAACCAACATCAGGATGATAATCCTCCGCAAGCTTAGACAGTTTCCTCCAGCAAAAGAACACATCCTTGAGATCTTTGGCTGGAATGATGTGGCTTTCCTCCTTGTCCTCATCCTCCCCTGACTCCTCAGAAGCTAAGCTCCGCTTCAGTGTCTCATTTTCTTCTTTGTGAAGCTCAAGCAGCTCCTCAGTGGACAGCTCCTTACTGTGCTCTTCCACCTACTCCTCAACATCATCATCCACTAACAGGCCCATGGAATTGCCCAGCGACACAATTTCCTGTACAACAGCCTCTTCCTCTAACTCTTCGAAGCCTTCAAAGTCTCTTTGAAGCACACATTCAGGCCACAATGGCCTCCAAGCAGCACAAAGACACCTCATGGTAACCTCTTTCCAGGCTGACACAAATAAAAACACAGCGTCTGCTATATTGAAGTGACTCTTCCAAAATTCCTTCAAGGTAACATCATTGGAAGAAGTGGATGCAAAACATTTTCTAAACAGTGCCTTTGTGTACAGCTTCTTAAAGTTAGAAATTACCTGTTGATCCATGGGCTGGATGAGAGGTGTTGTGTTGGGTGGCAAGAAGTGCACAGTGATGAAGTTGAGCTCCTCTGGCAATTCAACCATCAAATGAGGAGGGTGGGCTGGTGCATTGTCCATCACCAATAAAGCTTTCAGTGGAAGATTATTCTCCCTGAGGTATTCCCGAACACTGGGTCCAAACACCTCAATCACCCACTCAGAGAAAAGACTCCTGGTCACCCAAGCCTTTGGGTTTGACCGCCACATAGCACCAAGGCGGTTCTTCCTAATGTTTTTAAAAGCTCTGGGGTTTTCTGCATGGTACACAAGGAGTGGTTTTATTTTGCAGTCACCAGAAGCATTAGCACAAAGAAGGAGGGTAAGCCTGTCTTTCATTGGCTTATGGCCAGGGACAGAAGTTTCCTTCCTTGTAATGTACGTACGGCGAGGCATTTTTTCCCAAAGAAGTCCAGTTTCATCACAGTTGAATACCTGCTGAGAAACAAAGCATCACCATGTCTCACAACTCTGTGTAATTTATTTCTCCTTCTGAAACCAGTAAACCACCCCTTGTTACCCCTAAACACTGGCATATCACTATCACTTCTACTGGTAGTCTTGGCTTTAAGGTCCTCAAACAATTGTCTGGCCTTCTCACAAATTATAGCTTCACTAATGCTATCACCTGCCATTTCTTTCTCCTTTATCCACACTAAGAGTTAATTTTCCATCTCCTCAATCACATTACACGTTGCTTTGCTAAGTCTAGAGATTCCCTTAGCCACTTGCACAGTTTTCAACTCCTCTTTATTCATCAAAATCTTACATATAGTCGATTTAGCCATCCCATATTCATCACTAAGTTTTGCAATGCTTGTTCCATTCTCACAATTCTTTATGATTTCTTTCTTAGTTTCAAGAGTTATGAGCCTTTTTCACTCGCTCTGGACGATTCATTGTTGCAATTGTATACTTGTTTAACAAAATATTTATACAAATAACTCGTATTTCCACATCAAAATACGAAATTTCAACAATAACAGTGGTGCACTGGGTACACAATGAGACAAAGATGGCGCCTGACGCTCTTGTTGTGGGTCGCGGTACAACAATATTCATGCGCCAGACGAAATGGTCCCGTATTCATCCGCGTTCGTTGTAGGAGTTGCGTTCGTTATAGAATTCTCAATTTTATAGGTAAAACCGTTCGTTATAGGAATATTCGTAGTAGGATCCGTTCGTTATAGCATACCCCACTGTACAGGTACAGGCGTGGAGTGAGCATCTCCCACATGTGAGTTTTCTTGCTCATGAATATTCACACGTGCTCTGTGTGAATGGTCCCATTGAACCTCATTAATTTCTAAACCGCACGGAAAAAAAAATTGTGTGAAGCGGACCTTACATGAGAGCTGCGGGTAGCACTCCCAGTTTGAAATATTACTGTAGGGTTTTGTAATTTTTCACTTGTTTATAAGGGGGGGTATGCTTTGTGAATATCAAATAAGTGTGTTAAAATATCAGTTGCGGATAAGTGGGGTTGCGGATGGCGAGATATTCCTGTAACTGTGGTAGACCCTGGAGTTGTAGGCTGTATGTACAGTCCCCCCAAAAGTATCGATAACCATGGGGTCGATGCTTTCTAGGCAATGTTATTTGACCTGTTTCCGAACGGTTGGTATTTCCATTTCCGCAGCCTTTAAGCATGAATGAGCAGTTCGCTGTCATATTTCCCGCCTCTGCTGATGGCCGTGTAATACTTCAATGTAATTCTGATCTAGTAAAATGTTGTTTTTGCATAATGTGCTATTACTGATATGTAATTTGTCTTAGTATGTCTTATTGTAGGTAAAAATAAGTATACAGTACAGTTTATGAAATGCTTCCTCCGAAAGCGTGAATTTGCTACCCGAGTTTATCAGTTAATTCATGTATAATACTTCTGATAAACTTCCTACGTGCTTATGCTTGAAATAATGTATGTATATATCTTTATATAATTTAGCTAAATATCTTTCTCGTCAGGACAAAATTGGACAGGTTTGCAACAGCCAATCAGCTGTAACTCTTGAAGGGGGGGGGGCATCTTTTCTCAGCTGGGGAAAAACGCGCTACAGTATGTTATATAAGGCCGACTCCCTCCTCCAATCCTACCCCCCCCCCTACCCCCCCCATCTCTAGCTGTTGTATATGGCCAGCAGACATACCAACTTATGATGATGCACTGGGGATCATATTAAAGCATTTTTTTTTTTTTGGGGGGGGGGGGGGTACTGTACATCAACATTCCTGTACTCAGGAGTGTTATATCATAGATGTTATTAAAATAAATTACAAATTTTAATATTTTCAGGTTCAAAGCGATGACATTTTGTTGGACAACGGCCCCACGTGAGCGACCCACAGTTGATGAGCTCGTCATCTACCTCACTAACTTCCAACAGCACCTTGACAGATACGTGTGACATTATGTTACCTCGGGTCACCACCCGTGACCTCGGGTTGCCCTTTCGGGTCACACACAGAGATTTGTCTGAACTCTTACATCCCAGAGCATCACTGGCAGGTTGGATCTCCCCAGGTTAGGAGGAAAAATGCATTCCGTCTTCACGTGTGTAACTGGGTCAGTTCGCAGTGGCATCCACAGTGTTTGAGTGGAAGACTAAACCAAAACTGAAGCTGTGGACTGTCATTTCTTCACCAGATGTGATCATAACTCGGCGGGTTTATAGTGCCAGTGAAATATTTTTTAGGAGAATGAAAATAGTAAGGATTTGTTGGTTAGCATAAGTGTCTCTACATGGTGAGAGCAACACTTGTAAACTTAACGTATCAGTTCCTGTAAGGCGAGAGGAGAAAGCAGATATAGATGATGATATCACAGAAAGAAATAGTTTGTGACAGAAGGTTAGTATGTGTGAGAGGAAGAAACAGATGTAGCTAATAGTGTGAAGGAAGAGGAGAGACAGATAGTATTATATAAGAACTAATATTTGTTGGTAGTGATATGAAAGAATAAAGATGGTTCAAAATGGAAAAAAATAATTACCTACATAAAAAACAAAGACATATAAGAACATTAAAGAATGCCTCAGATGTCAGTAGTGATGTGACAACAGATGTTCTTCATGCACCTGTGCACAAAATGATCGTTCCTGAAACTGCACGTAGAAAACAAAACAAAAATTTAGTACCTGGACCCAATGATGATAAGTGCATCGTTGTGAGCATTTATGTATACATTTTGTAGAATATGACTTAGTGTAGTTGATTGTAATAATTGCCTTGACAAAAGTTGTCTTGAGAACTCTTGCTTAGTTTAAAGTACACATTTGTGATTCTTTTCTCTTTTTGAACAAACTGTAACAAGTTGTTTTAATGGGAAACTAAGACTGTGAACAGGTTAATAACCAAAAGTCTGGAGGTGTTGAAGACTGTAAGTGAGTGTATAAGAAAGAGGAGGGAGAGAGTGAGAGGAAGGCAGCCATCACCCTGGAGGAAGAGAGTGAAAGGAAGGCAGCCATCACCCTGGAGGAAGAGAGTGAGAGGAAGGCAGCCATCACTGGAGGAAGAGAGTGAGAGGAAGGAAGCCATCACTCTGGAGGAAGAGAGTGAGAGGAAGGCAGCCATCACTCTGGAGGAAGAGAGTGAGAGGAAGGCAGCCATCACCCTGGAGGAAGAGAGTGAGAGGAAGGCAGCCATCACTGGAGGAAGAGAGTGAGAGGAAGGCAGCCATCACTCTGGAGGAAGAGAGTGAGAGGAAGGCAGCCATCACCCTGGAGGAAGAGAGTGAGAGGAAGGCAGCCATCACCCTGGAGGAAGAGAGTGAGAGGAAGGCAGCCATCACTCTGGAGGAAGAGAGTGATTGGAAGGCAGGCATCACTCTGGAGGAAGTGAGTGAGAGGAAGGCAGCCATCACCCTGAAGAGAATAAAGGTGTGGTAAGGATATAGGGAGTGGTGTAATAGTGTAGTGAATCATGTTAAACAGTGTAGGCTCAAGATATGACTGCACCTTCAGAGAAATTTCCCTAGAAGGTTCTCTGCAACTTTGATATTGATAGGTATTGTGGGCAATTTTCCAATTAATATATATTTTTTTTATGATTAAATTAGCTACATTTGCTTGTTCAACATTTAATAAAATATGTGAAGGTAGCAAAGTTTTGTGCCTTAGCCAGAATTTTTTATAAAAGATCAGCTAAAAATATTTCCTAATGAAAAGTGAAGGTACTGTAGGTCCACCCAAAGGTATGACTGCATGTTAGGGAGTGTGGATACAGCTCACTCTATACTAAGCCTTCAATATGCAAAGAGGCAACATGGACGGCACTGCACTAGACTGCTTTCACTTCTCCAGCTGTAAAGTTACATACCTATTCATAGCTGGATGGACTGGGAGTACCCGGGAATCAAACCAGTGACCCTTAGGACAGGAGGCGAGTGCTGTATCACTCAGGCTCTGCACCTAACTTGCAGAGTAACATGGTAAAGGCAACCAACCACAAAATTGACCAGAAATAACATTGTGAAAAAGATGTAGTGATAATAATTGATAACTGTAACTAATCCCAGTGATACTTGATACTGGCGGAGAGAAGTACGGTAAAACCTCGATAAATTGGACTTCAATGCCGTATGTTGGAATTCACTCTTTCCAAATGCGCAGTTGAACGTCCGTGCGTGGGTGTCGTGTGGCACGCGTCTCACTGTCTCAAGACTCTCGGCCTCAGTTCTGAGTCCTGCCTTCATATGTATAGTATCAGTGTGCCGCACCTCACTATCTACACTCATTTACGTGAACATTTTTTTGTAGAATGTGTAATATCTTTATCGGGGATATTAGAGGGTTTAAGAAATGTGTTACAATTATGTAAGTACATATTATAAGAAATGGGTAAAATTAAAACAAAGAAAATCTTATCAAAAGAACAACACTTGGTCTCTGAATACTGTACAGTGGCCTAATCAGATTTACTGGAGGCCTAGCGAGCTGAAACACTGAGTATGTAAAGAGGTTGCGGGGGAAGGGGGTTGATTAGGCATTGCTAAATTCATTAGATTTATTTATTGGTCGGTATTATATTCTTGTATGACCAGCCTCTTATGGCTTATGATCCATCATGATTAATATAACATCTTCAATAACAGAGAAAAAATACACTATGTAATTTGTAATTTGATTTGAAAATAAAAGGATAAGCTGTATCAGAAGGTTGTTCACTCAAGATGCGTTCTTGTGTGAGCATTCAGTGGACCAGCTTACAACAGGTGTCACTATAACACACTGTATAGTATTTTATATGAAGATACCTTCTAATAGCGTTATTTCCTGCCTTCGAGTGTTATATGATAACTCTGTTTGGTTACTTGTACACTTAGACAAATGATTAATGAATAACCCAGGGTATATGCAGATGAATAATATTGTGCATTACAATATTACTTATAAAATGTTAAAACAGTATGTCCTCGCTTAACGTCGGGGTTACATTTATAAAAATGCAACGTTATACGAAACAACGTTAAGCGGATCAATTTTCCCCATAAGAAATATATAAATACGGGAGTTACGTTCCTGAGCCTCCCTTTGCCCCATGAAATACACTACATATACAGAAAATCATTGCCATTTCTATAGAAAATAATGCACACATACAACTACTAAGTTTGTATTGGTACTCAGTGATGGGGGGAGGTGGTAGAACGAGTGTGTGGTGGGTAGTGAAGCAGAGGAGGCGTATGGTGGGAGGGGGAGGGGAGGAGTATGGTGTTGAGTCACTGAGACTCTGCGCCAAGCCAAGAGAGCGTAGCGCTGCCAGACGAGAGCGGGTGATGCACTGTAAAATGTAGTGTGTGACGACACAAAAGGACGTAGTATTGGATCACTGGGACGTTAAATAAATTTTATGGTCTTTAAAGTTTACCGACGTACAGTCGACCCTTGTTAAAACGGACTAATAGGGAAGGAAGGGTGTCCATTTTAGCCGATTGTCCGAATTAACTGATTTAGGGGTTAACATTGCAATATACAGTTATGTGTATGTTTATTTGAGTGCCCTGTCATAGGAGTCCGTTTTCTCTCATTTCAGGACGCCTGAGTCCGCCGTTTTCTCTTAATCTTGGAGTGCAGTGCACCAGAGACTTCGTTATTCCTTAGTAGTGACACAGAATTTGATATTGCAACTGGGGTTGCAATTGTTGAGCCAACTTAGATATGTCTGATTACAGTTGGAATATTCAAGATCCATTGTGAGTGATGTTTAAAGCTTCAACTGTCTTTATGGTTGGTAAAGCTTGTCAAGTCTGTCAGTCTGAGTGGCATGTGTGAGGCCTTGTGTTTGTACAACCGCTAAATTTATAGATATATAATGTTATGGTAATTATCAGAAACACACATAGGCATGACGAGGTTTATTACAAAGTGATGAAAAGGATACTGTACAGTGGGTAGTCCACAAAACGTGCAGCCATGTCTCTTTATTTGAGTGCCCTGTTATAGGAGTCCATTTTCTCTCACTTCAGGATGTCTGAGTCGTCCGTTTTCTCTTAATCTTAGAGTGCACCAGAGACTTCATTAATCCTTAGTAGTGACACAGAATTTGAAATTGCAACCCCAATTGCAACTGGGACAATCCCAGAACCAGAAATTTGATAAGGACAGTTCAGATTTCGTCCGATTTATCCGAAATCCGGATTAAAGGGGTCTGAATTAACGAGGGTCGACTTAGTACCGAAACAAAGTTAAACAGGACGACGTTATACAAGTACTTACTGTAAATACTTGACAGTTCTGTACTGTACTGTACTAATTTATTAAGTGTTGAAGACAGACGTTGCAGTAATCATGAATGGTGAAGGAGCTAAGCCGATCAGCTGTTTATCCTTTGTAAATAAATGATTCATGGTGTTGAGTGTGAGATTCTTTTTTCTGGAAATTTGATTCTTTTATGTTGATATTTTATCAACCCGAAACCAAATGAACCTAAATGATAGGAGAATTATGGTGAAATTGCATAAAGACGCGTTAAGCAGGATTTGGGGGAGGGAGCTACCCACGGGTACTATCAGATCACTCATCTGCCACATACAATATACTCCTACACTTATTTGTTTTAATTTTTATCTTTATAGTTCTGTACAGTATACAGTTTTATCTTTATTTATAAAACAAATTTTGTGGTAACTTACATAGTACTGTAATCATTTCAGTGAAAACAGTTGTTGGCAACCAGACTTAAGTAAAACTTTCAACCTAGAGAGTTCTATTTCATATTTTTATATTGCTGATGTGATATTCTTTTAATAACCTTGTTATACACTTAAAGACCTTAGTTATTGAAGTGTAGCAATAACATTATAACAACTGATTTTCTTTAAACATTTCGGATAAGCAGTGTCATCTCCACACCCCCCATATATATTTGATTTTTCGGACTTGCATTTTTTGGACTGGGGTCTGTCCCAATTAGTCCAACTTATCGAGGTTCTACTACAGTATTTAATCATAGTCTTTATTTAACACTGAAGGAACAAGAACTTCAGGTAACTGTCCACAGGGACTACTCACAGGAAGTAACAAATGACTGTCCTAATAAGATTGACATTGTGACATTATGGACCATATTGAAAAACATTCTGCCTTTTTCTTTGGCAGTAAACTTATATTTTAGATCACTCACTTTTGTAGATGTAAACAGTTTATTGCAATTGTAGATAGAGAGAGGGAAGAGTTAGTCTACTTTTGGCCTATATTTACATCTTTCCTCCAACTGTGTGTGATGGAAGAAGTATAACAGACTTCATAAAAGAGTCTGAATTTTGCTGAAAGTCCACCAAGAGACAAATGCCTAACAAAAGTTAAATGTCTACCAAGAGTCAAAAGTCTTTATTCAGAGTCAAAGTTAAATTGTAACTGAACTGGATGAAGAGTGTCAGCTGGTCAGGAAAGTCCATCAGTCATTTAGTCAAAGAGAATTGGTATTGATACTGGCGATTGACCCAGCTGGATGCAGTCAGTCGTACATAAAGGATAAACTTCATTGTTGTGGTTGGAAGGTTTATCATGATATTGTTAACACCTGGTCAGTAATTCACTTGTGACAACACCAAACATACACACAGCTCAGTGAATGAATTATTTGGGCAATAGTTTACAATACAAGCAGCTGCTACCTCAAGTCCTAAAGAGAATAAGATGGTGAAGATACAGGTAATAGGTAGATGATAAGTTTGGAATGTTAATATAATTATTTATTCCTTGAGAAGGTGATTCATGACCAAAGTATATAAGGAGAACTGTGTAAGTGTTGTGTGGGAGATGCCAAGAGGTGTGGCTGTCCAGTGACAACATCTCCCTCTCCATGTGATGGTAAGTAAAGAAGGTAAACCATTTATAGTAAGACCTCCATTCATACCTGTGATGGAGACAAAGAGTAAATATAAAAACTCTCTCTAATTACAAGTTCATTTGGGTAATTTACTGTTTTCTTTGTATATTGCTGGCATTGTCACCAAGCTGGGTGAAGGAAGAGAAAGAAGTGCTTGTATTCTGGTGGATTAGCTAAGTTTAATGTGCTAAACGAAGTCACAAAGTGTACTGTGGTAGACAGTCACAAAGTACTGTACTGTAGAGGACTGTCATGAAGTTCTGTACTGTTGAGGACTGTCATAAAGTACTGTACTGTGGAGGACTGTCATAAAGTTCTGTTCTGTGGAGAACTGTCATAAAGTTCTGTACTGTGGAGGACTGCCAGAAAGTATTGTACTGTAGATGACTGTCATGAAGTTCTGTACTGTAGAGGACTGTCATAAAGTACTGTACTGTGGAGGACTATCATAAAGTTCTGTTCTGTGGAGAACTGTCATAAAGTTCTGTACTGTGGAGAACTGCCAGAAAGTACTGTACTGTAGAGGACTGTCATAAAGTTCTGTACTGTAGAGTATTGTCACAAAGCACTGTACTGTATTGTAGAGGACTCACAAAGTACTGTACTGTAAAGTATTGTCACAAAGCACTGTACAGTAGAGGACTGTCACACTGTACTGTTGCAAAGTACTGTACTGTAGAGCATTGTCACAAAGCACTGTACAGTAGAGGACTTGCAAAGTACTGTACTGTGGAGGACTGTCACAAAGCACTGTACAGTAGAGAACTGTCACAATGTACTGTACTGTAAAGGACTATCACAAAGTACTGTACTATGGAGGACTATCAAAATACTGTACTGTGGAGGACAATCAAAATACTGTACTGTGGAGAACTGTCACAAAGTACTGTGGTGTAGAGGACTGTCACAAAGCACTGTACTGTGGAGGACTGTCACAAAGTACTGTACTGTAGAGGACTCACAAAGCACTGTACAGTAGAGGACTATCACAAAGTACTGTACTGTAAAGGACTGTCACAAAGTACTGTACTCTGTAGAGTATTGTCACAAAGCACTGTACAGTAGAGGACTCACAAAGTACTGTAATGTAGAAGAATGTCGCAAAGCCCTGTACTGTGGAGGACTGTCACAAAGTATTGTACTGTGGAGGACTGTCACAAAGTAATGTACAGTGGAGGACTGTCACAAAGTACTGTACTGTGGAGGACTGTCACAAAGTACTGTACTGTGGAGAACTGTCACAAAGTACTGTGCTGTGCTGTAGAGGACTGTTACAAAGTACTGTACGGTAGAGGACTGTCACAAAGTACTGTACGGTAGAGGACTGTCAAAGTACTGTTCTGTAGAGGACTGTCACAAAGTACTGTATGGTAGAAGACTGTCATAAAGTACTGTACATTGGAGTACTGTATGGTAGAGGACTGTCACAAAGTACTGTACTGTAGAGGACTGTCACAAAGTACTGTACGATAGAAGACTGTCATAATAGGGTGTGTCATACCGAGGCGAATTTTTTTTTTTGAGTTTTGAAAAATCGGCCCATGGTATTAATGATGTAGTTCTATGTGCAGAATCATGTGATATCTTCAGATTTGAAAAGTTTTCATTTTTTGCTAGGTAAATTTTAACTTGAAATCTTATGAAAATTCAGTATTCCCACCCTTTTACCAACACCACTAAATAGCTTATTTAAAGTAAAGTAAATGTATCAGGTTAATTTATTAGGATGAAAATGATCCAGAATAGTGAAACGAATGATCTTGACACATTTATTAAATTTAATATTCCTTTAGAAAACAAAATCATCAAATACAAAAACCGGTTTTACTACTACGACCCGGTGTTGCTGCACACCATAGAGAACATGTCTTTCTTGCTTCTGTTTCTACTCATCACCTCCCTGCTGACCACCTGAGCTCGGATGTAGCCTTCCCTCCTCTCCTGGCTGTACACGTGACTGCTGGCCTCGCTCACTTGCTGTACACAACTCTCTATACTCTGGGTGTGCGAGGGCCAGGCAGGGACATGCACGGGGTTGTCCAGGAAAGCTCTGACTTGAACATTGGTGAGGCTGCAGGTAAGAGGGGGCTCACTGCCAGCCTGGATGTTATCCAGATCTATGAGATCAGTGAGGGTCTTGGCACCTAGATTGACTTCAGGAGTCTTCCTGACCCTAAAGGAATCGTCACCAACTGATTCGTCATGCCCAGATCCTCTCTTAAGTCTCATATCCAAGATCTTTGTGACTGCCACTCTTCTCTCCTCCTCATCCTTACTGCAGAGCATTGTCTGCAGAACTGCCTCGGGATGAGCATACCAGGAAGATCTCCTCACAGTCTGCTCCACAATCTGAACAACCTTCCTTGGCTGACTCCTCAGGAGCTCAAGCTGGAAGAGAACATGCCTCGGACCTTCGGAGAACGATGACTTGACCTTGGTGTTGAACCAATTTGGCAAGTAGACACTCACGATGAATTGGACATTAAGTCTCAGGTTGTGAAGCTGGTTCCCTTTCAGTTTATGATGAGCGACCCAAATTCTGCAGAACCTGAGAGCCGTTGTGAGCCACCTAGAATGTGAGACTGGACCTATCTGCAGGTAAGCAAGTCTATCAGGCATGACCCCAGTTTTGATGGCACTGCAAATCATGTAACCATAGTACTGGTCAGTACTCAGGTCGTCAATGACAGTATGTGCAAGCTCAACGAGTGGAGGGCCAACTGTGATTTTTTCAAAGCTCGGATTTATTTCTAACTCAGTGGCAGAGTCCAGCATCTTGCCAAGAGGACCAGACCATCTGTTGTTTGAAAGAGTCTTGCCATCCAGCTCCTGGATCAGATGTCTGAGTGGCAACTCGTTCGTGTGGAGGTCACAAACAATCCAGACCAGCTTCCTCCCAATCTTCCGCTCTATCCACTGTATGACCCCCCCTTGCCACCCTGTGTTCGTGTTGGTGCTGTCCCCTCCAATGGCCTGCAGGGTCTGGTCTACGTTCCTCTCTCTCTGAGCCAGTTCACAATGTTATCTGCCACTATCTCAGCTGGTTTCCTGATGTCATCTTTCTCTGGAGTGAAATGCCACAAATACTTCCCTCCTGGTTCACTGCAGCAGGAGTAGTGTTCCTCCTTCACCATGGCAGGGAACAACTTGTCAGAATCTCCAACTTTCATAAACACTTTAGTGTCATCCCTTCTCCCATCAAAGAACAAACAATTGATTCCATTTTCTCTTATCCCCTTATCAAACTCCTCTTCTAGGTTACTGACAAGTTTCTCCTGAGCTCTCCTTACTTTGTTATGATCTATCACCAGGTGAACATCATCAGGTGTTATCAAACCACCGTCAACCCCGGCAGCTATCTCTGCAGTTTCTCTGAGACCAGTGTGGTGTCGCATGCTGGCCAGAGCTATGCTCGGGATATCTTTCCTATTTCGAATGTTATGCCTGGAAGGTTTGGGATCATTATTTTCTGGGTTAGGGACAAAGTCACCATTCTCCTGGTCAGCACTCGCATCAGCCATGGGGAAGTCATTAAACTCTGAATCAGCTTGACTCCAATCATCGGCCTTTTTTACCTCACCCTGGGCCTTCTCAAGTCTCTTTTCCTCTGCAACTCTTCTCCTCTTCTGTCTCTCTGTGGCAGCCTCCTGTCTCTTGGACTCCGGAATATCTTGGCTAGAAATCATGAGAGCCCCTATACTGCCAGTCTTCTCTCTCTGTGCTTTGACAAATGCCAGTTCGATCACAGGAATCTTCAGTTCACGCTTGCAAATACAGGAGATGTGGGCCTCGGATTTACAGTCATGATGGCATCCAAACTCAGGACAGAGAACAATTGGGCACTTGCAAGTAATTATGTCAAATAACTGGTCCAGTTGCTTGGCAAAGCTGTCCTTAACTGCAAGTTTTCCTCTCCCAAGAGAGATATCTCTTGCCTTTTCCCAACTGGCTAGCAGTCTCTCACTAATCTTCTTCCGACTTGTTATGACTGGAGGCTTGAACTGAGCGTTAGCCAGAGTGTACTGTGCCAAGACAGCTTTGGTCATATCACTGGCAATGTCTTTGTTTGTGTAAGTTCTTTGGTTCTTTTCACTGATTTGCCTGATTAAAACACCGTATCTCAAAGCATCTCTCAATGTAGGCAACTCCGACTTCAGGAGCTCTCTCCCAGACCCAAGATAGTGACTGAGATGGCTGGATTTTTGGTTCCTCGTCCTGACACAAGCAGCCATCGCAAATATTATCAACTTATAAATGCATCAGAATCTGAAACAGAAAAAAATATTGTTAGTTGGGTTGTTAAAGAATGAAGTCGGAAAGCAATGTTCACAATTTAATTGTATTGCACTAATGCAGCTGTATGTTCGATTTTCGATAAATTTCACTCTAAAATTTACCTAGCAAAAGGTTGCAAAATATTGAAACTGAAATTATTTTCTGTTTATATACACTAAAATCTACCAAAAAAGTGATGGGCCATTAGTTTTAGCTGATCTTCCCTCTTATGACACACCCCACTGTCATAAATTACTGTACAGTAGAGGACTGTCACAAAGTATTGTACTGTGGAGGACTGTCACAAAGTACTGTACTGTAGAGTTATTGTCACAAAGCACTGTACAGTAGAGCACTGTCACAAAGTACTATACTGTAGAGTATTGTCACAAAGCACTGTACAATAGAGGACTGTCACAAAGTACTGTACTGTAGAGTATTGTCACAAAGCACTGTACACTAGGGGACTGTCACAAAGCACTGTACAGTAGAGAACTGTCACAAAGCACTGTACTGTGGAGGACTGTCACAAAGTACTGTACTGTACAGTATTGTCACAAAGCATTGTACAGTAGAGGACTGTCACAAAGTACTGTACTGTAGAGTATTGTCACAAAGCACTGTACAGTAGAGGACTGTCACAAAGCACTGTACAGTAGAGGACTGTCACAAAGTACTGTACTGTAAAGGACTGTCACAAAGTACTGTACTATGAAGACTGTCACAAAGTACTGTAATGTGGAGAACTGACCACAAAGTACTGTACTGTACTGTATAGGACTGTCACAAAGTACTGTACTGGGGAGGACTGTCATAAACTACTGTACTCTGGAGGACTGTCACAAAGTACTGGACTGTAGAGGACTGTCACAAAGTACTGTGCTGTAGAGGACTGTCACAAAGTACTGTACTCTGTAGAGTATTGTCACAAAGCACTGTACAGTAGAGGACTCACAAAGTACTGTAATGTGGAAGAATGTCGCAAAGCCCTGTACTGTAGAAGACTGTCACACTGTCACAAAGTACTGTACTGTGGGGGACTGTCATAAACTACTGTACTGTGGAGGACTGTCACAAAGTACTGGAGTGTAGAGGACTGTCACAAAGTACTGTAGTGTAGAGGAATGTCACAAAGTACTGTACTGTAGAGGACTGTCACAGAGTACTGTACTGTACAGGTCTGTCACAAAGCACTGTACTGTGTAGGACTGTCATAAACTACTGTACTGTGGAGGACTGTCACAAAGTTACTGTACTGTAGAGGACTGTCACAATGTAATGTACAGTGGAGGACTGTCACAAAGTACTGTACTGTGGAGGACTGTCACAAAGTACTGTACTGTGAAGGACTGTCACAAAGTACTGTACTGTGGAGAACTGTCACAAAGTACTGTGCTGTACTGTAGAGGACTTACAAAGTACTGTACTGTAGAAGACTGTCACAAAGTACTGTACTGTAGAGGACTGTCACAAAGTACTGTACGGTAGAAGACTGTCATAAAGTACTGTACATTGGAGGACTGTCACAAAGTACTGTAAGGTAGAGGACTGTCACAAAGTACTGTACTGTACAGGACTGTCACAAAGTACTGTATGGTAGAAGACTGTCATAAAGTACTGTACAGTAGAGGCCTGTCACAAAGTATTGTACTGTAGAGGACTGTCATAAAGTTCTGTACTGTAAAGGACTGTCACAAAGTACTGTACTGTAGAGTATTGTCACAAAGCACTGTACAGTAGAGGATTGTCACAAAGTACTGTACTGTGGAGGACTGTCACAAAGTACTGTAGTGTAGAGTATTGTCACAAAGCACTGTACAGTAGAGGACTGTCACAAAGTACTGTACTGTGGAGGACTGTCACAAAGTACTGTACTGTAGAGTATTGTCACAAAGCACTGTACAGTAGAGGACTGTCACAAAGTACTGTACTGTATTGTCACAAAGTACTGTACTATGGAGGACTGTCACAAAGCACTGTACAGTAGAGGACTGTCACAAAGCACTGCACAGTAGGGGACTGTCACAAAGTACTGTACTGTAATGGTCTGTCACAAAGTACTGTACTGTGGAGGACTCACAAAGTACTGTACTGTGGAGAACTGACCACAAAGTACTGTACTGTACTGTATAGGACTGTCACAAAGTACTGTTCTGGGGAGGACTGTCATAAACTACTGCACTGTGGAGGACTGTCACAAAGTACTGTACTGTGGAGGACTGTCACAAAGTACTGTACTGTGGAGGTTGTCACAAAGTACTGTACTGTGGAGAACTGACCACAAAGTACTGTACTGTACTGTATAGGACTGTCACAAAGTTCTGTACTGGGGAGGACTGTCATAAACTACTGTACTGTGGAGGACTGTCACAAAGTACTGTACTGTGGAGGACTGTCACAAAGTACTGTACTGTGGAGGACTCACAAAGTACTTTACTGTGGAGGACTGTCACAAAATACTGTACTGTACAGGACCATCACAAAGTACTGTACTGTAGAGGACTGCCACAAAGTATTGTACTGTAGAGGACTGTCACAAAGTACTTTACTATGGAGAACTGTCACAAAGTACTGTACTGTAGAAGACTGTCACAAAGTACTGTACTGTAGAGGACTGTCACAAAGTACTGTACTGTGGAGGACTGTCACAAAGTACTGTACTGTGGAGGACTGTCATACACTACTGTACTGTGGAGGACTGTCACAAAGTACTGTACTGTACTGTAGAGGACTGTCACAAAGTACTGTACTGTGGAGGACTGTCATAAACTATTGTACTGTGGAGGACTGTCACAAAGTACTGTACTGTGGAGGACTGTCACAAAGTACTGTACTGTGGAGGACTGTCACAAAGTACTGAACTGTGGAGGACTGTCACAAAGTACTGTACTGTAGAGGACTGTCACAAAGTACTGTACTGTGCAGGACTGTCATAATCTACTGTACTGTGGAGGACTGTCATATACTACTGTACTGTGGAGGACTGTCACAAAGTACTGTACTTTTACTTTTTTTACTTTTATCCTCTTCGCCACTGATCGGCTTGTTAGCCGCTTGGGCGATCGGTCACATCTCTTTTCCTTTATATTCTTCACCAAAAGGTCGGCTCGCTAGCCGCCCGGGCGATCGGTCACGTCTCTGTCACGCACTGTTGGCAAATACTGGGCATGCACCGGCTCCTGAATGTACCTGAACCCGCTCCAGTGTTGGTCAAGTCTTCTCTTGAAAGAGCTCACACTCGGTGCCGTCACAACACTCTCTGGTAGATTGTTCCAAGAGTTTACAACCCTCACTCCGAAAAAGTTTGCCCTCACGGTTTTCTGGACTTGCGGCTTCTTCAATCTTGAGCTGTGACCCCTTGTGGGGCGAGCGTCCGCCAGCTCCAAGTAAGGACACTCAACTGAGTAGTGCCCCCTGAGATGCTTATAAACCTCAACTAGGTCCCCCCTTGCCCGTCTGTAGTATAAGCTAGGCAAGTTCAGGCGCTCCAATCTCTCAGGGTAGCTGTGGTGCCGAAGTGCAGGCACCAGTTTGGTGGCCCTCCTTTGAACATTTTCAACCAACTGACAGTCCCTAGCATATCTCGGGGACCAGATGGGGTGACAGTACTCCAGATGGGGAAGCACCTCACTCCTGAAGATCGTCACGAGGGACGGACCGTCTAGATATCTGAACAACCTTCTTATAAGACCCATTAATTTATTTGCCTGATTTACCTTCTTCTCACAATGGCCCGAGAACTTCAGCTCATTGTCAACATACACACCTAGGTCCTTCTCACACACAGTCTCAACTAGTACATTTTCTTCATCCCGTTGGGGCATATGGTACGCCTCCTTACCGTTGGTACGCCCCAGGTGCATCCTCTTACACTTCGTGACAGTGAATCTCAGCAGCCATTCCTTCGACCATTCCTGGAGCCCACAGAGGTCCTTCTGCAGCTCTTCACAGTCCGCTTGGTTCTTAATTTCCCGAAATAACTTGGCGTCATCGGCAAACATTTGTATGGAGGAGTGTACAACGTCAGGCATATCATTTATGAAACAAACAAACAACAGCGGGCCCAATACACTACCCTGCGGTACCCCACTTGTTACAGGTACAGATGACGATTTCGTGCCATTAATCACCACACATTGCTTGCGGTCATGTAGAAAGTCTTCTATCCACGCTAGGACATTTCCCCGAATTCCGCACCCTTCCAGTTTGATTTTCAGCCTTTCGTGGGGTACACTGTCGAAAGCCTTGGCAAAATCTAGGTAAATATTGTCGATATTACCACCCCATTCTAGAATATGGGTCCAAATATCCAATACCTTGAGCAATTGTGTCAAGCAAGAGCGCCCCGGCATAAAACCGTGTTGGCAATCTTTTACAAGGTTGTTTCGTAGTAGATGTTCCATCGCTGCATCTCTGATAATACTCTCAAGTACTTTACATATTATGCTGGTCAGGCTCACCGGTCTATAGTTGTTCGTGGAGTGACTATCGCCCTTCTTGAAGATAGGACTCGCATAAGCCACTTTCCATTCACTGGGGACCATTTGTTCATCCAGGCACTTACAAAACAGAATCTTCAGGGGCTCTGCAAGCTCGTTGCACAGCTCCCTTAGCACTCTAGGATGCACCATGTCAGGTCCAGGACTCTTATGGACCTTTAGCCTAGACAGTTTATTTCTAATACCCTCTTCTGTGAACACAATGTGGGTCAGTGCTGTGTCGAACCGTCTGTCCTCAAACGCAGGAAGGTTAGTTGCATCCTCTCTTGTGAACACTGAGGAAATGAAGCTGTTCAATGCCTCAGCTTTATCCTGGTCAGAATCTGCGTAACTACCATCTTCAAGCCTCAGGTCTGATACTCCTACTCGCGTTTTCAATTTCGACTTTGCATAGCGGTAAAACGCCTTTGGGTTTGACTTGACTTCGCGTGCAACCAGCCTTTGGAACTCCTTTTCAGCCCTCCTACACTCTATCTTTGCTTGGTTTCTGGCTCTTGCATACATCCTCCTGTCTTGCTCATCGTTTGACCCAACCCACGTCTTGAATTTCTGGGTTTTCTTCTTAATTTTGTCGACCGCCGCATGGTTCATGTGTAGGGATCCCCTCGTATTCCTAGAAGCACTGGGCTTGGTCTTGGGTATATATTTATCGATCAAATGGGTCATTTTACTAGTTATGATATTCAGCGTAGTGTCTGCGTTCTTGTACCTTAATAAGTCAGGCCAGTTGATACCCCTCATCTCTTCCCTCATCCCATTGTAATTTCCCTTGTAATATTTGCACCTTGGCCTGGCCTTATCTTAAACTAGGTAACAGTTAAATCTGAATGACAACATTGTATGGTGACTGGTGCCAACTGGGGCAAGGTGTTCCAATTTGGCCACCATACCCTCCTCGTTTGTTATGATGAGGTCAAGTGGCTTGGGTGTTTGCTCCCCTCTGTAATGTGTCGGGTCTCTCACATGTTGGAACAGAAAATTATCTCTCAGAGTTTCTACAAAAAGAGTAGCAGGATTATTCAAGTCATTCGGGGTGGACTCGTTTCTCCAGTCGATGTCGCCATAGTTAAAGTCCCCCATGATAAGGAGGTGGCTGGGGTTGAGCATCGCGGCATTGTTTATTAAGGTTCTTAAGTTCCTTTGATTTAGTGGGCCACAGTTCGGGGATCTGTAGATACACCCGACGATAAGTAAGTACCCTCCCTTTAATTTAATTTTACACCACTTGGACTCTTCAAAAACATCCTCTCCCTGTACCCTCGCCTGGCTGGCTCTAAGGTCTTGCCTAGCGTAGATAACCACACCCCTCCTGCAGGATTCTTGAGTTAGGTTCGTAAATGAGTCATATCCAGCAATACTGAACTCACATTCCTCTGGGTCGATTCTCCTGTTCTTGTACAACAGTTCTACAACTCCTACAATATCTGGTTGGTGTACTCTTAGTAGTGTTTCAAACTCCTCTCTCTTATCAAGGAACGTGTCAGTATTAGTGTACATGACATTCAAGCCAGAATTTGTTCTCGGTAACGTCTCTGCTCTTAGTAATAAACCCGCTCCACCCACATTCTCAGAAGCTGCAGCATTTGCTAAGTACACTGTATTTTGCAGGGTGTGGTTAAAAATGTCATTGCTTACACGGGGCTCGTTCCCTCCTGTCCGGTAGGCTGAGCTGGTGCCGCCTCCTGGGTGGGGGGTTGAGTGGGTGGAGGGTGCACTGCTGCCCCCTGGCCCTGTGTCGGCACACTTGTTTCCACTACCCTCCCCCTGAGTATAACCCATGTGCACCTGTCCCCGTTCCTCCTCGACTCCTCCCTCTTCTGCTTCAAGTCCTGCAGGAGTTTCTTGTGCTGTTCCCTCTGCATTACCGTGCGGTCTGGGTAAATACATACATCCCGAAATTCCTCGCTCCTTGCTAAGTTTTTTGCCTGCCGAATAACTTGCCATTTTTCCTCCTCACTCCCTAGTGTGATCCTGAGGGGGCGAGGCTTAGCCCCCTGCTTTTGTCCCAGTCTCCTCACATCCTGAGGGGTTGCTGGAATCTTCAGAACCTCTGTGCAAATATTTTGAAACAGCACCTTGTCGTGTGTTTCCTTACTCACAGTTCCCTCTGCCTGGCTCTCTGGGACTCCAAAAACTATTACATTGTTCCTGCGCTGGAGCTGTTCCTGGTGTTCCTCCTCTCCCCTAACAGTAGGTGCGTTAATTTTCATTTCTTCGACACACTTTTTCAGAGTCCCAATCTGCTGTAGAACCTGTACTGATTCTGCATTACTCTCCGCCCCCCCCCCCCCCCCCGTGGCCCTCCTAATACGTCAGCATAACTCCTCTTAGCAACCACCTCCATTCTATTAGCTACTTCCTCAGTCTTAGCAAGGATCTCTTTCTCAACTTCCTCCAGTTTGTCAACCAGCAGGGCTCCTGCTTCATCTATTTTCGTCCCTAGAGAACTCGTTCCCTTATGGATTGCAATCGCTTCATTCACCTTGACTATGCAGCCAGAGCAATACCAGCAACAGCCATCAAGCTTTACGGCAGTTAGTAACTTCCTAAACGTTGCATTAGTTAGGCCTGTATCCTCCATAACCGACGTCTCCCTGCAGTAATCACATATCAAGCTCATGGTTGTTGTTGTTGTGGGTGGGGGGGGGGGGGGGGGAGGTGCAGACTGTGTATAAATCTACACATATTTCAAAGAAAATAAAGAGAGAAAAAGTACTTAGCTACTCTCTGTTGCCTATGGAGTTGTCGTGTGCGACTGCGTACACTGTATCTCCCTGTGAATGGTGTATTGTAGGCACAGTTTCTCTCCTTGAGAAAGCACACAATCAACATAAAATTTAAAGTCTCTGTGGCACCTATGACACGACTTGGTTTCAGCTGGCACGGTGCCTTTCCAGCTTGCTTGCTAGTGAGCGCTCACTTTAAGTTATTTACAACTTCAGCGGTCACTGATGACACTATGAACTATCACTGTGTACACTGTATCTCCCTGTGAGTGGTGTATTATAAACACAGATTCAGTCCTTGAGAAAGCACACAAACAAAATAAAATTCAAAGTCTCTGTGGCACCTATGACACGAATAGGCTGGCAGTTGTCCTTACCAGCTCGATTGCCAATATGTATTCACTTTAAGTTATTATAGTCTCTTCTGCATTCACTGATGACAACTATGAACTGATTTAACTGAAGGCACAGTATTACACTCCCTGGTTGGCCTTTATCACAGCCGTGACCACAACACCCTAAAAAAAAAATAAAATAAAAGCTTTGTCATGTGGCAGTGATTGTGTGGTTATAGGCCTGTGACTCTGGCTGCACCTCCAACTCGATGGAAATTGAGTTTTCAAAAATACAATCGTGTCTAGCATGAAAAGTCCGACATCGATTTACACTTTCACCTCACTAAGACGATCTTGACGAACTTATGTAATCACTGTCCAATTTCTGCCGCTCTACATCGAAGGCCCGAATGTCGAACACGCTTTGTTACAGAGACGCAACACGACCCGCCCGCCCTAAGGTTTCCCGGTCACAGCACTAGGTTTCCCGGTCACAGCACTGTAGAGGACTGTCACAAAGTACTGTACTGTGGAGGACTGTCATAAAGTACTGTACTGTGGAGGACTGTCGCAAAGTACTGTACTGTGGAGGACTGTCACAAAGTACTGTACTGTGGAGGACACTCACAAAGTATTGTACTGAAGAGGACTGCCACAAAGTACTGTACTGTTGAGGACTGTCATAAAGTACTGTACAGTAGAGGACTCACAAAGTACTGTACTGTAGAGGACTGTCACAAAGTACTTTACTGTAGAGAACTGTCACAAAGTACTGTACTGTAAAGGACTGTCACAAAATACTGTACTGAGGAGATCTGTTAAAATACTGTACTGTGGAGAATTGTCAAAAGTATTGTACTGTAGAGGACTGTCACAGTGTCACATAGCAATGTACTGTAGAGGACTGTCACAAAGTACTGTACTGTAGAGGACTGTCACGAAGTACTGTAGTGCAGAGGACTGTCACAAAGTACTGTTCTGTAGAGGACTGTCACAAAGTACTGTACTGTACAGGACTCTCATAAAGTACTGTACTGTAGAGGACTGTCACAAAGTACTATATGGTAGAGGACTGTCATAAAGTACTGTACAGTGGAGGACTGTCACAAAGTACTGTACGGTAGAGCACTGTCACAAAATACTGAACTGTAGAGGTACTGTCACAATGTACTGTGCGGTAGAAGACTGTCACAAAGTACTGTACAGTAGAGGACTGTCACAAAGTATTGTACTGTAGAGGACTGTCACAAAGTACTGTACGGTAGAAGACTGTCATAAAGTACTGTACTGTGGAGGATTGTCACAAAGTACTGTACGGTAGAGGACTGTCACGAAGCACTGTACTGTGGAGGACTGTCACAAAGTACTGTACTGTGGAGGACTGTCACAAAGTACTTTACTGTGGAGGACAGTCACAAAGTACTGTAATGTGGAGGACTGTCACAAAGTACTGTACGGTAGAGGACTGCCACAAAGTACTGTAATGTGGAGGACTGTCACAAAGTACTGTACTGTGGAGGACTGTCACAAACTACTGTACTGTGGAGGACTTCACAAAGTACTGTACTGTGGAGGACTGTCACAAAGTACTGTACTGTGGCAGACTGTCACGAAGTACTGTACTGTGGAGGGCTGTCACGAAGTACTGTACTGTAGAGGACTGTCACAAAGTACTGTACTGTAGAGGACTGTCATAAGGTACTGTACTGTAGAGGACTGTCACAAAGTACTATATGGTAGAGGGCTGTCATAAAGTAATGTAGTGTGAAGGGCTGTCACAAAGTACTGTACTGTGAAGGACTGTCATGTAGTACTTTTCTGTAGAGGACTGTAATAAAGTACTGTACTGTGAAGGACTGTCATATAGTAGTGTACTGTATAGGACCGTTACAAAGTACTGTACTGTAGAGGAATGTCACAAAGTACTGTACGGTAGAGGACTGTCATAAAGTACTGTACTGTAGAGGACTGTCACAAAGTACTGTAATGTAGAGGACTGTCACAAAGTACTGTACTGTGGAGGACTGTCATAAAGTACTGTACTGTAGAGGACTGTCACAAAGTACTGTACTGTGGAGGACTGTCACAAAGTACTTTACTGTTTAGGACTGTCACAAAGTACTGTACACTGTACTGTAGAGGACTGTCACAAAGTACTATACGGTAGAGGACTGTCACAAAGTACTATACGGTAGAGGACTGTCACAAAGTACTGTACTGTGGAGGCCTGTCACAAAGTACTGTACTGTGGAGGACTCACAAAGAACTGTACACTGTACTGTGGAGGACTGTAACAAAGTACTTTACTGTGGAGGACTGTCACAAAGTACTGTAATGTAGAGGACTGTCACAAAGTACTGTAATGTAGAGGACTGTCACAAAGTACTGTACTGTGGAGGACTTTTATAAAGTACTGTACTTTAGAGGACTGTCACAAAGTACTGTACTGTGGAGGACTGTCACAAAGTACTTTACTGTGGAGGACTGTCACAAAGTACTGTACACTGTACTGTAGAGGACTGTCACAAAGTACTATACGGTAGAGGACTGTCACAAAGTACTGTACTGTGGAGGCCTGTCACAAAGTACTGTACTGTGGAGGACTCACAAAGTACTGTACACTGTACTGTGGAGGAGTGTAACAAAGTACTTTACTGTGGAGGACTGTCACAAAGTACTGTACTGTGGAGGACTGTCACAAAGTACTGTTCTGTGGAGGACTGTAGGACTGTCACAAAGTACTGTACTGTGGAGGACTGTCACAAAGTACTGTACTGTGGAGGACTGTCACAAAGTACTGTACACTGTACTGTGGAGGACTGTAACAAAGTACTTTACTGTGGAGGACTGTCATAAAGTACTGTACTGTGGAGGACTGTCACAAAGTACTGTACTGTGGAGGACTGTCGCAAAGTACTGTACGGTAGAGGACTGTCACAAAGTACTGTACGGTAGAGGACTGTCACAAGTACTGTACGGTAGAGGACTGTCACAAAGTACTGTACTGTGGAGGACTGTCACAAAGTACTGTACGGTAGAGGTCTGTCACAAAGTACTGTACTGTGGAGGACTGTCACAAAGTACTGTACGATAGAGGACTGTCACAAAGTACTGTACTGTGGAGGACTGTCACAAAGTACTGTACTATGGAGGACTGTCGCAAAGTACTGTACTGTGGAGGACTCTCACAAAGTACTTTACTGTGGACGAATGTCACAAAGTACTGTACGGTGGAGGACTGTCACACAGTACTGTACTGTAGAGGACTGTCACAAAGTACTGTACGGTAGAGGACTGTCACAAAGTACTGTACTGTGGAGGACTGTAACAAAGTACTGTACTGTGGAGGACTGTCACAAAGTACTGTACTGTGGAGGGCTGTCACAAAGTACTGTACTGTGGAGGACTGTCACAAAGTACTGTACGGTAGAGGGCTGTCACAAAGTACTGTACTGTGGAGGACTGTCACAAAGTACTGTACTGTGGAGGACTGTCACAAAGTACTTTAATGTGGAGGACTGTCACAAAGTACTGTACTGTGGAGGACTGTCACACAGTACTGTACACTGTTCTGTAGAGGACTGTCATAAAGTACTGTACGGTAGAGGACTGTCACAAAGTACTGTACTGTGGAGGACTGTCACAAAGTACTGTAGAGGAGTGTCACAACGTACTGTACTGTAGAGGACTGTTACAAAGTAGTGTACTGTGGAGGACTTTCACAAAGTACTGTACTGTAGAGGACTGTCACAATGTACTGTACGGTAGAGGACTGTCACAAAGTACTGTACGGTTGAGGACTGTCACAAATTACTGTACTGTGGAGGACTGTCACAAAGTACTGTACGGTAGAGGACTGTCACAAAGTCCCGTACTGTGGAGGACTGTCACAAAGTACTGTACTGTGGAGGACTGTCACAAAGCACTTTACTGTGGAGGACTGTCACAAAGTACTGTACTGTGGAAGACTCGCAAAGTACTGTACTGTGGAGGACTGTCACAAAGTACTGTACTGTAGAGGACTGTCACAAAGTACTGTACTGTGGAGGACTGTCATAAAGTACTGTACTGTGGAGGTCTGTCACAAAGTACTTTACTGTGGAGGACTGTCACAAAGTACTGTACTGTGGAGGACTGTCACAAAGTACTGTACTGTAGAGGACTGTTACAAAGTACTGTACTGTGAATGACTGTCACAAAGTACTGTACTGTGGAGGACTGTCATAATGTACTGTACTGTAGAGGACTGTCACAAAGTAGTGTACTGTGGAGGACTGTCACAAAGTATTGTACTGTAGAGGACTGTCACAAAGTACTGTACTGTAGAGGACTGTCACAGAGTACTTTACTGTGGAGGACTGTCACAAAGTACTTTACTGTGGAGGACTGTCACAAAGTACTGTACTGTGGAGGACTGTCACAAAGTACTGTACGGTAGTGGACTGTCACAAAGTATGAGATAACAAAAAATTTGTACACAGACATAGACTTATCTTCCTTGCACTCTACTGAGGGAATTACATTATTTTTGTTTTATATCACTTAACTAAATCTGATATTATACTTGTAATATTCTGCCTGTGTCCACTCTTCTTTTCATCATCTTTATATGAACAAGTCTTTGCAAGACTTCCACAAATTAGTGGACTGGTTAGTAAGTAGACACCAGGGAAGTTTTGTGAAAATCAGAAGCCACCATAAGTCCAAAGTTGTGACCAATATTAATGCTTGAATTATTTATGTATTTTTTCTTTCATTCAATACTTTTCCATTTTGTTACATTTACTTGCCATATCTTATGTTATTTATACAGAATATTGTGGTGAATGGTATGTGTGAAGTTCTTTTGTGTGCAAGGCATAATTTACTACCTATGTATTTCATTATGTACTATGTGGATCATTTCTCTCAGTTACTTCCGCAAATGAACAATTTGTATTGTAATGAAGAGTCAAATTAAGTACTGTATAAATACACAAATTAGAATTTTTCATGTATGTGAAAGTGAAGATTAAAACGTTTCAGATGATGAGGATAAGTATTTATTATGGTGGAAGAAGACTTGTTATACCTTGCTGATTCATAACTGTTGCAGGCCTGGTATGTCTTCAGTGAACAGAAAGAAAAATAACACTATATTTAAATACCATTAATAAGTAAAGTAGCAAATACAAAAAAAGTTTAAGGCATTTGATAATTGATATTACATGACTTTCACAGATTGACAACACAAAATAGGTGTACAGTGTTTGTACAAGAATTGAAAAAGAGTTTGTCATACTGCCCTGACAGGAACCACTGGATCTTTTCTCATAAATTCACAACTTGTGTTTACTTTTTTACTTTTACTTTTATCCTCTTCGCCACTGATCGGCTTGTTAGCCGCTTGGGCGATCGGTCACGTCTCTTTTCCTTTGTATTCTTCACCAAAAGGTCGGCTCGCTAGCCGCCCGGGCGATCGGTCACGTCTCTGTCACGCACTGTTGGCAAATATTGGGCATGCACCGGCTCCTGAATGTACCTGAACCCGCTCCAGTGTTTGTCAAGTCTTCTCTTGAAAGAGCTCACACTCGGTGCCGTCACAACACTTTCTGGTAGATTGTTCCAAGAGTTTACAACCCTCACTCCGAAAAAGTTTGCCCTCACGGTTTTCTGGACTTGCGGCTTCTTCAATCTTGAGCTGTGACCCCTTGTGGGGCGAGCGTCCGCCAGCTCCAAGTAAGGACACTCAACTGAGTAGTGCCCCCTGAGATGCTTATAAACCTCAACTAGGTCCCCCCTTGCCCGTCTGTAGTATAAGCTAGGCAAGTTCAGGCGCTCCAATCTCTCAGGGTAGCTGAGGTGCCGAAGTGCAGGCACCAGTTTGGTGGCCCTCCTTTGAACATTTTCAACCAACTGACAGTCCCTAGCATATCTCGGGGACCAGATGGGGTGACAGTACTCCAGATGGGGAAGCACTTCACTCCTGAAGATCGTCACGAGGGACGGACCGTCTAGATATCTGAACGACCTTCTTATAAGACCCAATAATTTATTTGCCTGATTTACCTTCTTCTCACAATGGCCCGAGAACTTCAGCTCATTGTCAACATACACACCTAGGTCCTTCTCACACACAGTCTCAACTAGTACATTTTCTTCATCCCGTTGGGACATATGGTACACCTCCTTACCGTTGGTACGCCCCAGGTGCATCCTCTTACACTTCGTGACATTGAATCTCAGCAGCCATTCCTTCGACCATTCCTGGAGCCCACAGAGGTCCTTCTGCAGCTCTTCACAGTCCGCTTGGTTCTTAATTTCCCGAAATAACTTGGCGTCATCGGCAAACATTTGTATGGAGGAGTGTACAACGTCAGGCATATCATTTATGAAACAAACAAACAACAGCGGGCCCAATACACTACCCTGCGGTACCCCACTTGTTACAGGTACAGATGACGATTTCGTGCCATTAATCACCACACATTGCTTGCGGTCATGTAGAAAGTCTTCTATCCACGCTAGGACATTTCCCCGAATTCCGTACCCTTCCAGTTTGATTTTCAGCCTTTCGTGGGGTACACTGTCGAAAGCCTTGGCAAAATCTAGGTAAATATTGTCGATATTACCACCCCGTTCTAGAATATGGGTCCAAATATCCAATACCTTGAGCAATTGTGTCAAGCAAGAGCGCCCCGGCATAAAACCGTGTTGGCAATCTTTTACAAGGTTGTTTCGTAGTAGATGTTCCATCGCTGCATCTCTGATAATACTCTCAAGTACTTTACATATTATGCTGGTCAGGCTCACCGGTCTATAGTTGTTCGTGGAGTGCCTATCGCCCTTCTTGAAGATAGGACTCACATAAGCCACTTTCCATTCACTGGGGACCATTTGTTCATCCAGGCATTTACAAAACAGAATCTTCAGGGGCTCTGCAAGCTCGTTGCACAGCTCCCTTAGCACTCTAGGATGCACCATGTCAGGTCCAGGACTCTTATGGACCTTTAGCCTGGACAGTTTATTTCTAATACCCTCTTCTGTGAACACAATGTGGGTCAGTGCTGTGTCGAACCGTCTGTCCTCAAACGCAGGAAGGTTAGTTGCATCCTCTCTTGTGAACACTGAGGAAAAGAAGCTGTTCAATGCCTCAGCTTTATCCTGGTCAGAATCTGCATAACTACCATCTTCAAGCCTCAGGTCTGATACTCCTACTCGCGTTTTCAACTTCGACTTTGCATAGCGGTAAAACGCCTTTGGGTTTGACTTGACCTCGCGTGCAACCAGCCTTTGGAACTCCTTTTCAGCCCTCCTACACTCTATCTTTGCTTGGTTTCTGGCTCTTGCATACATCCTCCTGTCTTGCTCATCGTTTGACCCAACCCACGTCTTGAATTTCTGGGTTTTCTTCTTAATTTTGTCGACCGCCGCATGGTTCATGTGTAGGGATCCCCTCGTATTCCTAGAAGCACTGGGTTTGGTCTTGGGTATATATTTATCGATCAAATGGGTCATTTTACTAGTTATGATATTCAGCGTAGTGTCTGCGTTCTTGTACCTTAATAAGTCAGGCCAGTTGATACCCCTCATCTCTTCCCTCATCCCATTGAAATTTCCCTTGTAATATTTGCACCTTGGCCTGGCCTTATCTTGAACTAGGTAACAGTTAAATCTGAATGACAACACTGTATGGTGACTGGTGCCAACTGGGGCAAGGTGTTCCAGTTTGGCCACCATACCCTCCTCGTTTGTTATGACGAGGTCAAGTGGCTTGGGTGTTTGCTCCCCTCTGTAATGTGTCGGGTCTCTAACATGTTGGAACAGAAAATTATCTCTCAGAGTTTCTACAAAAAGAGTAGCAGGATTATTCAAGTCATTCGGGGTGGACTCGTTTCTCCAGTCGATGTCGCCATAGTTAAAGTCCCCCATGATAAGGAGGTGGCTGGGGTTGAGCATCGCCGCATTGTTTATTAAGGTTCTTAAGTTCCTTTGATTTAGTGGGCCACAGTTCGGGGATCTGTAGATACACCCGACGATAAGTAAGTCCCCTCCCCTTAATTTAATTTTACACCACTTGGACTCTTCAAAAACATCCTCTCCCTGTACCCTCGCCTGGCTGGCTCTAAGGTCTTGCCTAGCGTAGATAACCACACCCCTCCTGCAGGATTCTTGAGTTAGGTTCGTAAATGAGTCATATCCAGCAATACTGAACTCACATTCCTCTGGGTCGATTCTCCTGTTCTTGTACAACAGTTCTACAACTCCTACAATATCTGGTTGGTGTACTCTTAGTAGTGTTTCAAACTCCTCTCTCTTATCAAGGAACGTGTCAGTATTAGTGTACATGACATTCAAGCCAGAATTTGTTCTCGGTAACGTCTCTGCTCTTAGTAATAAACCCGCTCCACCCACATTCTCAGAAGCTGCAGCGTTTGCTAAGTACACTGTATTTTGCAGGGTGTGGTTAAAAATGTCAATGTTTACATGGTGCTCGTTCCCTCCTGTCCGGTAGGCTGAGCTGGTGCCGCCTCCCGGGTGGGGGGTTGAGTGGGTGGAGGGTGCACTGCTGCCCCCTGGCCCTGTGTCGGCACACTTGCTTCCACTACCCTCCCCCTGAGTATAACCCACGCGCACCTGTCCCCGTTCTTCCTCGACTCCTCCCTCTTCTGCTTCAGGTCCAGCAGGAGCTTCTTGTGCTGTTCCCTCTGCATTACCGTGCGGTCTGGGTGAATAAATACATCCCGAAAGTTCTCGCTCCTTGCTAAGTTTTTTGTCTGGCGAATAACTTGCCATTTTTCCTCCTCACTCCCTAGTGTGATCCTGAGGGGGCGAGGCTTAGCCCCCTGCTTTTGTCCCAGTCTCCTCACATCCTGAGGGGTTGCTGGAATCTTCAGAACCTCTGTGCAAATATTTTGAAACAGCACCTTGTCGTGTGTTTCCTTACTCACAGTTCCCTCTGCCAGGCTCTCTGGGACTCCAAAAACTATTACATTGTTCCTGCGCTGGAGCCGTTCCTGGTGTTCCTCCTCTCCCCTAACAGTAGGTGCGTTAATTTTCATTTCTTCGACACACTTTTTCAGAGTCCCAATCTGCTGTAGAACCTGTACTGATTCTGCATTACTCTCCGCCCCCCCCCCCCCCCCCCCCGTGGCCCTCCTAATACGTCAGCATAACTCCTCTTAGCAACCACCTCCATTCTATTAGCTACTTCCTCAGTCTTAGCAAGGATCTCTTTCCCAACTTGCTCCAGTTTGTCAACCAGCAGGGCTCCTGCTTCATCTATTTTCGTCCCTAGAGAACTCGTTCCCTTATGGATTGCAATCGCTTCATTCACCTTGACTATGCAGCCAGAGCAATACCAGCAACAGCCATCAAGCTTTACGGCAGTTAGTAACTTCCTAAACGTTGCATTAGTTAGGCCTGCATCCTCCATATCCGACGTCTCCCTGCAGTAATCACATTTCAAACTCATGGTTGTTGTTGTTGTGGGGGGGGGGGGGGTGCAGACTGTGTATAAATCTACACCTATTTCAAAGAAAATGAAGAGAGAAAAAGTACTTAGCTACTCTCTGTTGCCTATGGAGTTGTCGTGTGTGACTGCGTACACTGTATCTCCCTGTGAATGGTGTAATGTAGGCACAGATTCAGTCCTTGAGAAAGCACACAAACAAAATAAAATTTAAAGTCTCTGTGGCACCTATGACACGAATAGGCTGGCAGTTGTCCTTACCAGCTCGATTGCCAATATGTATTCACTTTAAGTTATTATAGTCTCTTCTGCATTCACTGATGACAACTACGAACTGATTTAACTGAAGGCACAGTACTACACTCCCTGGTTGGCCTTTATCACAGCCGTGACCACAACACCCTAAAAAATAAAATAAAATAAAAGCTTTGTCATATGGCAGTGATTGTGTGGTTATAGGCCTGTGACCCTGGCTGTACCTCCTACTCGGTGGAAATTGAGTTTTCAAAAATAAAATCGTGTCTAGCATGAAAAGTCCGACATCGATTTGCACTTTCACCTAACTAAGACGATCTTGACGAACTTATGTAATCACTGTCCAATTTCTGCCGCTCTACATCGAAGGCCCGAATGCCGAACACGCTTTGTTACAGAGACGCAACACGACCCGCCTGCACCAGGTAAGGACATACTTGGTATACATCAATTCACCCCAATGATGCCAAACTCAAAGCTTTCCACTATATATGGCTTTGCTCTTATTTTCATTTACTACCAATAATATTAACGAATATTATACACTACTGTACCTGTATACCGATTATAATTATGTCGTATTGCACTAGACGAATTTTAGTTACCCAAATATCATACTTGTTATCAGAAAAAAAGAATCCCACAATAAGTTAACCCAAGAAGTCCGACATACACACACCTATAAAAATAAGCGTGCAGGTGCAGCACGCACCTATAGAACAGATGCATTTAAATACTTAAGCAGCGACTAGTCTGTAGGCCTCACTCTATGTGGGGATTATAGGGTGATATCACAATACCTACAAGGACAGTATGGAGGCTGGACGTAGGTCACACACATTAAGTGGGGAGAATCAACCATCCACCTCTGGTGTTATTAGTTTTGGTAAGAAGAAAGTTTGTACAAAAAAGAAAATGTCTGCAAAGCGTAAACAAGATCTAATATCTAGTTATAGCAATGAAGGTGAAACAGGAATGCAAAGTGTTAGAGGCAAACAGGGTGCAGGTGTTCCTGGAGGAGGAAGTAGCCTACACACTCAGCTGCCTCCCCTCCTGCAATCCCACCTGCCCCACCTCCCAAAAAATAAAGCCTCTTGATGCCTTCCAAATTTGTTCCTATGACCATGGAAACTATTTGGAGCTATCATATGTCGGAAGACCCTCTGGGGAATATAGAGAGTGCAGGTGAGGAGAGAAGCGTCAGTGATAGAAGTTTTCACAATCCATCAAATAATGGGGAGGAGGAAGAACAGCTGTGTGATGAAGTGATAACATAATTGCATATTTTAATGTCTAAAATCGCTAATTTAATTAACTTTGCCTTTTTACTTTTATCCTCTTCACCACTGATCAGCTTGTTTGCCGCTTGGGAGATCGGTTAGGTCTCAGTTACTTTTCCTTTTTTTTTATCTTCACCAAATAATCGGTTCGTTAGCCGCTTGGGCGATCGGTCACGTCTCTGTTATGCACTGTTGGCAAGTACTGGGCATGCACCGGCTCCAGAATGTACCACCTAAACCTGCTCCAGTGTTGGTCAAGTCTTGTCTTGAAAGAGCTCACACTCGGTGCCGTCACAACACTTTCTGGTAGATGGTTCCAAGAGTTCACAACTCTCACTCCGAAAAAGTTTCCCCTCACAGTTTTCTGGACATGCGGCTTCTTCACTCTTGAGCTGTGATCCCTTGTGGAGCGAGCGTCCGCCAGCTCCAAGTAAGGACACTCGACTGAGTAGTGCCCCTTGAAATACTTATACACCTCAATTAGGTCACCCCTTGCCCGTCTGTAGTATAAGCTAGGCAAGTTCAAGCGCTCCAACCTCTCAGGGTGGCAGAGGTGCCAAAGTGCAGGCACCAGTCTGGTAGCTCTTTGAACATTTTCAACCAACTGACAGTCCCTAGCACATCTCGGGGACCAGACAGGGTGACAGTACTCCAGATGGGGAAGCACTTCACTCTTGAAAATCGTTACGAGAGACGGACCGTCTAGATATCTGAACGACCTTTTTATAAGACCCAATAATTTATTTGCTTGATTTACCTTCTGTAAAATAATGCTTAGGCAGTTTTGATGACAAGTCGTCGTGGCTTTACCGTGGCCTAACACCAGATATACACAGTTCCCCTGTGATCTCAGCATCATGACTGTCTTACTTGAGCCGGCCAGCCAGGCCCAGGCACCAGTTGTCACTCTTGTCAATTACATCGTAATTCTCTCACACAGAGGAATTGTCAAAAGTACCGGCTTACCACAAGTGACTGTTGTTGGAACATTAAGGAACAAAACTTTATAAAAATTACATGTTCTTTTACTAGATATGCAATTGTTAGATACCATACCTTATTCAATAACCAGCCCCAATAAAGTCAACTGGAATAGAAAATAACCCCCCAAAAACTGCCAACCAGACACAAAACTAGCCAAATTTGGTGGTAAAACCACCAACCTGGTTAATCTGGAATAGTACAGAAAAACAAAGTTATATATGAGGCACGTTCAACCAGAGTGAATGAAATGCAAAAGAAAAATGGAGACCTCTGGCGCTTTTCTCTCTGTGATCTGCTGCCCGCCACCTTCACTGCCAACCCCGCATGTACTGACACCTTCCAATCATAATTGGTATTTTAATATTCTAGAAATTTTGTGGTTAGTTTCTCATTGAACTTGGTACAACTAGCTAAATGTTGTTACAGGAGTGCCTCGATTTACGGAAGAGATACATTCCTGGAAAACGATATGTAAATCGAAGCAGTTTATCCCATTGACTCCCATTATATAAAAGGAGATATGTTCCTACAGAAAAAAGAAAGACCCTCAAACAAAAAAATACACATTTTTAAAGGCATTATTTTATTGTTTTTGTTTTTTTTTTTTTTTTTTGGGGGGGGGGGGGGGGGGACATTACTGGTACTTCTAAGCAAAAAGTATCGAGTTTATTTAATCCACATTAGAATATATTTAACTTATGGTAAGCTGTAGGTGGTCGGTACTTAAGGTGATCAGTTATAAATTTCTGCCTCATATTTGGTGGTCAGCCATACTTATAGATCAAGGGCTTGAAGGGCTTCTGACCTGAAGCAGCCAACGCACTTTAGTTAAGTTTTCATAGTGAGGCTTCTGATGAGGATAAGACCAACACCTTCTTTGCGGTCTTTTATGGTATTATTGTATCTGTATTACCATTCAACAGGAAATGTGAGGAATAAATAATAATACTACTGGTAAATAAAAAAAAATAAAAAATTATGACATTGCTATTTGGTAATTTTTTTCACTACACAATGGACACAGGAGACAGCAAACACCCGAGATCCCCCACAACACTCCTCCCTCCTTAGACATACTTTACTTTTTACTTTTATCTTCTTCACCACTGATCTGCTCGTTAGCCGCTTGGGCGATCGGTCACGACTCTGTTACGCACGGTTGGCAAGTACTGGGCATGTACCGGCTCCAGAATGCACCTGAACCTGCTCCAGTGTTGGTCATGTCTGGCCTTGAAAGAGCTTACACTCCGTGCCGTCACAACACTTTCTGGTAGATTGTTCCAAGATGATACTTGGTACAGCTGGGTAAATGATGTTACTTGGTACAGCTGGGTAGATGATGTTACTTGGTACAGTTAGGTAAATGATGATACTTGGTACAGCTGGGTAGGTGATGTTACTTTGTACAGCTGGGTATACGATACTTGGTACAGCTGGGTAAATTATGATACTTGGTACAGCTGGGTAAATGATGTTACTTGGTACAACTGGGTAGATGATGTTACTTGGTACAGCTGGGTAAATGATGTTACTTGGTACAACTGGGTAGATGATGTTACTTGGTACAGCTGGGTAAATGATGTTACTTGGTACAGCTGGGTAGATGATACTTGGTACAGCTGGGTAAATGATGTTACTTGGTACAACTGGGTAGATGATGTTACTTGGTACAGCTGGGTAAATGATGTTACTTGGTACAACTGGGTAGATGATGTTACTTGGTACAGCTGGATAAATACAGTGACATAAGTTGCATATGATGAAATCAGGTGAGACTACTGTATATAGTATAATACAGTACAGGGAAATAAGATAAAAGAGTGAAAGGATAGAATGAGGGATTTTGTTACCACCATCATCATCTTTTATGGCCATTTACCACACTCACATGGGTTAGCAGTGATTACCCGATGGCAGCTTTCCATGGTACATAGTAAGACAAGAGTCAAGGCTAAGTGAGACAAGGCTGTACAGTGAGACAAGAGGCAAGGTTTTACAGTGAGACAAGAGACAAGGCTAAGTGAGACAAGGTTTAGTGAGACAAGAGACAAGGCTGTACGGTGAGACTAGAGACATAAAAAGTCTTTGTGGTAATTTTATGATTGCAAAGAATAACATAAGTTTATCAGAATTAATAGTAAAGGAGACACAGGAAATATCTCACACTTAGTACTACAAGTGTTCCTATACTATACAAAAGACTGGGAAACAACTTTGCGACACTTCTATAATTCCTAATGTTCGGCTGTTACCAGGGAAACTGTTGCCAAATATAACCGTTGATGTACTGCCCATGGGGATGTTGTAGGATTCATAGTGGTATGTTTAAATGAATATGGGTATTATATTTTTGGATGTTTTTATTGTCTACAGTTTTTTTGGGTGCACATATATTTTTGTCACACCCATAAAATGGGGAGGAAATTGTGGGTTTTGTCCCATCTGTTTCTTATGGGTGGAAGGAATCTTTTATCATCTATAAAATAATACATAATCTGAATACAATATACAGGAGACCCTTGCCATTCAATAGTTTGCGATTCGTGATTTTGATGATTCGCAGTAAGCAGATGGTGGCAATGGTGGCTAGCTTGTGAGCCTCTTCACCGCAGTGTTGCTTCACTCTCTCTCTTTTACAGGTACTTTAACGGGCAATGTTCGGTGGATTTGGCATCCTGTGTACCGCCGGCAAGGCCGTGGGTTCATAACACACGTCTTGCCCGCGGTGCCCACCGTTTCTCTGTGGATGTCGGTCACACGAGAATAACCCTTTATAGTACCTCCTCTCCTCACACAGCCAAACTGTGGAATGCTCTGCCTTCTTCTGTGTTTCCATGCTCTTACAATCTGTCTCACTTTAAAAAACGGGTTTTCCGGCATCTTCGTGGTGTAGATTAATACAGTATAACCGTTTTTTTCTATATTTACAATTTCTTTCCGTTTTTTTTTCGCCCCCCAGACTCCGTTGTGAGTCGTTTGACCTGTGCCCGGGTGGGCTAATTCCCGTAAAAAAAAGAAAAAAAAAAGCATCTCGTGTTGTACTCTCAAAACTTCAGTGTTTGTAGAAAATGGCCCCTAAAAGACTGCCTAGTGTCAGTGCTAGTAATGCTAGTGGAGTGAAATGTAAAAGACAGAAGTCAGTGATGACTCTGATAAAGAAAGTTGAATTATTAGATGAGTTAAAAGAGGGGATGAGTGCTGCCGCGGCTGGTCAGTTGTTTGGTAGTATAAGTTGCTATTCACGGTTTTGCCAATTCTCGCCATTCCTTGGAACCTAATCCCCGCAAATGGCAAGGGTTTACTGTATTGAAAACTTGAGCTACACAAAGTGTTTGAAAGTAAATCAAACATGAGAGTGAAGATACAATACAACCTCCCTCTCTCTGCTAGTTACCTATTACGTAAGAAATTTTGTATTTCTTTATGTTTTTGACCTTATATCTTTTTGTACATTCTGTATGAATAATTGTATTTGTATGTAATGGAGTAAAAAAAATAAAGAAAGAAAGAAAATTACACACAGTGTATGTGGTGAAAAATAATCACAACATAGGTCACAGCTAACTTCCACACACATAAGAAATGTTTATTCCCTTTATGTTTTTGAACTTACTATAATTCTATCTCTTATTATTTTTGCACATTGTGTATGAAAGAGTTGTAGTATCTTGCGTTATTTAATGGGAGAATGACAAGTCATATGGTCGGTCTGGCTGGGCGTTTATTCTCTATTGTTGGTTACAACGTGCCTAACACATTTCGTGTTTACACAAGCCTAAACATTTTCTGACTTTGGTAAGAAGTAACATAATATATAATGTATATATAATCAATAAAGGCAGCATATAAACATACACATATATAACAAGAGTAAGTGTGTATGTAACAGAATAAGAACAAAAATGAAACTGTGTGTCCACCCAAAATAAGAGTTAAAAATAACTGTTGTGTGCTAACTCTGGCTTTTCTGGAGATCAGGAACGGAACCGATTTTTCCCTGTAGGTTATTAATATTGATGGCTTTTCGAAGTCCCTAACCTCATCATATAATGGTCAACACCTGTCCAAGCATTCACACAATCTGCATGAAAGTCTGTAAGACAGTGTGCATGCATTTTTCTGATATCCTGTACTGTAATTTTAATTTAGTAGAAGTAGTCTTCTTTCTTTATTGAGGTTATTCTGTAAATTTAAACTTTGATTACGTAGTACATATGATTGGTGACAATGCATTGTGCAGTTTTTCTTTGATAATTTCTGGTTATAATTGATAATTGTGGAACACATGTGTCTGTTTGATTAGTTAAAATTAACACCTTTTGGAACTTTGATGTACTTACTGTAAGCATTGGGTACCAGTACAGTAAATCTTTACCTTCCTGTGGTCAGCTTACATAGTCTTCAGTTTCACTCTAAAGTACAGTATTATTTGTGTTTACCTCCATAAAGATCTGATGAACATTGCTTCATGAAGTAACAGGTATATACTTTTGTATGAGTGCGGGTTGCTACTACTTACTACTGAACCACTGAGGCCACCAATTGTAAGAGCGTGCAACACAAGCTGCCACCCTGCGAGGGCTTGGCACTCTTACAACTTACGTTGATACTCTGACTTGGTAGCGTGACGTGAGAGGAAGGCCCATGGGTTCATGTAAATATAGTATCGAGTATAAGGGAAAGAACAACGGTGAATACTATAGGTGAATCATAGACCCACATACAAATACACTGTTTATTGAGACACAAAAATGGTTATAGAGAAGATGTTGTATGCACCCAGTGTAGAAGTAATATAACGTAAATACGTCTGTCGTCTAGACAAGAGAGTTTGTTTGTGTTGTCATGTTTCCCAGTTCCCTGACGCTGCTTCCATGTTTCTCCAGATCCCATTGTGCTTCTTGCAACCATTCAACAACGGCCTCGGATGCAGTAGATGACCAACAGGGATCATATACGAAACGATGGCACCGACGCGGCCTGATTAATGTGCCCCACGGCTTCGTTGGGCCAGACCCCAGACTCGCCATGTGTCTGGCTACCCCACAATAACTACAGTCGTGAGCCCTAGTGTTCTACCCTGGGTTGCTCCTTGTAAGTGTATGTCCACAGAGAGGGTTGACATGTATGTTAGGGATAATTAGATGGAAATAATTATCCCATGTTGGTTAGTGGACCCCTGTATATGCTAGTTTAAGTATTTACGAGTATGTTGAGAAAGAACTGAATCTGCAATAAGCCCAGGAGTTGAGCCTGGTAGTTACATGATTTATACAATATCTTTTCCCCTTTGATTTCATATTAATAAACTTGTTTTTAGAGTACTTTAGGTGTATTCCTTTCTCCCACAGTATTTACCTTTATTTCCATCCAAGTGACTTGATACCAGAATTACCATACCCATGTGCCTAGACCCTCGACCATGCTACCAAAAGAATGTCCATGCTACAAAAAGAATGTCCATGCTACCAAAAGAAGGACCATGCTACCAAAAGAATGTCCATGCTACCAAAAGAATAGGTGACGGAACTGAGTAAGAGTAAGACAAAGAGAGGTAAGTAAGATGAGGGTGGTGTAGATACAAAGTGGGAACACGCGCCCTCACAGCACCGAGTGTGAGCTCTTTCAAGACAAGACTTGACCAACACTGGAGCAGGTTCAGGTACATTCAGGAGCCAGTGCATGCCCAGTACTTGCCAACAGTGCGTAAGAGAGACGTGACCGATCGCCCAAGTGGCTAACGAACCGATAATTTGGTGAAGAGGATAAAAGAAAAGGAAAAGTAATCAGAGACGTGACTGATCGCCCAAGCGGCTAACGAGCCGACCAGTGGTGAAAAGGATAAAGGTTAAAAAGTAAGACAGAAACAACAAAAGGACAGTCTATAAGACAAAGGATAAAGAGGAGAGAAAATGGAGATGGAAACTGATCACAACAGACAACTTGATTCTGCTGAAGATATTGGAATAAAAGTGAGCACTGCACCAAAACATGGAATCCCAACATCGAGACCAACAAGAGGGACAATAGCTAAAAGCTGTGAAGGACGGATATACTGTAATGACCACGGCCGTACACGTCAGTTAACGTAGAATCATACAATTCATATTACGCTCAATAGCCCACAAAACATGTAGCTATGTCTTCTTTATTGAGTCTCCCATCTGAGGCGACCATTTTCTCATCGCTCCCAAGCGTGGGTGCCATCCATTTTCTCTGACTTCCTGAAACCAACCTCTCTAAAAAGTGAATTTGAATATGAGAGAGGAAACCATTGTTTTGAGTCAACTTAGAGATGTCTGATTACAGTTAAAGCATACAAGATCCTTTGTGAGTGATGTTGAAAGCTTAAACTGTCTTTATTGTTAGTAACACTTGTTAAGTAAGTGAGTGTCGAGTCTGCCAGTCCGAATGGCATCCCATGATATTGTCCCTGGGGATAGCCATGAATTTCCAATTGCTACTGAAGTTAGATTAGTTTGTTGCCCAAACATCAGAGAATCTGTAGTTTACTTAGAGTCAGTTATCTATTTAAGAAAGTCATTAATCTCCTGAACTATTCTGTCAACCTGTATAATCTCCAACATTTATCATATCCCCTTGAATAGTTCCTTGTTTGTGGTTTTGCTGACTTTGTACAAATAATGTTAACAACGTTTGTAATTCCACCTTTCCTAACAAGCTCAATCTCTGATTAGAATAAATAAATAGACTTAAGAAATTCACCTGACCCATGGCATTGATTTTCATAGTTAAATGTACAGCGACTGAGTTGAACGTAATTTCTGTCATTGCGTGATTAGCCTTTCTGGCACCTGTTGGGCACAGACCTGAGTTGCCAGTTAGCTGTATATAAGCTCGTGCATGGAGGAGTGTCACATCTCTGATGCTTCTCCATCATTTTCTCAGGAATGTGTATGATTCTCCGCCCGCCATATTAAGTCAGTTTAACTCAGTGAATTTTGTGAATATCAGTGTTCATGTTGTTTCAGTGAAATTGTCATTTACCCAGTGAAAGAATTAATGTAACGTAAATATCGTCTGGCGTTGCTAGACGAAAGATTGTTTGCTTCTCCATCATTATCTCAGGCACTGTCTGTGTTGCCACCACTACCGAGGCTCGGTAGCCACCTATGGGCAAGATGGTCATGGAAGGATGTCTTTAATAAGGCAAAACTAGAATCGGAGGACAGGAACAGCCAGTGAAGATCGTGCTATAATACTACAGCGAGTCTACCACGGGCGTTACTAGCGAGTGAGCCTTAGCTCGGTTGTGTGAAGGCAACTACCTGTGCCCAGTGGGCTCAGTATTGTCTGGTTCATTGAGCTTCGTTATATGTACCGAGCAGTATTGGCATTACCAGTAATACTGTGTTATCAGGGCTGTTGGGAGTGCATCCTCCATATGGCCTACCAGCTGAGTTCTATCTAGTATTATTGTTGTATATGATTGGGGATAATTAGCCGAAATTCAGTTATCCCAGGTTGAGTAGTGAACCCATAAAAGTTGATAGTATCAGTAAATATGTACGTGAGTTGAGTACCTCGACTAAAGGAAAAGTGCCATGTTATTCATTCCGAAATAGCATGTTGTTATAAATAATACTTGAATTCGGGATATTGTCAAGTGTGTCATATAACCATCTGTATTGATAATGAAATAATAAATTGCTTGTTTAATGTTGTAAACCAGAATTGAAGATTTATTTTGTTACTTGTAAAAGTAAGACCTGAGGAAGGGTCCAGTCCTATCTGAACGTGTAAAATAACCATCTTAGTTGTCCAAGAAATAATATTACAGTTGTTTAATGATGTAATAAGTAATTGAAGATATATTTTATGAATGGTAAAGTAAGACTTAAGTGGACCAGTCTTGTATGAGTGAACTTAATTAACATCTTGTTTCACTCCTTATGTTAATAAATATTAAATTAGTAAACTACAAGTAACACCGCTCTATTTCTGTCATGGTTTTGGGGTGGATCCGTGGTAGGAGGAGTGGATTATATAATATAAAGATAATAATATGTCGTATTTCTTATTTCTTACCGTAGAGTCCGATACCTTCACACTGATTACTTACAGGAGATTATGGCGTATCTACGTAGAAGTTCACTCCACCACTCGACATTCCATGATTTATACTTGATAAATGATGATTTAATGAATTCATTTAATTTTCAACATCCATCTAAGTTACTGGTTATACTTTGTCATAACCAATCAGTCATTACCATTAGTAATAATAAGATAGGATCACAGATACGGGCAGATAATTGCACTTACATTTATTTGTCAAGCTTCCATACAATGATTTACAATTTGCATGGATATATGATTCACTCACGTTCATGCTGTAATAAAATTAATCTTCTAAAAGAGGATTTTAACTTGGGGACACATGTGATTACTCTACTATGGGTATAACTTAACAGAGCCTTAATTCTTCAAGTGATACATTTACTGCCATCCTGGATTGCTTTTGTTGCAACCAGGCTTCCGCACAAGAACTTCTTTCCAAGGGCCACAGCAACAAAAAGTACTCTTGGGTTACCACACATGGTGTCGTGCAGGAGAACTCTCTAAGCGTGACTTGAATTAACCATTTAGGTGCAATAGACCAGCCTGGATTGCTTTTGTCGCAACCAGGCTTCCACACGTAATACTTCCACGGGGATAACAGCCTAGGTTAACACGCTTAGTCCCGTGTCGACCTTCCACGGCCATAACAACAAAAGGTACTCTTGGTGTACCACACATAGTCTCGCGTCACTGACAGTCTGGGTAGATGGTTGTCGCGGCAAGGAGAACTGGTAAGCGTGACTTGAATTAACCATTTAGGTGCAATAGACCAGCCTGGATTGCTTTTGTCACAACCAGGCTTCCACAAGTGATATTTCCACGGGAATAACAAACCTAGGTTAACACACTTAGTCTCGTGTCGATCACGGTCACAGTAGACGGGTGTCGTGCAGGAGAACTCTGTAAGCGTGAATTAATTAACCATTTACTGTAGGTTTGATAGGCCAGCCTGAATTGCTCTTGTCCCAACCAGGCATCCACACGTGATATTTCCACGGGGATAACAACCTAGGTTAACACACTTAGTCTCGTGTCGACGACGGTTCACAGGACGGAGTGGCGGTGGAGGACTCAGTGTGGTGTGGTGTCCCGCCCCCTTTCAGGAGGGAGAGGATGGAGACGACGTCTTAACTAACCCATGGCTCAGGGGCTATTCCTTAAAAATGAGGTTTTTGGGTGTGAAGCAATGAACAGTACAACACTGTTTCACTGCCCACCCCCCTAAAGGCTGGCTGACATACACTAATTGAAAAATACATGTCCAAGTTATGCCTCGCCGGGCGTCTTATCTCTGGTAAAACAAACTTTGGAGTTGGTTGCGTGGGTAAGCCTAACGCAACCCATGACAATTTCTTCTACCCATTGGTTCTCATAAAATAACTATTATAACTCACATGCCAAGAAGCTTGCTAGCACGCTACCTAACAGTTCAATGAGATATGTTATATTCTAATAAAGGTCTGGGTGGTGGCAGGCTACCGTTGTAAGTAATAAGTGTTATAATAATAATGACATGGTTTCCCAGACTAATCCATGGTTTAGAATATAACTAGAACAAAATAGTATAAAGAGGAAAACAGGACTCTTACACATTGGTGACTTAGAAAATATAAGCAAGAATATAAGTATATAAATGTACTGTATTGAAGAATAAAAAGCCAAAACTCACACGCTCGTGACTCTTCCTCGTCGCATCTCCAAGTATGTGAACATTTGTTTCCCGCCACCATGTTAAGTCAGTTTAACTCAGTTGAATTTTATGAATATAGTGTTCATGTTTTAACGTATTGAAATGATCATGTGCCAGGTATAATTAAAGTAAAGTAATTATCGTCTGTATCGTTGCCAGACGTATAGTTATGTGTAGTTGAGGTTAGACCTTTTAACACGCTTGTGACTCTTCCTCATCGCATCTCCAGGCACAGAGTGGGTGTTAGCTGAATACCCAGCATACCAGCTGGCTGTCTTGCAGGATGTTGTTAATTTGGCACGATTGAATTGAGCGAGCCTCGCACCTGGGGAACAAAGCCCGTGAGATGACTCCCTCTCAGTGTGTCGGACTGCGACCGACCTAACAGCGCTCTTCGTTGTTGGTGTGACAGCCAAGGTGTACTCCTCACAGTTATATGAGTCTTACCCATTATTGTTGTACATGATTGGGGATAGCTAGTAGAAATAGAGTTATCCCATGTTGAGTATTGAACCCAGGGGTCAGTACTAGGCCCACTCTTGTTCATAATCTACATAAACAGTCTAGATACTGGGATCAGCAGTGACATAAGCAAGTTTGCGTATGCCACCAAAATAAGGCGGCAAATTAGTTCAGGGCAGGATGCAAATGCATTACAGGAGGATCTAAATAAACTGCAGGGGTGATCTGAAAAATGGCAAATGAAATTCAACACCAGCAAGTGCAGCGTACTTAATACTGGAAGAACAAATACTTATAATGTATACAGCCTTAACAACATCAACCTAGAGAAGTCGACTTGTGAAAGAGACCTAGGGGTACTTGTAAGCCCGGACCTACGGCCTAGAAAACAGTGCGTTAATGTTCGAAATAAGGCAAACAGAATATTGGGTTTTATATCTAGAAGTGTAAGTAACAAGAATGCAGAGGTCTTATTACAACTATATCTTGCGCTAGTCAGGCCGCACGTCGATTATGCGGTTCAGTTCTGGTGCCCCTATTATAGAATGGATATAAATTCACTAGAGTCGGTGCAGCGAAGAATGACAAAAATGATTCCGGGACTTAGAAACCTTCCATATCAGGATTGGTTAAAGAAACTTAACTTGCATTCCCTAGAAAGACGAAGAGTGTGGGGAGATATGATAGAAGTATTTAAGTGGATGAAAGGAATCAATAAAGGGGATATAGATAAAGTTCTTATAATATCCGAGCACGATAGGACTCGGAGCAACGGATTCAAGTTGGATAAGTTTAGGTTTAGGAGGGAGATAGGAAGAAACTGGTTCACAAATAGGGTGGTGGACGAGTGGAACAAGCTTAGCAACTTTGTCGTAAGTGGGGGAACTCTGGAAAGTTTCAAAATGAGGCTAGAGAGATTCATGGATGATAGAGAGTGGTAGTAACTCTCGATAGGAGCTGCCATGCACAGGCCAACCGGCCTATTGCAGACTCCTTATTTTCTTATGTTCTTATGCAATAATGCTTGTGTGTGGGTTGTAAGTACATCATTCATATGTACTACCAACTGAGTCCTAACCATTATTGTTGTATATGATTGGGGATAACTAGTAGAAATATAGTTGTCCCATGTTGAGTATTGAACCCATAAATATTGATATTACCAGTAATAACGCGTGTTATGAGGGTTGTGAGTACACCATTCAAATGTACTACCAAATGAGTCCCAACCATTATTGTTGTATATAATTTGGGATAACTAGTAGAAATATAGTTATCCCATGTTGAGTATTGAACCCATAAATATTGATATTGCCAGTAATAACGTGTGTTATGTGGGTTGTGAGTACACCATTCATATGTACTACCAACTCAGTTCTAGTAAAGGTGCCATATGTAAGCATGTCATGTGGAGTGTTCTTTTAAAGGTACAACCAGTAACTATGTAAGAAGTGAGAGTATCTACTTGGAATTGGAGATGAGTAAAGCCAAGGAGTTGATCCTTTTAGTTGTATGTTTATGACATCTTTAACCAAATTTAATTTCATTTTTTATAAACCAATTTTAGAGCACGTTAGGGATATCATTTTCCCTCAGTATCTACCTTTATTCTTGTCCATATCTTGATACCAGAATTACAGAACCCATGTGCCCAAACCCTCGCCATGCTACCAAAGGTCAGAGGTTATGAATAACTATATGAAATGAAATAACTAATGGAGAAAATGAATGAAGTAAGAAATTAAGAGAAAAAAGGTTGAAGAGTTAAAAGTTAACAGCAGGGGGATAGATTAATAAGAAAAGACTAACAAGAAATCTGCCCCTTTACAAATGGTGACAGTAGAAAAAGCTCCCTTTATACTAGGGGGTGAGGAAGGTGCCTGTGTGTGGAGGTGGAGGGTGCTGGGGGGTGAGGGAGGTGAAGGGTGTTCGGGGTGGGGGTGGGGCTATTGGTCTCGTCGGGGTCGCTCTCCGGGTTCTTCCGCCAGTGAGGGTATAAGTCTCTCACGACTATTCGTTTGTTTTTCTGGTTAGGGAGTGAGAGAGGCGAGGTATTCTTCCTCTTTGTTTGGCGTGTGGTCGGATGCATTGCCATTTTGTTTTGGGTTGTCTGTGGTTGGCGGGGGGGGGGGGGGGGGGGGGGAGGGAGGTTTGTTGGTGGTCTGGGTGGTGGCGGTGGTCTGGGTGGTGGCGGTCGTCTGGGTGAGGTCAGGTGTAGGCGGGGATATTTTAAAAAGAGAACAGTTGCTGAATTACAATGTATGGTGAGCACTTTTACACGGGTTGGAGATTAAACACTTCCTTATACACCACAAATAGGCCACCGAGAACTCTGCAGGGAGATCATAATATCAAGAAAACGGAAGGATTAAGGTCTCATACCCTCGCACCCTGATTAATTGACTAAACATTACGTAATGACAATTGTGCGAATTATTTTTTTTTAGTTGTCATTTTTTTTTCGCTACATTCTGAATTCTAACATCAAACATGCATAAAAATTTAATTTTCCTATTGGCTTTTGCAATGCTACAACTCCCTTAATTAACACCTGTTTTTCTATACTTCTCCCAGAATAAATAAATTCCTGAACACAGACATATACTGTAAGATGAAGCGATCTGGTTGAGCCCAGATTCTTTCTACTTCTACTGTATTCCAGTATTCCACTTTTCTTCAATCCCTAATAATCTTCTTTCACCTCATAACTCATGACTCCAATGGCAATGTATTGCCCTCTGTGCTGTTGTCAGATGGTGTTTTAGGTTTCTTGGCAAAATAGTCAACACTCTCAGGTAACTCTATATCTACAGTTTCGGGAAGGAAGAAGGCGAGACCAGTAGACAGGAGTGACACTGAGCCGAACAACGCTGACGGCGACCACACCTTCACCTCGCCCTGCAACACAAAGAAATAGTGTTAATACTACTACACAGGTTCACGGCATTACTACTACATAAAATTACCTTGACAATCATACATTATCTATCCTTTAAATCTTTGATAGTTAACATAGCTTAAGTGGCCAAAACAGAGAATAACTACATTATAAATACTCTGTGTTATTTAAAACACTAGTACTTCATGTTAAACACACTATTAACAACAAATGTTTACTTCAAAACTAGTATTAAATGTTCCCGATAATATATGTTCACTGAATTAATATTCCTTGATACCCTTGTTACTTCATCTTTTAGTATCACAAGGTCTATAATTTCCTGGATCTCCTACTCTCTCTCCCAGTATCAGATCTGTGAAGTTGTTGGACTAATTTTCTATCAGTGTAGCAGTGCCTCAAGGTTTAATTCTACATCCTATCATCTTCTTACTCCATATCAGTGACCTCGCTCTCCAACCCTTCTAATAGCACAGATTCTTTTGCTGATGACGCTAAATTACCAAAAGCCTATTCTCCAGCTCCAGTGTCCAGAGTTGAGTCCATGACACTTTGGACGGAGACGTGACGGTAAATGTGGATGAAGAAGACGGAGGAAATATTTTGCGTGACAAAAAGAAGAGTGTGGGTTCATCAAAGCTTGAGAAATAGAAAATAGAAGGGGAATATTGGAGTTTGTAGAAGGAACTGGAAGATGATGAAGTAAAATTTTACCAGTACTTCAGAATGTCAAAATATAAATTCAATATAAGTAGCACTAAATGTCAGGAAGCAATATCACCGAAGGAGAGATTGGCTGTGTTTTCAATTATAAACTGTCACGTGCAAGGTGAGTTCCAAAGAACACCTACGGTTTGTTGAGTGAAACACTTCAAATAAATAACAGGACCCCGAAGCTACTGCCTGACAATGCAGACAATATTGTTTTTGCAACTTTCATTTTGCATAAATACATAAAGGAACAGAATGTCATAGACAACATGGCAAACAATTTCATTGCCATAGCTCGACAAGGCTGAAATGCCCACCAGAGTGCATTCAATGTGAGAGAAAAAATTAACAACTTCTCTAATAGCCCTTTAGGATCTGTATATTGGCGGTGACTAAACTACTTTGTTCCTTTTATGAACCACCTCACAACTGTGGGATATGTCTAGTAAGCACAAGGAATAAAAACCATGAGTTAAAGCTGTAATTACCTGAAATAAATTTGTTTGTTCAGTTCATCTCCTATTGTTTTCCATGTGTTCTCCTTAGATAGGTTATCACTGTACTTAATGTCCACGAACCAGTTCAATCAACTTTTTATCCTTGCTGCCAATAATACACTGAATATACTGAGTGTGTTGAGAGTCACAACCTTCCTTCTGCTCTCAGCTGCCACCAGAACGTGACTGACCACGTGCTCATACATACTATTAGGGATACAGTGTACACAGTGATAGCACAAAGAGATATAGTCGTTGATGAGAACGGGAAAAGAAAGTAAAAGGAAATAATAGCTAAAATAAATAAAAAATAAAAATAAATCAAGATTGGCTATCCTAAGAGGCATTCTATTCCCGCCCCAAAGAAAGTTTTATTTTATTTTTTGAGTTTCTAAAGGACTGAGTGGGTGTATAAAATTCGATATTCATAGCAAAATGCTGTGTTCATGGAGATAGCACATAGATACCGACAAATCGCCGAAGTGAACTAAAAAAAGAAGAGAAAAACAGAAGACAACCCTAAAGGCAACAGGGAAGGCTAAAACCAACAGAGGGCAGCTAAGTACTGTTTTTATTTTCTTTATTTTTAAATAGGTGTGAATCTATATATAGTCTGTACTCCCCCCCCCCCACACAACAATAACCATGCGGGGGATGACGGATATGGATGATACAGGCCTGATCCTTGCAACGTTTAGGGCGATGCAAGTTGCCGTAAAGCACGAGGGGTGTTGCTGGTATTGCCCTGGCTGCATAGTCAAGGTGAAAGAGGCGATTGCAAGCCATAGGGGAACGAGTTCCCTAGGGACGAAAATAGATGAAGCTGGAGCCTTGCTGGTTGCCAAACTAGAACAAGATGGGAAAGAGATCCTTGCTAAGACTGAGGAAGTAGCCGACAGAATGGTGGTGGTTGCTAAGAAGAGTTATGCTGACGCATTAGCAGAGCCACGGGAGGTGGTGGAGAGTAATGCAGGATCAGAACGGGTTCTACAGCAGCTAGGGACTCTGAAGAAGTGTGTCGAAGAAATGAAAATTAATGGACCTACTGTTAGGGGAGAGGAGGAACAACGGAAATGTTTCCAGTGCAGAAACAATGTAATAGTTTTTGGAGTCCCTGAGAGCCAGGAGGAGGGAACTGTGAGTAAGATAACACACGATAAGATGCAGTTTAAGAATATTTGTACAGAGGTTCTGAAGATGGCATCAACCCCTCAGGATGTGAGGAGGCTGGGACAAATGCAGGGCGATGAGCCTCACCCCCCTCAGGACAGTTCATTTATGGGCACGTCTGACCTGACTTGGCTTCAGCGTTGTGTTAAGCTTGGTACAGGTGTGAGAAGTTACCTTGTGTGCCTTAGTTATCTCGGTACCTCGACCCTATAAACGTGGAATGTATAATTATGTACCATAACCAAACTGTATAGAGGAAAATACAGTGTGACGTGATACAGTGAAGTTGGCACCCAGTCCCTGTCATTAAGGTTGAGGCCAGCGTTCTGCCTGCTGCCGCCTGCTTACCTTCCTCCCTCTTATGTATGGGACTATAGAGGTCAACTTACCTCGCATCATAAGAGTTGCGCCTCCCAACCACCGTTCACCATCTGTGTGCCACACACCACACACTAATGATAACCAAACTAAATTATACAGTATTTCGCTCATTGTGAAACTGAGTGTTATACTTAGTGACTTCACATCAGTGTCACTGAACTGTGACCACGTGTAAAGTGGTATTTGTGGGTGTAGTGTAGTAATCAATGTGACAGCTTCTAGCATCCACAGTGCCTACTCCCGGGCCCAGTCATGTGGCTCCCAGCCTCACTCTCCCTCCCTCCCCTCGCTCTGCTGATGGTTGGCGCTTACCACACGGTTAGTGACTTCATGTGGTGTCTCACGTGACTAAAGTGGTTATACTGGGCTGGTGGGAACAGGAATTTAACAGGAATTTAACAAGTGAGTTGGTGAATATTGGGTGTAACTCCTATCAGTGTTACTCAAGGCTCACTTCAAACAACTCAGCCCATTCACACAAGTCCCTGTTACCCGGACACCGCTGGCCTACATATCACCTCTCTGCCCCAGTGTATAAGACCTGGATTCCATTTAAATCAAACCATGGCAGGACTTGACGCCGGGCGACGCTCTGCTGATGTTCCTGATGAAGTAAACGAAGGAGATGAGGAGGACAGTCATGGTGACACTGAAGCTGGCTTTCAGAAGTTTAAGACTCGTCAGCAGAAACGCAAAATGAGGACCCGGGGAAGGAAGCAGAGTAGAGCCAATAGGTGAATCCCTCCCATCGCTCCCCGGGCTAACTACATGGGCCTTGCCTTCTCCAAGAACACAACCAATTTGATGAAGATTAAGTGGTTGAGAGCCCTGGATGAGGAATATTGCAAGACTATGCTGGATGTTGTGATGCCATGTAGCGCCCCTCGTTTCGTCTATGTAGGCCGAGAGGAGACGGATGCTATCCAACGCTTCATTGATAGAAAGGTCAGCTCCCTACTTCTCATTAAGCGAGATGATCCTGTCCGACCCCAAAAAATGAAGGAATGCCTTGTCATCCACTTCCCCAAGGGTATTCCCCCCAGTGGCGCTCTGTTACTTCCAGGCGTCCACAGAGCAAGAAGCCGTTATAAGGATGGTGCACAACTTAGTAGCATCAACATTATTTGGAAAAGGTAGGAACCACCTCCTGAGGAATACTGCTTCTTCGGCAAGTATGGTACCCCTAGTAACATCAGTCAGTGGACTACTTCTCCTGTGGTGTGCTACAACTGCTTCGGGGTCAATCATGTGGCGAAATACTGTCACAAGACAGCCATCTGCGGCATCTGCGCTGGAATGCATAGCACATGGAGCTGCCCAACCAAGGAAGCTGCCTCTCGGTAGGGGAGAGAGCAGGCCCCCCCACCTGGGAGGCAGTGTCCCAGGTGGAGGGAGGAGGGTGTGACGGCCTGGCACCCCGGATACCCTGGGAGGCCGCCAACACCCACAATAGCGATCACACTCAGTGACGCCAACGCTAACACTGCCGGGTCGCCTCCATCGCCTGAAATCAACAGCCACACTCCCTACCCAGGAGGCAGTGTCCCAGGTGCAGGAAGGAGGGTGTGATGGCCTGGCACCCCGGTTGTCCTGGGAGGCTGCCTCCACCCACAATAGCAGTCCCACTCAGTGATGCAAACGCTGCCAGATTGCCTTCACCACCTGAAGTCAACAGGCACAGTGACTGTCCTTCGTTAGTCAATGCAGGTCAGGTTAAATCCTGCCACGTAAGTGTACTAGTGAACAATGGCAGTGATAGTGTCAGTGGAGCTTCTGAAGGAGCTGGTGCCTCCTCTCATAATGATGCGACTTGAGGGTGAGTAGCCAGTGTAGGTTATGTATCTATGCTACTGTGCCTAGTAGCAACCTTGTATATAAGCTACTGTGCCGAGTAGCATCTATGTATATAATTACGTGGCAACACTGCACATGTTATGTGGCAACATTGCCCCGAGGCTGCCATATGGCAAGGCAGTCTCAGTCTGACTGTGTGAGGCGTGTATGGCACACGCTAGTCACCACTTGTATTTCTCCTATCAGAATAAATGGACTTCAGTGTTACCCGGTGTTTCCCTACCCATCACTGCATTCTTCGGGAAACACTTGGAACCTTCATGGCGCAGTGACTAGGATCTGTGGACTTACAAGTGTGTGAACAATGGACAGTTAGCCGGCGATGTGCGACTGCCGGCGATGTGATGTGTGTGATGTGCGAGTCGACTCTTCATGTGTTGTGTTGTGTTTCGCCGAGATGTGCAGTGTTGGGTTGTCTTAGTGCTTTTTAGTGACGGTGGCAGTGTTAGTGTCAGTGTATTAGTGTGTCTAGAGGTGAGAGTTGAGCATCGGCCTGTTTTTTTTTATGGTACCCACGGAGCAAGCAGGCGTACACCCTTCTCGTGTGACATCCGGGGAGGCACTAACGTTCTCACCCCCACGGCGGCTCTAGCCACTGGCAGTAAGGCCACCACGGAGTGCATCTGCTGTCTCAGACACACACACACACGCACGCACGCACGCACTCACTCACGGACAGAACAGTGGACTCTATGCGTTATTTCTGCAATGTTTATGTCATATATTTGTGGTTCGAGCTGTTGAGGCGCCACTTTATATAATAAACAGTGCAGTCCACGTACACACTAAGCTGGGCGGTAAGAAGGGACAACGTCAAGATGGGAGACACGACTCCCCACCACCTTCCCCTCCACCGGGCACAGACTCTCATCTTCCACCTCCAGTGACGGACATTGCCACAATTCTGAGGTGGATGGACGACCGGGACGAGCTACGTGGAGAGATGGAATTTGAGAGGGAGGAGATACGAAGAGAGGAGGAAAAGGCGCGCTTTGATGCAATATTGGCGACCCTGGCGCTAACCCACCCTCCCTCACTCGCGCACCAAGGCGCCAGTACCCTCCCTACTCCACCACACCAGCATCCTCCAGGCACTCTTGCTACTCCAACAGCTCCCAAGGCATCTGTTCAACCCCCACCCGCCCTCTCACCAGACGTCACGTTTCAGCTTTTTCGTGAGTGGAGGCAGCGTTGGACAGATTACTCCACGATGGTGGACCTTGACAGCATGCCCCAAAACAAACAGCTCATCCAACTGTGGATGTGTTTGTCGCTGGAGAGCCAGAGAATTTTGGAGCACACGTTGCAAGTGCCTCCCGATTCTACATCTTCAGTGACTGATGTACTCAACCTTTTACAGGAGCACGTTAAAGGTCGGAATAACGAGGCTTTGCGTCGCCGCGCCTTCACCAGCTGCTAGCAGGCGGAGAACGAATCCTTTGACGACTTTTTTGTACTCTTGAAGATTTTGTCGGAGGAGATCGACGTCTGCAAGACGCACAGCCGGGAATGTGAGGAAGCCTGCATCAAGCACGGGATCTTGACAGGTGTCAGGCAAGAAGAGTTGGTGCAGCGACTCATCCCCCTGGACGCTTCCTCCACACTCCAGGTGGTAGTGACTGAATGTCGGTCGTACGAGGCCACCAAGTCCGCCACCTCTGCCTTACGGGCTCCTCCTGCTGTGAGAGCTATCTCACAATACAAGAAGGGTAAGAAGGCGGCCAACAACGTGAAGGCTGCCGCATGTTCTTCCACGCCTCCGCCTAGTGCTTCCTGTGGCAGCTGTGGAAAGCAGCATGGCCCCAAGACATGCCCGGCAGCCGACACACTGTGTCGTGGATGTGACCATAAGGGCCACTGGTCTAACACAGACAGGTGCCCTGCATGAGGCCGCAAGTGTCAGGCCTGCGGTTGCTATAGACACTACGACAAGTGCTGCCGCCAACCCAAGCCCAAAAGCCCGAGACGAGGAGGAAAGCAGCACACTTCCCTCGGGGTGGTTCCCACGCATCCCCCTTCAGATGGCCTACACAGCCCCAAGCAGCAGCTGAGTCACATCAGGAGGGTGGAATCGACCACACGCCCCAGGGCTACCCCTTCTCCTACCATCCGCGTCGCCGTCACACACGGTGATGTGTCGGGTCACATCGAGGTGATACCGGACACCGGCGCTGATACTACAGTGATAGGCCTGAAGCACCTTCAGAAACTGGGCCTCACCAAACGCGACCTGGGACCACAGCCACAGCTGCAGTACTACAATGCTGATGGTTCCCAGATGCCAGATGCTGTGGGCTCCTTTCAAGCGGAGATCACTTATGGCGACAGGTCGTCTCACGGATGGATCGACGTGCAGCCTACTCTCGCTACCCTTGTTGTCGTGGGAGCACTGCAAGGAGTTAGGCGTGGTGCCCAGAGACTTTCCTGAGCAGATCCCAGCTGCTCGGTACACCGCCAGCAAGGTGCGTGAATCACTGAGCGACGCGCCTGGCCCAGAACCTGCATCCACTCCCCCCCCCGCCTCCACCCAAGTCACGGCTGCTTCCTCTTCACAGCGAGACGTCTCCTTCAGCCACAAGGGCCTACTTCCTGAAGGAGTACTCGGTTGTGCTGGTGATGAAGGAGGCCCTACGGACCGCACCACTGAAGGCTATGGCGGGTCCACCTATGAGGATACACCTGCGGGAAGATGCACAGCCGCTTGCCATACACACTCCCCGGTTGATCCCTCTCGCCTTCAGGGATTCAGTCAAGAAGGAACTGGATTCCATGGTGGCCCAGGGTGTCATCGTACCCATTGGTGACGACCCGTCCCCTTGGTGCCACCCTCTAGTCTCTGTGGCTAAGACTAACGGTGGTGTGCGAATTACTACTGACTTGTCCAAGCTTAACAGCCAGGTGTCCCATCCCGCCCACCCTTCACCCACACCTTTTGCAGCTATATGGAGTGTGGATCCGAAGGTACGGCACTTCTCGACGATGGACGCCCTCTGTGGTTACTGGCAGATCCCACTGAAGAAGGAGGATCAGCCACTGACCACTTTCATCAGGCCTTACGGACGCTTCCGCTACTGCCGTGGCCCTATGGGATTCGCTGCTACGGGGGACGCCTTCTGTCTCCGTGGTGACATGGCACTTCAAGGCGTGACCAACTGCGTGAAGGTAGTGGATGACGTCCTCCTCTACGATGAGGATTACCTGACGCATCTTCGCCGCATCGACGAGGTACTAACCAGGTGTAGGACGCACGGCATCACTCTGAATGTCGAGAAGTTCGTCTTGGCCGCACCTGCAGTGTCTTTCTGCGGCTACCGACTCTCAAAGGATGCATTGCTGCTGACCCGGAGAAAGTTCGCGCCATAGCAGACTTTGCAAAACCTGCCAACCTTACGGATCTCAGGTCTTTCATGGGCCTGGTGAACCAGCTGGCAGAATTTTCTCCTGACGTCTCCGCCGCTGCCGGGCCTCTCCGCCCCCTGATGAGCCCCAAGAGGACTTTCACGTGGACCCCTGACCACGACCTCGCCTTTCATAAGGTGAAGGAGGCCCTGTCAAGTCCACCTATCCTCGCTACTTTCGACCCAGCGCTCCCCACCGTCCTCCAGACAGATCGCCTCGCGCCTGAACGGGGTTAGTTACGCCCTTCTCCAGGATCACAGTGGAGGAAAGCACCGGCTCGTACAGTGTGGCTCTCGCTTCTTCACCGATGCTGAGTCTCGCTACGCTACCATCGAGCTGGAGCTGCTGGCAGTGGTATGGGCCTTATCGAAGTGCAAATTTTACTTGATTGGCCTACAGCACTTCGACCTCATCACAGACCACAGGCCCTTGGTCCCCATTCTTAATCACTATTCGCTGGACGCCATCGAGAATCCCCGCCTCCAGCGCCTGAAGGAGAAGATTTTGGCCTTCGTCTTCACCGCGGCTTGGCGCGCAGGTAAGGAGTTGTGCATCCCGTATGCCCTCTCCCGCTCCCCAGTCAGCCGCCCTACACCTGAAGACGAGATGCTCAGCACCGAGGCCGGTTTCTCCGTCAGCAACATCGTCACCTTGCAGGCCGTACAGTCCCTCGCCAGCACCCAGGCCTCAGTGTCGCCACCCGACAGCGATCTGGCCCTTGAGGAACTACGGACCGCGGCACGCGACGACCCCTCCTACACTCAGCTCTTGGAGTGTGAGGACTGGGTTCCCTCGCGACCGTTTTGACCTCCACAATGCCCTACGCCCGTATTGGAAGATACGTGAGGACCTCTACGCAGATGGGGACCTCGTCCTGTACGGTGCCCGTGTGGTTGTCCCTGCAGCTCTCCGTCGTCGCGTTCTGGCCCACTTACACGACAGCCATCGTGGTGCAGAGGCCACCAAGCGCCGCGCAAGGCAGGCTGTGTACTGGCCCAGCATTGACGCGGATATCGTCAATACGGTCCGTGCCTGTAAGCCGTGCCAGATCATGCAGCCCAGTCAACAGCAGAAGCCCCTCTTGTGCGACGACGAACCCACCAGGCCCTTCGAGTCCGTGTCGGCTGATTTCTTCAGCACAGCTGGGAAACATTTCCTAGTTGTCGCCAACCGACTCTCTGGCTGGCCTGTGGTGGTAATCTGTGGCTCGGACACAACGTCCGCAGCCACCATTCGCCACTTCCGGCACCTCTTTCGTGACCTGGGCGTCCCTGTACGTCTGTGGACGGACGGTGGGCCACAGTTCACCAGCCAGGACTACACAGGATTCCTGGAGCGTTGGGGAGTCCGCCACATCGTGTCAACACCCCACTACGCACAGTCAAACGGCCATGCTGAGGCTGCGGTCAAGACAGTCAAGCACCTCATCCTCAAGGTGGCCCCTTCAGGCAACATAGACTGTGAGGCGTTTGACAAAGGACTCCTGGAGTTACGTAATACTCCCACACAGGGCGCTCCCCTGCCCAGATCCTGTATGGTCACCCTCTCCGCTCTTGCGTTCCTGCACACGCCAAGGCCTTTGCGAAGGAGTGGCAGACCAGAGCCGAGAGCTGCGACCGCCGCGCCGCTTCACGTGCCCAGGACGCCAAGGCTCGGTATAACGACCGTGCCCGCCCTCTTCAGCCATTGGAGATTGGTGCCCTTGTCCGCGTCCAGGACCCGACGACGACACGTTGGGACAAGGTGGGCATAGTGATGGGCGTCAGCCGGTCACGGGACTACAAGGTCAGGATGCCGAGCGGCCGTGTCTGGTGGAGGAACCGCCGCTTCCTCCGGCCAGTCCCACCCCCTGCTGCTGGCCCCCTGACCGAGGACGAGTCCCCTACACCTCATGAGGATCCGCCCCACAGTGCACCTCGACGCTCGGAGCGACTTAGGAATAAGAAGTCCGCTCAAGACAAAGACTATGAGCGTGAGGGGGGGAGGGAGATGTAGGTTATGTATCTATGCTACTGTGCCGAGTAGCAACCTTGTATATAAGCTACTGTGCCGAGTAGCATCTATGTATATTAGGGGGCAGTGAAATTTTGCTCAAAGCTGCACTCTTCAGGCATTGTTCCTTATACATATCTAAGACTCCATGCCAAATTTGAAGCTGATATGTCGAGGTTTAGTCTGCCGCATTTTCTACTGAAAGTTTTAAATTTACCTACAGTACTAGCCAAACAGCTGCTGTGGCGGTGCAATGTTCTGTTCAGTGTTTATCAACTTTTTTTTCATATCTCTTATTTCATTTAAGTTGTCTTGTTGCAGATGAGTATGGTGCTATGTCTATATTGATTATCAGCCTTTTCTCATTTCATTTCTCAATGACAAGAGTCAGGTTATTGGACCACATAAGCTGCGGGATGCGAGACAAAAATACCGATTTAAGAGGCAAGAAATTGAGATGGCTAGTTTAGATAATTTGACGTCACTCTATTTTGATGGTAAGAAGACCGCCACTCGTGTGATGATAAAGAATGAGAAGACCGAGAAATGGAGTTCGAGGATGATGGTGAAAGATCATTATGTCATCATGGTTGAGCCTGGCAATGAATATCTCACACATGTGACTCCCAAGACTGGACACGGAAAGCAGATTGCCAAAACTATTCACGAGTTTCTGGTGGAGAAAAATCTAACCCAGCAGCCCATTGTGTGTGTTGGTTGTGATGAAACCAATGTAAATGTAGGATCAGAAAATGGAGTCATTCATCATCTTGAAATGTTACTTGGTCACCCGCTCCATTATTTCATATGTCAGCTTCACGGAAATGAGCTGCCTTTCCGCGCAGTTTTTTATCACTATGATGGTAAACCAAGTGGTCCTGAGCATTGGCGTGGTCCCATTGGAAAGCAGATCAAGGAATCTTTGTCTGAGCTTCCAGTTGTCGCCTTCCAGCCAGTCAGTTTCCCTGATTTCCCTGTGTTTAATGATGAAGTGGAGAAAGATCTGTCCTGGGATCAGAAATACCTGTATAGGATTTGTAAAGGAGTTATCACAGGTGTTGTTGAAGATGACTTGGTTGCTATTGAGCCAGGTTCTCCCTGTGTGTCAAGGTGGAACACCTTATGGAGTAGAATCCTCAGGCTGTATGTAGCAACATCAAGACCCAGCCATGAGTTGAAAAGAATTGTCATTTCAATAATAAAGTTCAGTGCTCCAATGTGGTTTTACATCAAGATACACCCTTACGTAACACACGGCTCAAGGAACGTATTCCAGTCCCTGCTATATATGAAACACCTGAATAGTGAGGAGGAGACGATAGTGAAGAAGGCTGTCCAGAGAAATGCATACTTCGCCCTCACAGATCAACTTCTTCTTGGTATGTGTGCAGATGAGGACATGACTGTTTGAGAAAAAGCTGTCTCAATGATAAGAAAAATTAGAGAGGAGAATCAGCAAAAGGAAGAATGCACTGGCAGATCTGAAGAGGAGGAGGAAGATTCTGATGCTGCTGTTGACGAGAATTTGTTAAACTATACTGATGAGGAGGGTAAAGACGAAGATGGGAATGAGGATGTGCCTCCTGTAGTCAACATGAGAAAGGTGGTGACTCCGAAACTAAAGTGGCAAGCAAAAAACTATCATTCCATGATTAACTGGAGGAATGAACTCAAGACTGAGCCTCCTTACATTGCTTCTCTGTCAAATCTACAGGTTAATGACATTCTTGAGACACCATTAGTGGTGCCCAAGTGGCCAAACAGCACTCAGGCGGTCGAGAGAGGCATAAAAGTGATGACTGAAGCTTGCACTGAAGTGACGGGATACGAATCGAGAGATGGATATATTAGGCAAAGATTATTGTCTAGGAAAATGATGCCAAGGTTCCGCACAAAAAAGAATTTCAATATGAACTTGTAATGATTTTCTATACGGTGTACCTGTAAAATAACATGTGAATTAAATCGATGTCACCCATGTAAAATTTATCATTATCCTGGAAAACATTAAATGACACCTAATTTTTGGTATACACTAAAAGTTGACAAAAAGTCGTTCGCGATGCGGCGGGGTAAGTATGCATGAAATGGCATGAAATTTTGCACAGGTGTTTGTTACAGCCATACAAACGATGCCTGAAAAGTGCAGCCTGCAACTCAAATAAAAGTGTTTTTTCCCTGCCCCCTAATGTATATAATTAAGTGGCAACACTGCACGTGTTATGAGGCAACATTGCCCCGAGGCTGCCATATGGCAAGGCAGTCTCAGTCTGACTGTGTGAGCCGTGCACGGCACACGCTAGTCACCACTTGTATTTCTCCTATCCGAATAAATGGACTTCAGTGTTACCCGGTGTTTCCCTACCCATCACTGCATTCTTCAGGGAGCACTTGGAACCTTCAGCCAGAGCGAGATCGATAATGATGGAAGCGTGAATGGGGAAAATGAGCCCGACTGCCAGCGTGGTCTCTTTAATAACCTCAGGTCTGAAAACTGTCCATAACCCTGTACTTCTTCCAATATTTTCGGAGGAGGAACTCGCGGGACTAATGAAGGAACCTGTGTATAAAAATCCTACTGGAATAAGGGCTGTGAGACGCATTATCAAGAATTCCAGGGGTGTTGAATTTGAAACGATTAACTTATTGGTTAGGTTGATCTATGAAGCCAACGTGCGACTCTCTATACTAAGTTCAAGGTGGAACGAGTAACATGAACGCTTAGGTTCAATTCATGGAACATCTGGGGTGCTAACCGCAGAATTAATGACCTACAATGGTTTGTTAAAGTTTTTAACATTGATATAATTCGTTTACAAGAACCTTACACGTCCAGCACCCAGAAGAAAGCTGCACCCAGTATAGCTGGGTTTACAGCATACAATATTGGAGCAGGAAGTGGCCTGCTCACTTATGTAAAGAATGGTCTGGTCTGTAAATGGATCAAAATTCACAATGATGAAAGTATTCACTATCAACAATTTACAGTAATGACAGCAAACAGTCAATTTTCGCTGTATAACATCTATATTCGGTGTAATGAGCTGCGAGTGGACGTGTTACCAAAGCCATCAGGTAACAATGCTATGTTGTGTATGGGTGACTTTAACTCTCGTCACGCAGTCCTCGGTGATGTCCAGTGTAACTCTAATGGGAGGGTGTTCGTGAATTACATCAATAATCATAATATCAGAGTATACGGCATAGACAAAGTGACACAACTGATGGGGGCAGACTGTTTATGTGATTGGGTATAACCTAGTAGACAGTAATGTCAAGGCTAAGGTCATCTCAGACCACCTAGTCAGTGATCATTATGCAATACTTACTGAATACACTGTTGCTGATGTCAAGTGTGAACCCCATCCTAAGCTCAGAATTAACATCCCAGATAATCTTAAACTGCACTTCAAGGCCTACATCTACAGATGGTATGCTGGATATAAACCTGGGTCAGTGAAGGAATTTTGCTGTGATCTTGTAAATGTTATTACCACATAATTATTATACCACCTGGGTTAAGTCAAGGAGGAAGGGGGGCAGCACTAAACCACCTCTGAGGACACATGACCCCATCCTCATCAAAGGAGAGAAGGTAGAACACATTGCCAACACTTATAAGCAAAATAAAACTAGTGATAATCTCCTGGCTTTCCTCAAAGCTAACAGAGCATTTCGTGAACTTAAAGGTCAGATGAGAAACACCAATTGGGAACAATTCTTACAGGGGATTAATAAAACAACCACTCTAGCAGAAGTGTGGAACACAATTAGAGCCATTACCAAGCTACCCATCCCAGTCCAGCTTCATCACAGCCCTGCAGAATATGCTGACATGCTATTAGATCAATGGTCTAGTGTGTCACAAATCACTTCCCTGCCTCCTGATATACATCAATATCTTAAAACCATACACATTAATAGGGGTTTCAATATTGAAATAGCCTGTTCCTCACCAGACCTTACCGACCTGTTTCCTATAATGCACCACAAACTAACAACAGCACTAATAAAAGGTGAATCATCCTCCCCTAGTGAGGATGGCATAGCCTATAACACCCTGAGATTGTTAAATGAGGTCCCTAACCATCCACTGCTTAACCTGTATCAAATGATCCTCACACAGGGTATTCTGCCTAAGACATGAACTCAAGGAAACATAGTACCAATCCCTAAAGCTAACTCTCCAAACTTCAGGCCCATTTCATTCACATCCTGTATATGTAAAGTCCTTGAGATAGTTGTTCTCAACCGTCTCATGTTTCAAGTCAAGGACAAACTGGCCCCTAATCTATATGGGCTCATGCCCGGGACAGCACACAGACATGCTTTGCAGAACATCTTGTTTACTCAAGAGATAAGACACAAATAGCCTTCATAGACCTTAAATCAGCCTTTGATGTAGCTAATAGAGACATTATACTTGAGCAACTAGCTCATTTTGGCATCCAAGGTAACCTCCTGACATGGATAAAGGGTTATTTGTCCAACAGGTATGCCAGTGTTCTGTTTAGGGGAGTCAAAAGTACCAGAATGAGAGCATTTGAGCTTGGCACGCCTCAGGAAGGAGTGTTAAGTCCTATGCTCTTTAATATACTGATGCACAAGCTTATTGCTGACATTCCAGTTCAGCCAAACGAGGCTGTAATATGCTATGCTGATGATATCTGCATTATGACACAGACCAAGCTCAAGCTCCAAGCCTTGCTGGATGTATTTGCTAAGAGGACTGTGGAATGTGGTCTCATAATATCTGTTGACAAGACGAGGTTCCTCAATCCTCGTCCTGCTCACCCTCTGCCTCTTAACTATAACATTAACAGCATACCCTTGGAACTATGTAGCCCTTATAAATATCTTGGAATCTGTGTGAATGATGCACCTTCGTGCCAAACCAATGCACAGCGTTAAACCCCTCAGAACCCCTGTTGGCAAGGGTTATGGAATTAACATCACCTATGCTCATACTTTCTATCGTCACTTCATTCGTTCTGTAGTTGACTATCATCCTCTCCATCTTGTGACTATTCTTCCTAAACAACTCAACAGCCTTGAGGTAGTGCAAAAAGAAGCCATGCCCATCATTCTAGGATGCCCAAAATCAACCAGAATTGTAAACATGAGGAAAGAGTTTTGAAGAACAATGGTCCCCAAACTACAGCTCAAACTGAGTTGATGTTCTATCTAAGTAATCCCGACTGTCTCGATAATCTTCCACAAAAGACTCTCTTTGGGGCGTGGCTTCATAAAAGTGTTGCAGATTTCTTGAAACTGAATGTCCCAAAAACTCCAGACGAACCCATTAATGACATTCCTCCTTGGTTGGATATATCAGTTCATATTAGTTACACTCCTGCTGGTAGTAAGCAAATGTTAAACACCGATGTGATGAGATGTGTCACACTAGAAACTATTAACAGACACATAGAGAGTATTAAATCAAGTGAATGTTATGCTTTTACTGCACTTTTGATGCACTGAAAGACTTAATGCTTTTAATAGAATTTAAATGTTCTGTACATCCTGATATTTAGTTGTATTTAGATGAGCGAGAGGTGACCACTCTAAACAAAGCATCTATTTTAGCAGACAATTATGCACAAACCTCAGAGTCATCATGAAGTTGTTATTGGGAAGCCAGGGAATGAGTGAGAGTCTAGTGATGAGGGTAATAGGCCTGGTAAGGTTGCACAGTATTCATCGTTCAAATCAAGTACCAGTAATGTTCAAAGGCAAAATTTAGTTGGGACTAGCAAAAAAGAATGCTGTTAAGATGGAATAAATTACATTGTTATTATTGCAAGCAACCAGGGCACGTAATTGCTAATTGCCCCAAATTAGCTCGTAAGAATGCTGCTCAGGAAACTAAGGCAGTTCATTCTGTTAGCGGTAGCCGGACTGACTTGTTTGAACCCTTTCTATTTAAATGATCAGTTTCATGTGATGACTCCACTGATGTTAGTTACCCTGTCCAAATGTTGAAGGATACTGGTGCGTCACACAGTATAATGGTAAACGGGTCAATACCGCTCATTCAGGATGCTTACACAGTTCTAGCGAACATGTCGTCCTTCAGGGTGTTGGGGGAGCAGTCACTATTCCTTTGAAGTCTGATCTGGTAAATCAGTATGTGACAGTTGGTGTCCAGAATAACCCACTTCCAGTAGAAGGAGTAACATTTTTGCTTTGCAATGATGTTGCGGGAAATCTTGTTGTGCCCAACCCTATAATTCGTTTAGTTCAATCACTCGAGAGCCCTACTGAACCACTAAAGGAGGAGTGCCCTAACATTTTTCCCAGTTGTGCGGTGACACGAAGCATGAATGTCCAGACTAAAGTACAGTACATGATTCTCTTAATGGTGACGTGAACCGTGTCAGTGATTTAGATAACTGAGGATTGGGTATTCGCAAATTGTTTGAGGTTAATGGCCCTTCCAGTGATAAAGAAATTAAAAAAATATTCCCCGAACACCAGATAAGCTCTTAAAAGCTCAACACGAAGATAAAGAACTTATTCACGATCTCAGTCTTGCTGTTGATGAAAAAGAGGCACCAGGAGGAAATGTTATTATTTAAATAATGGTCAACTCATGAGGAAGTATAGGCCCATTGATAGTCCTGCAGATGATAAAAGTACCCTAGTTCACCAGATAGTGAGTCCTACTTTTTATATAGGCATGACGTACTCAGTATTGCACATGATTGTCCTGGAGGTCAATTAGGTGTAAATAAGACATATAATAAGCTATTGAGGCATTTCTTCTGGCCTGGGATGAGAAAGAACGCCTCAAATTTCTGTCGCACACGTTACAATTATCAGATGGTGGGTAAACCTAAAAATGTTATTCCCCTGTTCCCCTAAAACCAATCCCTGTTGTTCATGAACCTTTTAGTCACATAATTATCAACTGTGTTGGACCTCTCCTTAAGACAAAAGCTGGAAAACAATATATTTTAACTATCATGTGTGCATCAACCCGATATCCTGAAGCTGTTCATTTAAGAAACCCTTCTGCAAAGATCATTGTTAAAGTTCTCATTAAATTCTTCACCTAGTACGGAATTCCTCGTAGCATTCACTCTGACCAGGGATCCAATTCCACGTCCGGTCTCTTTCAACAGGTGATGAATGAGTTAAAAGTGAAACAGTATCTTGCCATGGCGCACCACCCTGAATCACAAGGTGTCTTAGAGAGGGTCCATCAAACTCTTAAGGGAATGTTAATGAAATATTGAATCGAAGAAGATAAGACTGGGATGAAGGTGTTCACTTAATGCTCTTTGCTTTCCGCGAGAGTAAACAAGAGTCTTTGGGATATTCCCCTTTTCAACTTATATGTGGACACGAAATCGGAGGACCACTCAAAATTTTGAAAGTTGGTTGACAGAATTCAAGACTAGATTAAATCATTTTCATAAGTTTGCACAGGAAAAAGTTAATGGTGTAAATTATGTGGTAGAAACCCCTGAGTATATAACTGAGCGTCTGGTTCATGTCAATCTGTTGAAGCCACATTACGTTAGAGAATCAGAGGCCAGTACTAATCCAGGATCAAGTGTCAAACAATGAAGTTGTGCCTCAAGATTACTGCCTGGCCCATTCTGTCAAGTTGTGAAATAGTGACATTTTGGCTAATACTGAGTTTAAATTGCAGCATGACAACATTGCAATCCATGAAGTTGAATGGTTTACTCGATGACTTCCGAGGGATCTGTCAGGACGTCCCAAGACCCTGCCAGATTGTCCAGCACGATGTCCTCCTGGTTGACAGTGCATCTCCTATCAAACAACCCCATTATCGGATGAACCCCACGAAGGTGAAGATACTGTGAGAGGAGGTGGACTTCCTTCTCGTAAATGGTTAGGCGGAGCCGAGCAACAGTGAATGGTCGTCGCTGTGCTTGTTGGTGCTGAAGCCTGACGGTAGTCAAAGGCTTTGCACTGATTACCGCAAGGTCAACTCCAGATGGCCTTTACCAGTACTGTGTCGTGCCGTTTGGAAAGCGTAACACCCCTGGTCCCCTGCAACCTTCCAGCGTCTCGTCAACTCTATCATCAAAGGTTTGGAAGGGGTACAAGCATATTTTGATGACTTGGTGGTGGTAACATCCAGTTGGGAAGAACACATTTCAAAATTGAGGGCCCTCTTCAATAGGCTAGAAGATACGGAGTTGACTGTCAATCTTGCCAAGACTGAGTTTGGACACGCCACTGTGGTCTTCCCTGGTCATGTCGTTGGCCAAGGGAAACTTGCAAGTGTCGATGCGAAGATAGAAGCCATTCTGCAGTTCCCACAGCCTGCAGACCGCAAATCTCTCCTGCACTTCCTAGGAATAGCTGGATATTACAGCAGGTTTTGGCCAGACTTCGGACAGGTAACAGCGCCCCTCACAGACCTAGCCAGCCCTAAGAAGCAGTTCAAGTGGACCCCAGAGTGCCAAAAGTCCCTCGAGAGAGTCCAATCACTGCTATCCAGTGCTCCTGTGTCACAGACTCCAGCTTTTGAAAGCAGTTTTGACTGCACATTGACGCAAGTGATAATGGAACCGGTGCTGTATTAATACAAACTGGATCTGCTGATAATGTACTCCACCCTGTGTGTTCTTTATCTTCCAAACTCAAGAAACACCAGAAAAACTATTCAACAATTGAAAAAAAATTACTTGCACTGATGATGCTTTGTTAAGTTTAATGTATATTTGTGTCATGCTGTTCGCTCACTCAAATTTTTAGACAGATGAAAAATCGAAATCGGAGACAAATTCGATGGTCACTCATGTTGCTGTAATTTAATCTAGAAATACGACACATACGAGAGAAGGACAACCTTTTAGCTGACTGTATGTCCAGAGTGTAATTTGTGGTTAGTATACATATATACTCATCTTAGTCAAATTAACCCAGTAATTTTATCTAAAATGAAAGGTGTGATGGGAACTAGGTAGTCAGCTCGTTCAAGGAAAGAGTTTTTCATTATGTTTATTCTTTTTCCTTTTACATGTGATATGTTTTGTTTGTATTATGTTTGTTTGTGATATGCATTGTTGTCGGTTATATAATATATTGTTGTATTGTAAATTATATATTATTTGTGTCAATGTTTACACCCTTGAAGTGAGTAATAAACAACCTAGCAACTCTGAGAGGTTAGTTGGTAAGTCACTAAACTCCCCTGGCCTCTTGACGTGCTATTGTTCTGAATGGCTCTGTCCTGCGCTTTGTACGAGTATCCGGTGTCTGAGGGTTTTGTGTTTGTGCTACTGAGTGGTCACCTCACAGCTAAGTTTACTGTTTGTATATGTATTAGGATTGTAATTATAATGTATATTGTGATAAGTAACACTTATTCCATGTGCTAATTGTAAGATTAGAAGTTCTTGTATTTTTGTCCCTGGTGTTGTTTCTCAGTTGTAGTTGATGTACTTTCATTTTCGCCTGTTACGACCCTCCTCCTTTCACCGCTTACCTAGCACCCACCACTGATTACCAGCGGCTAGGGTCGTATGTACAGAAGCAGTAGATATCTCACAAGTGTTGTCGAATTACCACTGGCTGTCCCGCCACTCTCAGGTAATTCCCCGACGATCGGTATCAGTGTACAGACAATAAACAGGTAGGTAGATTCCCACCAGGTCACAGAAACACACTTGTGCACTGTAGTCTTCTTTAATAAACACTAATTCTTTACAACATTGTTAACAAGGCAATGTCTTCACAGCTTAACTCCACACTTCGAATATATAGTCAGCACATTACCAGTGTACAATTCCTTAGTCTTCTCACTTTATATAAATCACGACAATTCCAGAGCACTTGCACAACAATTATCTTCAGTTGTTCTGCTGGGCTTATTCTTTACACTATGAACAGAGGCTCAGGAAGAGGAAGACGGTGAAGGAGGAAGGTAAAGGTTAGGAAGTGGGAAATAAAGAGGGAGACCCTGCTCGCTGCAGTTTATATACGCTTCGCCAGACGCATCTCGAACAGCCTAGAATCACCCAGACGCCCGAGAGAGATTCGGTGCCGTCACAACACTTTCTGGTAGATTGTTCCAAGAGTTCACAAATCTCACTCCGAAAAAGTTTGCCCTCACAGTTTTCTGGACTTGCTGCTTCTTCAATCTTGAGCTGTGACCCCTTGTGGGACGCGCGTCCTCCAACTCCAAGTAAGGACACTCGACTGAGTAGTGCCCCTTGAGATGCATGTAGACCTCAATTAGTACTTTTAAACTGAACGTCTTATCATCTTTTAAACAATCATATACCAATTGTTTCCCTGCATAAGACATATGTTATAAACATTCATATCTTAGTGTGTCGTTTAATTACCGACCACGAATGTTTATTTATTTCTGACGACTCTCCCCTGGAAATTTGTGGAGGACTGAGATCAGAGCGTATTACCCTGGGTGAGCTGCTGAACCCGGTCAACCTCAGTGTTTATATTCTTCTTCTTCTTATTATTATTATTATTAGTCCACTAGAGCACAGGTCAAGGACCCACATCCGGCCCTGGGGGCGAAAATATAATAATAATAATAAATGGGGGGACCGGTGGTATAAGCGGTACCGTTCTTGCCTCGCAAGCGAGATGTCACGGGTTCGATTCCCGGGCCGATGGAAGTTGTTTGGACATACTTCCTAGCCCCCCATTAGTCCCTGTTCACCTAGCAGTAAAGTAGGTACCTGTTGTAAGTCGAAAGTTGCGAATTCGTATTCAGGGAGTTGCTGGAGCTTCCAATAACTTGATGACATGAAACCACCGACTCTTCAGGCTTCTACACCCTTGACTCTTCAGGCTTCTACGCCCTTAACTCATGAGACATAAGGCAAGCATGAACTTAGCATGCTTCCCTGTTGGGCGCTGTAAACGCTTCTGCACTTCACCTTACACAAGGATGTAGGGGGGTGCCCAATAAAAAAAAAAAAAAAAAATAAAAATATAATAATAATAATAATAATAATAATAATAATAATAATAATAATAAAAATTAATAATAAAAAAATATTAAATAAAAATATAATAATAATAATGATGATGATGATGATGATGATGATGATAATAATAATAAGAATAAGAATAAGAATAAGAATAAGAATAATAATAATAATAAACCCCAAGGCAGTGTTTGATGCCAGTGGTGTGAGCTCGGGTGTTAAAATCTCCTGTTTGTGTCAGTGTTGACAGGTTGTGAGTACCTTTGCCATTTACCGTCTCAATTATATTATTAAAACAAGAGATTATTATCGATATTAACTGGGTTGTGAAGTGTGCTATAAGGTATACTATCAAGCAGTAATGAGAGTAGACTCCTAGTAGTACCAATGTGATCTGTAGCCACGGTGCTGAGTGTATTAGACCGACAAGAACAATAATTTTTTAAGAAAGGTTTTGAAAGTGTTTATTGGCGCCATACAGTTTTATGGCTATTAATTGAAGATGCTTATTTTTCTAACTTGTAAAATCCATTAGGCTTTATATTTTGTGCCAGTGTTAAGTAGCAATTATTAAACATTGACTGAAACACATTTTAAGTCCCTTATTTTGTGATTGATAGTTCAAGATATTTACAGTAATACCATTTGCTTCTAATAAATAGTATATAAATAAAACATGTGTATCACCCTTCATTCCTAATAATGATTATTTAATCTGAAAACACTGTTTAAAACTAACGCGTCTTGATCTCTGCCAGCTACCAAATTACTTTAGAGATTCTAATGTTGATGTTATATTCTCACTAAAAGTCTATTGAAAAGAATGTACACTAGTGCACAATAACATGAGTTTCCCAGATACTCTCACAGAGCAGAATATAAGTAAATAAGTTGAAAGTAACGTAGGCAGGATTGATAATAAAAATATGCCTCTTACCATTTCCTTTCCTTTAATTCCCAGTCCCAGCACTGTTCTGTACAGTGTTGAGACTAGGATTCACCTTCTTCATTCCTCACAGTTTTTGTCTACGTAACCTCCTGGCCTCTGTTGTCATTACAGTACATGCACACTCAGCATTTATAGTGCTGTTAAATCATACATCTTCGTCTTTCATACTAACGTTGTATAAGACAAGCCTGACTTAAATATTGGTCATACAGACAGACAATCAGAGGACACTTAGTCATGTGCACTTTCCGTAACACATCGCAAGTTTATAAAAAAAAAAAATTCTTACCAAGAGGTCGTTGATGTAAGGCGATGAAACGCTCCCAAATACGCTGCACATGCTGGCCATACCCAGAATGATTGACCGGTACTGAGTAGGGCACAGCTCGGCTGTGTAGTACCAAATTAAACTGTAAGCTGCCGTGCTGGCGACCTTGCCACACAGGGAGAAGAACTCTGTCATCACAACTGGTGCTGCAACAAAATGGATTCTTTACTGTTTACCCTTAGTTTCTTACTTTGTTGGGGAAGTTAAATGTTCTCCAACCTTTCAGGGGCGGACCCAGGGAGTCCGACCCCCCCCCCCCCCTTTCCATCAGATAATTCCCAAACATTTCTTTAATGCAGTATTGTATTCATGAGATTTTAAAAAGTAAAAAGTAATTGCTATTAATCTCTGAATATCTCCTAATATCTAGTACAAATGGCCTCAAAATGCCCATAATATTAGTCAGATTTCAAACATTTTCCTGGGAGGGCTTACAGACTACTCCCCCACCCCCTTAAAAAATACAGAGCTCGCTGTGCTCTCCATGTTTACTTCCCCACAACTTCTTGGAAATTTCTTTTGATATTCCTGGATCCGCCCCTAACTTTACCACTTCAAGAGACCTTTGACCCCTGAAGTCTTAATCCCCTGGTAAGCGAAAAAATTAAGTCATTACACAGTCATGGTGTAATTTTAATTTTTTTTAGTTATTAATAAATTGGGAATGTCATACCTCTCAATTATTAATTAATTCCATACAATATGATGCTCTTATTAATATTTTCCTTATCATTTCTTTGGTCTTTTTTCATCTACATCAATATTTTATTCAGGAAGAGACCTCAATATTTTCTAATGTATAGTTTCTCCTAACTCAGCAGTGAGTAATGGATAAGGAGGAGAGAGAGATAACGCCGCCAGTGAGGAGGGCAAGATGGAGTGAGGATTGAGCCTCCTTCTCCTCCACTTTTTTTTTTTAGAGAAAGAAGGGATGAAAACGGGTTAGAGGATGAAGAGGTGAATAATTCATAAGGTGGAGAAGTGAAGTTTCAGAATAATTTCATTCAATTGGTCAAATATGTCAACAAAGTATGCTACCCGTTGTTCCCACAATGGTTGACAAAAAAAAAATGCTGGTTTGTCTTGAATGTCTACGAACATTTTCAACTGTTCTCGAAGTTCGAGAACTCGACTCATAACATTTCCTCTTGATAGCCATCGAGAAGTGTTAAAAATGGAGAACTCTGAAGTCATGTTTTTACAGCGCTCTTTGAAAAGATGTGAGTTGACAGTGATAGATTTGACACAATTCAAAATTTTGATGATCGTTCGAGATGATCTGGAGTTCCTTGAAAAGGGTTCTAAACGCAAGTGGTTGGCGGTAAATCATGCAATGTGGCATTGTAGCCCCTGGAGCAAACTCTTACAACCTCAATGAAACTCTGATTCGAGCCCAGCATTGCATTGCACACATCACACACATTATCCCACGAGAGCCCTTCCTCTTTCAGTTAGCTACCTTCTCCTTTACATCATCACGTTTTGTAGTGATCTTAAGTAGGATAAAACAAAAGTTCATTAAATTTTCCTGCATGAACATACCGAACAACTACAAGAAGTTATGAACAAGATGAAACATTCGTAGACTCGTTTAACTGTAGAGAAAACAGATTGGAGTTAGTCCATGGGCCAGGAACCGAAAAGGTCCCCTTCCCCTCTTCTTTATACCTGCCATCATTTTTTTTAATTACTTGATGTAGAAGCCTCTAAAAAAACTTTGTTAACCAAGCGATTTATGGTTGCTAGTACCCGTAAATACTGTAGATATCCAAGATGGCAGCCGGCCGACGGGAACCAAAATTAAAACAACACAACTTTTCAACCAGTAAGCCTAAAAACAGGGGTGTCCTGTGTATTTAAACTAATTTTAGGTTGAGAAATCAATTTAAATTGTTATTTTGGGGTTTCAAGGACATCTTAAAGGTAAAGAACCCATAATAAATGCCAAAATTGATGAATTCGAATAACAACTTTTAATAACACAACTTTCCATCATCATCATAATACGTTCCTTGCTCGTCTTCGTAGCTGAGAATTGGTGGTTCGAACTCTTCAGCCTGTAAGTCATCATCCTAAAAATTGGAGGAATTAGTGACGAGAATTGACACCATGGGAACTCAACTCCAGTCCCTCTGCTCCCTGAACCCAGCCACGTAGAGTCGGTTCAAATAGGTGATGGTGGGGTTCCAGCGAACTCCTCCAGGTAGCAGCTTAGTAGCTGCAGCGCCTGATGTGGAGGAGAAGACTGGGATGGCAGGGAAGCACCTTTTTTCAGTGCTTAGAGCACCCTTCTTTTGTGTGAATCGGTGAATGGATTTTTGGTATTGGTAGTTGTTGTTGGTTGATCGTTTGAATCCATACAACGAGCACAAAAATATCCTCCTGGACATGAATCACATCATCTGGCACCTCTTCCAACTCTCCGAGTAGCTTGGCAACCGATGCCAGGGCTAAGGTCGCCGGCAGCCTCTCATGCGTTGGTTCTTTGGCAAGGTTTTCCAGCAGCTTGACAGTCTCCATTGGAATTTTTTCCTCAAAGGATTTCATATTGCTCAAGCAGAAGTTACTCCAATGCCTCAAGCAAGGTATTGAACACATAGCGGCAACGGTTACAGTGCTTGTCACTCAGCACCTTGTTGATGGAGCCACTGGTGCAGAAGTCAGACTGGATGACTAAATGCTCAGCACCATTTCCTTCCATGAACTTCCAGATAGCACCCTAATACGCACTGCTTGTGTAAAAGAGACCATGCCTGATGAACATTTTAGGGAATTTCTCGGGGTATTGCCACGTAATAACGTTGACATTCTTAGCTGCTGCCAGGTCAAAACAGGCGATGGTCCAAAACTGGGCCACTGCGGCAGTCATAGCTTGCGCTCGAACCAGACACGCCAGCACCGTGCTGATTTCTGTGATAGGGCCTGGTATGGGAGGAATATATTTGAGTGTGGCGAGATCTTTAGTTACTCGTTTCCAGATGCTAGACGTCCAGCCTTTCCACCTTGGAATAATCTGGGGTATTGGTTGGCCGGCCAGAGCTCACATAAGGTCTCGATTGTGAGCTTTGACCATCACCGACATGCCTTTGCTGTACTCTACAGAGATATCAAACTTGGAAGGGGGCCTGCTTTTTCCTCACATAACATGGGTTCATCGGGGAAGTTCACTCTCCACGTACTTCACAGATCTCACTTTGGTAGAAGTAGATGCTGCTGGCTTTTCAGCAGGCCATTGTTAAACATCATCATGGCCATTGTTGGCGGTGGCAGTAATGAGTTTCTCTTGACAGATAAGACAATGAGTAACGTGAGTTGTTCCTTTCCCAGACGGTGTCTCTTCCTGAGGGTCGAAGTTGTTGAACTATAAATGAACGAAAGAAGACATGACTATGTCGATGTTTGGAGGTAAAGGACCATGAGTTTTTACTATTCGTTAATCAGTATCAATGTTCCTACATTGATGATGCTCGTGTCCTTCCTTTAGATGTGCTAGATCGTATGTGTTCCACCCCCTTTACCCAGACAATACTCCTTCATATCGATCCTGATGTCTTTCTACAAAACTCATCGGGTTACACCAACCCAACTATAACTGTTACTTTCCTGACTCTCCCGAGTTTAGTTCTAGTCTCCTACTACCTCATTCCTTCTCCTTGATTAGCCATAACATCATCAGTATTCCCCTTCATCTAGATACCTTTTTAGATCAGTGTTTATCTTCTATTGCCCACAAATTTGATGTATTTGGGTTCTGTGAGACCAAACTCACTAACGATATTGAACATTTGAATAACATTCCAAATTATAATAAAACAAGTCACGACACAGTGGTGGTGTCGCCCTATATGTTGATATCAAGTATAACACTTCTGTAAGAGATGACTTAAAGGTTCAGGAGGAGTACATGGAGAGTGTTTTCACTGAATTACGTAACGACACACGAAATATCCTAGTCGGAGTAATCTACAGAAGACCCCACACTAATGTAAGGAATTTTCTTGATAAATTTTCGGAGCTTATCTCTATCATAAGTTCAGAGAGGAAAGACTGCTACATCACAGGAGATTTCAACCTTGATCTATTAAAATCAGAAACCGGCACCTCAGTATTAGACCTTCTTGCTACCTGTCATTCTAAACTCTTCTTCAACACTACAACCAAACCCACTAGACTAACTGCCACCTCTGCCACTGTGATAGATCATATCTGGACTAAAAACACTCCGAACAATCATGCAAGTGGAATTATTTATGACAATATCTCAGCTCACTTCCCAGTTTTTGCCATGTATAAAACATCCACAAGACCTGAAGGGTCTAGTAGAGTCTCAATACAATACAGAGGCTACTACGCCGACAACATGCTTCTTTTTGAAAACAACCTAATGAATGCTAACTGGGATCGTGTCTATGCCTCCAACAACCCTAACGTGAACAGCTGCAACTTCTCTAGCATCTTCAATGCTTGCTTTGATAAATGCTTCCCGCTCAAGACTAGGTCAGTGAAAACTGTATCCATTTCCAAACCCTATATCACAAGCGAAATTAAGATAATGATAAAGGAAAAACACAAACTCCAAAGGAAATTTGCAAAAAGACCCATAACTTTCGGTGATGCTTACCGAAGTATCAGAAATAGAGTAACTCAAGCAGTTAGAAATGCCAAACGTAACTATTATACAAATAAGCTCTAGTCAGCATCAGGCGACGGTAAGAAAACCTGGAATGTCATAAATTCTATTCAGAACAGGAACACTCAGCCTTCGGCCCCACACTCAGCTTTTAAGATAAATGATTCAGTTGTAACGGAACCCTCCCTCATTGCCAACCACTTCAATAAATATTTTATTGGCAAAAATCTTGCAGAGAGCATCCCTAATCACCATGAGGAATTTAGAGCCTACCTGCAAAATAGACAGCAAAATGAGCTGTTCTTATCCCTTGTCGAAGCAGATGAATTATTGGCCATCATAAAAATGTCCAAACATGCAGCAGCAGGCAAAGACAATATACCAATGAGCATCATTAAGAAAGTAGCCCTCTTATTACTACCTGTTCTCCTACACATTTGTAACTCCTCCTGGGGACAAAGGTCTCTTCAAGAATTACCGCTCCATATCAGTCCTCCCAGCCTTGAGTAAGATATTGGAGAAGCTCGCATGTAGTAGACTAAATTCCTTCTGCAATGCCAATAACATCTTCACAGACTCCCAGTTTGGATTTAGAGCTAGAAGGTCGACTATCCTTTACTAATGACATCTTAAATTCCTTTGATGACAGTCAGTTCACAGTCGGTATATTCTTGGACCTCTCGAAAGCCTTCGGTGCTGTCAACCATACCATTCTCCTTTCATAGCTTGAACATTACAGCGTTATGGGCCTGTCCCACAATTGGTTTGCTCATATCTGTCCAACAGGCTGCAATATGTTTGCTATTATAATCACCAATCTGACTCCTCGCCAATCTTGTATGGCGTCCCCCAAGGTTCCATTCTCGGTCCAGTAAGGTTTTTGTTGTACATAAACGACATAGTCCACGCCAGCACACTCATAAAATACAATTTATTTGCAGACGATAGTAATCTCTATGCCAGCAACTCAGACCTCCATTCCTTGATGAGAACTATGAACACTGAATTGACTTAAGTCGGGACCTGCGTAATATGTAATAAACTGACCTTAAACTTTGAGAAAACCTACTACCCGATCTTTCACAGAAGGAAAAACTTACCCCCAGACTTGGACCTCCTGTACCTTGGCAATACAGTCCTCAAACGCGAACAAAATACTAAATTCCTCGGAGTTATTGATGATGAGAAACTTAACTGGAGAAACCACATACAAACCATTCACAGTAAAGACAATAAACAGTGCTGCATCATGTATCACACTCTACAGTCACTCACTCTCACAGCAATGAAAGACATCTATCATGATCTTGTTTACCAACACCTGATACACTGTCACATACTATGGGGGGCCTCTGGCTCTCCAAAAACACAATCCCTGGTTACTGCACAAAAGAGAGATGTACGGACAATGGCCTACTTGAAAAAAACAGATCACACAAACGAAAAATTTGCTGAATTGAAAATGTTAAATTCGAAAGATATTAACACCTACTGCTGTGCCCTCTTTGTTTACAAATCTATCAATCATTTGCTTGACAATAAATATTTCCAGTTTCGGAATAATCAGAGATACAACTTAAGGCACCCAAGACCGCCCCCCAGGCACTCCTCTCAGTCCCAGACCTCTATAAAATATGACGGTGTGAAGGTGTGGAACAACTTACCCCCACCCATCCGAGCAAAGAGTACGCTCCCTTCCTCTAAATCGTTTCTTAAAAAATATCTATTGTCTAAGTATTAATATTTCTTGCAATTCCTACTATACTTACAGTACCTGCTTTTATTGTATCATCAAAACCGTTTTATCGGAAATTATCATGAAAATAGATAAGAAATTACCATTGCAATAAATATATTTTCCAACTAGACATAATCCTGAAAGCTCTGTCCTCTTGTTCAACCTTAATACTGTATAACCACCCATATTGTACTGCTTCCCCATTATATCTATGTTTTCAAGTAATTTATGTATATACTTATAATAAAAAAAATACTAATAACAAATATAATAAATAAATATTGAAGTTATAGCCGTGGTAATATTCTGAGATGTTCTTATTACCACCATGCTATTGTACTATTCCAGATGTTATGTTTCATAATACTTCCTTGAGATAAATGTACAGTATATATCAGGCGCCTACAGGAGAGCTCAGGTTCTCAACTGGCTCAGCCATGTTAATATTGTTTATTATCCACCCTGTATCTGTGTTTTCTGGCTAAATAAACTGTTTCAATTTAATTCAATTCACTGCTGTCAATGCCTCAAGCACCCTTGAGTTTGATACACAGTGACCAAAACGGTTGAGCAAGGTGATGATCTCTGCTTTGCCAGTAAGGTGTCAATGAGTTATGCCCAAAACCATGTGCTTGGAAGTGACTCAATATCCATTCGTGACAGCATTCATGACATCAAGACAGAATGATTCAATGAGGCGTCCTTTGATTTTCCCAACAATCAGACACTCAATGAAATGTTGTGGCAGTGTTGGAGGGGAGTGAGATCTCTAATCACGTTGCCTGGAGGATGGGATCAAGGCAGCTCATCTGAAGACTTTGAGGTAGACATAATACAGGTGATCCTCTCAATATTATTCGTTAAATAATTGATTCCTCAACATAGTTATATATATAATTAAAAGCATTCTCTTGAGCCTTGAGTATGGCCTTATCAGACTGCGACGTTGATGTAGCAGCAGGTCCTTCTTGAGGGATGTATTGGTGGTAACAGGCAAGTTGATACCTGGCCTCCTTTGCCACAAGGTCAACATCTTTCTATGCCATAATTGTACTATTCTGGGTGACTTCAGCTCTCATTTTGAGAGCATCCTTGCAGCTTTTAGATTTAAGTCTTTTGATGTCTCCATACTTTCCGCCACTCTTTTTCACTATCTTGCCGCAAAATATGCATTCGTGGTGAGGCAACAAGTCAGGATGAGCACTGTGTGAAAGATCGTGCTTCCGCGTTTTCTTTTGACATTTATTCTCCAACTGAGACTCAGAACTATCAGGATCAGATTTACACTTGAGGATTCTAATTGTATGGGTAAACATTTGATAACATTTTCTGTGCTATCCATGCTGTTTTGATATACCATCAGGAACAATACGACAGATGTTTTCCTGCCTCTCATATTCTATAGAGCCACTGGTTTCTCTGATTTTTGCTGCCTTCTGTATGGCAGACAGGCTCATCTCAGTTAGAGGAGACCATTTATCATCTTTTGCAGTGTCATAATGAACTATGCACTCAAGATTTACAGGAGTTTTACGACGTTCCTTTTTTTAGACTAAACTGGTTTTAATCACCCATAATGTACTCTAAAATTAGAAGAAAATATCTTAATAATGCTAGCACTACAAACTAAATAGTTCACTGACTCCCCAAAAAATCCTGCCCCCTTCTTTATACCTGTCACCATTTTTTTCAGTTGCCATTATGTCTAAGCTTTTAAGAAGCTGTGTTAGTCAAGCGATTTCTGGTTGGTCGTCAACTTAAAGTTCTAGAACACTTAACTTCCTGACACCGAAGTTGATATTTGGCTATCCATCCGGCCATTTTGGACACTTGACTTGAAAGATGACATTTAAACCTCGAAATAACCATAAAAATCTATCTCCTATCTCAAGATTAGTAAAAATCAGTAAGTCATTCATATATCTAGGTCTACTGGCTCAAAAGTTGTGAATCAGCTGAAAATTTTTTATTTTGACCAATTTTGGCAGGTATTAGGGGTTGTGACCCTTAATATGCCCCTGAAACTTGAAAATAACCATTTAAATCGATTTCCCACCCCAAAATTAGTTTAAATACATAGTTCAATTGTGTTTAGGCTTACTGGTTGAAAAGTTGTATTATGAGAGATTAGAGCGCCTACAACTGCCTAGCTTATACTACAGACGGGCAAGGGGGGACGTAATTGAGGTGTATAAACATCTCAAAGGGCACTACTCAGTCCATACCTGGAGCTGGCGGACGCTCGCCCCACAAAGAGTCACAACTCAAGGTTGAAGAAGCCACAAGTCCAGAAAACTGTGGGCATAAACTTTTTCGGAGTGAGTGTTGTGAACTCTTGCAACAACCTGCCAGAGAATAATGTGATGACACCGAGTGTGAGCTCTTTCAAGACCAGACGTGACCAACACTGGAGCAGGTTCAGATGTATTTCGGAGCCAATTCATGCCCAGTACTTTCCAACAGTGCATAACAGAGACGTGACCGACCGCCCAAGGGGCTAACGAGCCGATCAGTGGCGAAAAGGATAAAAGTAAAAAGTATTTTAAATTTTGGTCCCTGTTGGCAGGCGGCCATATTGGATATCTATTTATTGGTGCTAGTAACCAAAAATCACTTAACTCATAAAGCTTTTCTCGAAGCTTAATTATCAAGATAACTGAAAAAAAATGGTGGCAGGTATACAGAAGGAGGGGTGATGTGGGGTTTTCAGAGCCCATTTATCTCATTATTCACCTGTTCATTTATCTTTGGACATTTCTGATATGTGTCGCTGTGCTGTATTGTCAGACAGGGATATTTGTCGATTTCTTTTTTCACAGTTTACCCCAAGAATAATTGTTATAGATTATTAAAAGCTCCAGTTAACGGTATGGCTATTTGTTACAGCACTTCCAATGATCACTTTACAAATAGGCAAGATTGTTAACCAGAAGTCACACCGTAGAAAAGGCAAAGTGTAATCAAGGTAACAGCAGATAATTAAAGTTATCAATTAAGTTTGGTAGACGGTATAGTAAGAATCCCTCGAATTGGCGACAGTCATAAAAATACGCAAGTAAATGACAGCATGTAAAGTATTCTTGTCTCGTCACTGGTTGATAGGCGTTTCAAAGTAAAGTTACAGAAGCTATTAGAAATCATCTATTACCCATGGCATAACTAAGGCTTGTGCAAGACGAAAACATTAATTGTTGATGATTCCCAGGTACGGTAACAGGATAGAGCTTTTTGTGTCAAAAATAGAAATAGGATGCGAGTGTGTTTGCTAAGAGCTGGTGTGGGGGATATATTAGTCAGGATGGACAATATCTTGTCTGGTAATGGGAACAAACCCATTATCTGCCTCAGTGCAGGAGGCAATCCTACTGTATTGGCTGGTATAGGAGTGAGGAGCTCCTTGATAAGTTCAAGACAGCTATAGAACGTATCATATGTATCATATGTGGTGTCCTGCCTTGAAGGAAAGTTGGCAATGAATGGTTAAGGGCAATTGGTGTCAACGGCTGTCTTGACAGATATTGCAAGTCAATATCAGTCCCATTTATTGGTAACTGGGACAACTTTTATGGCAAAAGGGACCTTTATGCTAGGGATGGGGTACATTTGTCTAGGGCTGGGGTGGCAACCCTGGCTGGCTCTCTCGATAGGGCACTTCAAAAGATGTCAAAGTCATTAAACTGCCAGGGGAACATATGAGCACATGGATCGAGGAGACTGCAGTGGAAGTGGGTAAACAAAGTGAAAGGTTATAGAGAAATAGTGTTAGGAATGATGACAAAGCTAAATTACACAGGGAGTTAAAACCTAAACATGACAAAGAGAGGACTCAAATTACAACTATTTTAAATGTGTACTTCACAAACAGTAGAAGTATGAGAAATGAAATGGATGAAATCAGGGCGTTGGTATGTCCCCAAAAAATCAATATAATAGCATTCACTGAAACATGGATAAACTTAGACTCACGTGAGTTACCTGACGAATACCAAATTAAAGGTTACAAATTATTCCATACCAATAGGAAGTTTAGGAAAGGAGCCGGGGTAGCAATCTATGTCAGGGATAATCTGAAGTGTGAAATCAGTAAGGAAATAAAAACTGAACTGAATACAGCAACAATCTGGATAGAAGTAACCGATGGTAGGGAAAATTAATCATAGGAGTAATATATAGACCTTCTAGTCTCAATAGGGTTAATGAGCAACTTATTTGGGATGAAATGCACAGGGCATCCAAACATAGCAAAGTCTGTGCAGTAGGCGACTTTAACTTTAGTCAAATAGATTGCAATGACCTTACGGGTAACTCAGAATCAGAGGATTTTCTTAAAACAGTTCAGAACTGTTTCCTAAGTCAACATATATCCGAACCCACCTGGGGTAAAAATATACTAGATTTAGTTCTGTCATACAGAGAAAACCTCATTACTAATATCGAGGTAGGGAACGAAATAGCTAACAGCGAGCACAAAGAAGTGAGATTTAAAGTAGAACTTAATGTCTGTCACAAGGAAAATTCCATTTAGTCCTAGATTTCAGAAGGGCAAACTATGCAGGCTGAAAAGGCAGCATAGAGAAGGGATATTATGTTGAGGGGTTAATTACATGACCTCACACAATGTACCCACAGAGGGCAAACTTACTTTACCTGGTGACCTGACGATGATAACCTCACAAAATATGGCAGATGAGGATGACATGGTCACAAGATCTGAGATCTGAGGTTGACGAGTTCCACAACAATTTAAATGAATAAAGCGTGGTAAGGCTTACATCAGAGATTATTATAAAATATTGGCCAGTAGGGTTAAGACAGATAGAAGTAAAGCAAAGAGTAATAATGAACTGAAGGTAGCAAAGGAGGCGAAGTCAAACCTCAAGGGATTCTTCAAAATGTATCAAACGAAAATATGAGAAAAGATTGGACCAATGCAGTCAGATACCGGCGAGCTAACTGATAACGACGGAGAATTGAGCAATAACCTGAACAGATATTTTTCAACAGCTTTCACCCCGATTTTGAAGATACCGATTTTGAAGAAGGGAAATAGATCACTATCCTCTAAATACCATACAACCAGTTTAACATCAATTGTAGGCAAATTGCTGGAAACAATAATTTCAAACTCAATTCGAATTCACCTTGAGAAGCACGAGTTGATCAATGATTCCCAACATGGCTTCGTAAGTGAGTGTTCATGTCTGACAAATCTATTTACATTCTTTTCTACTGTTTTTAGAACAGTGGATGATGGACATGATTATGATGGGGTATACCTTGACTTTAGCAAAGCCTTCGACAGAGTCCCCCACGAAAAACTAATACGAAAAGTGGAGGCTCGTGGAATTGGAGGAGATATTCTAAAATGGATTAGGGCGTGGATACAGGACAGGAAACAGCGAATAAGCATTAACGGCACTAAATTCGATTGGGGTAGCTTCACTAGTGGAGTACCCCAAGGCTCAGTACTTGGACCAATACTATTTATTACATACATAAACGACATCGATATAGGCATAATGGTTGCCCCTCGTGTAACGAGGATGGCCGGCCTAAGGGCCACCTAGGCGTGAATTTGATTATGGTGTAGAAGTTGTCGCCAACACAACAGCCACACCCTAAGTTATCGAGTTGCATGACCCAGTGTCAAGGAATAGTCCGAGAAGACCGGAAAACTCGCCAACTGCACTGGCTAACCATTACCCCGGAATACGAACCGAAAATTAATTAACATCCGGGTCCCCAATTACTGCTGGGTAGACAGAGGCAAATGGTGTAAAAAAAACTTGCCCATTGTTTCACCCTGCCCAGGTATCGAACCCGGGTCCACTCGCTTGCGAGGCAAGCATGCTGACCATTACACGACAGGCATAGACAGCAACATAAGTAAATTTGCTGACAACTCTAAAATAGGGCATGTAATTAAATATGAAAAAGACTGTAAAAGTACAGGAAGATCTAAAAATTATTTTTTGCATGGTCTGAAAAATGGCCGATGAAATTTAATGTGGACACAAGTAAAGGACTTAGTCTAGGAGATGTAAACAGAGAAACCAGATATCAGAGGAACAATGGATATTGAAGGTGTGGCTAAACCAGGGGCAGGCTGAAAGAGAATGAGAATCTTAAGTACATTCACCTCAAGGCCGAAATGTACATACGTATCTGCGTAGGTGTTCAGGATCTCCTGTAGGTCACGTTCAGTGTGAGCGATGAGGGTGAGGTCGTCTGCATACTGAGGTTCAGTAATGGAAGCTGTCGACACCTTTGTTCCTGCCTGGAGTCGTCTATGTTGAAAAGACCCTTCATCCGGTACTCGATGTTCACCCCACCGGCTAAATTGGCACTGGCACGAGTAAAGAAGGCAGCCAAGAAAATGGAAAAGAGAGTTGGTGCCAGGACACATCCTTGTTTTACCCCCATTTGGATGGGGAATAACTCAGACTGGGTGCCATTGTGTAGGACACTGCCGTTTATCCCATGGTGGAGTTGCCTCACGTTGGCGATGAATTTTGGTGGGCAGCCAAAACGGTTGAGGGTCTGCCAGAGGGTTTCCTTGTTGATCGAGTCGAAGTCCTTGGTTAGGTCAATGAAGGCCATGTACAGTGGTGCCATGTGATGGTCTAAAACCGTATTGAGATTCTGGGAGGAAGTTTTCTGCCTCAGGAAGAAGTCTGTTTAGGAGTACTCTGGCAATAATCTTGCTAGTTGTGGACAGCAGTGAGATCCCGAGGTAAATGCCACAGTCTGACCGGTCTCCCTTGTTCTTATAAATATTGACGATAGAGGCGTCTTTAAGAGCTTGTGGGATTTCCTCCTTTTCCCATATATTCTCCAGGAGAGAGTGGAAACAGCTGGTAATCAGAGGTCCTCCTGCTTTATACACCTCGGCTGGGATTCCGTCAGGCCCTGAGGCTTTGTTATTTTTCATCTGTTTGATGGCAGTAACTACCTCATCTAGGGATGGAGGATAACTGAGGTGGGTGAGCTGTGGATGCTGAAGGACATACTGGGTAGTCAGGACATCCACATCGGTGTTTCAGTTGAGTAGTGAATGGTAGTGTTCTTTCCAGTGCTGAAGGATACCTTCTTCGTGTTTAATTAGGGAGTTACCGTCGGATGAGCGGAGAGGAGCTGCATCATGAGTGATTGGCCCATAAAATGTTTCAGTGGAATTGAAAAAAATTTGCATATCGTGCTGATCTGCAAGTTTTTGTGTTTCACATGCTTTATTCTTATCCAGTCGTTCTTTAGATTGCGAAGTTCATGTAGGACCGCTGCTTTCTTCTTGCGGAAGGTATCAGCTTTTGTCCGAGACTGAGGGTTGTTCTGCCAGTCAGTTAAAGCAGCACGTTAATCATCGATGAGTACAATGATTTCTGAGTCATTTTCGTTAAACCAATCCTGGTGTATTATTTAGATTAGGCCGAGGGTCAGTCTGCAGGTTTTTGTCATGACAGTGTCGAGAATATCCCATTCTGCACTTGGATTTGGGTTGTTTGCTGTCGGGTTTTTTATCAGCCCATGTTCGAACTGCTGTTTGAAAGCATGTGCTATCGCTGAATCCTCCAGATGCTTAGTGTTAAAACCACTTCTGGAGGCTTGCTGCCTTCACCGTTTTGGGGCGACGTAAAGTGAGAGCTTGGTGATCAGTGTCGCAATGGTCTGAGCCACTCATGGTTCAGGTAATGAGGACATCTCGGATATCTCTTTCTCTGACAATGATGTAGTCAATGAGATGCTAGTGTTTTGATCCTTGGTGTTACCATAAATCCTTGAACTTGTCGGCCTGCCTAAACAAGGTATTGGTGATAGTGAGGTTGTGTGCAGCACACTTGCTGAGGAGAAGTAGGCCATTGGGATTACACTTCCTTAGTCCATTTCTCCTTATGGTTCCCTGCCTAATGTCAGCATCTCTGCAAACTCTGGCATTGAAATCACTAAGGAGCACAATCTTATATTCTCTAAGGAGAGAGGGTAGCACTCTGCCGAGGTCGGCATAAAAGGCCTCCTTGATGTCATCCTCTGCATCCAGTGTTGGGGCATATGCACTGATGAAAAAGGCATGACGAGAGTGATTCAGTGGGACTAGGAGCTTCATGAGGCGCTCGTTGAATCCAGCAGGCATTTCAGGTAGCCTGTGTAGGATGCGTTGGCAGATGGTAAAAAAGGTATAGCCAGACCCCCGTTTTGTGAGTGGACCCTCTTCTGGGAGCCAGGACTCACTAATGGCTGCTATGTCGATGTTATACCTAGCCAGCTCATTTGCCACAATGGCAGTTCTTCTTTCAGGATGCTCATTTTTGCCAGTATCCAGAAGGGTCCTGTGTCTCCTGACATTCCATTCAGCGACCATAAGAGGTTGCATAGTATGTTTTTGTTTTGATCTGTGACTATGATTGTGCTTTCGACTATATACGGGTGACCTTACTGGGTGCGGTTGCCCAGTCAGGTTGGTTCTTTAGGCAGGCTATGTTTAGGGCACCTTTTCTAGTCCCCTCCCCATGTGGGGGTGAGCAGAGTGGCTCCTGGAAAGGGCTGCTCAGTCGCACAGACAGGACCGGATTGCACTGCTGCCTAGATCCCAGTGCATAAACGACCATTTTATCTGTACTGCCCATGTGCAGAGTTGTGACAAGAGACTGCCGGCAGTCATCTCTGTCTGTTTCCGTAGCCACTCGTCCGTTGCCACTCGTCTGTCGCCACTCGTCTGTCGCCATAGGACTTTTGGGGTATAGGGGTTTTGATGATGAGGAGGAGTATGATGAGCTGGTTGATGGCTGCACGTGAGTTGATTTATGTGGTGAGGCAGGAGCACAGGCTGCAACCACACATCTTAGCTCTTCCTTTTCCTGATCCAGCGGTGCAAGTGTTGCAATGACTGGGGAGAGGGAGAGTTGCAATGGACTACCGATAGCTCAGTTTGTTGGGTTTCGCCTTCGTAGCCTGTCCATCATGCATTGCCTTCGTCCACCGGTGTAGTCGTTGGGTTCCCATGGTGGTCACCTTTTCCGCCTATACCGCCGTTGGGGGTCTTGTTGGAGCTCTGTAAGCACGCACGCACACACGCAAAGATGAGGAGAGAAAGAAAGATTTACCTGTATGTGTAAGCAATGTATATGCTTATAGCATATAAATGTTATACATTATATATTCCATTAAAACAGAAGTTCATTGTAATGGAAGCTTAATAACTTCTAGGACAATCCTCTTGTGTGATGTCTCATCCAAACGCCCTAGTTAACATTTTCTAAGCCCAGCGCTGGTGCTAGGGCTCCCAGAGTTAGTTAGCTCTAGACTCAATATCGGATAGTTGGGTGTGCAACTCACAATACACCCAATGTTGTATTCTGTATTTACATTGACCCCCCCCACATTCATAGTACTGAGGGCCAAGACAAAACAGAAACACATATAGAGAGATGAGAACAATCACTTGTACACTTAGTGGTGTGGACTACGACCGGCATGGCTGGGTTCCCCTATGGAGTTTTCAGTGATTAAGTGAGAACTACCTCTGTGGGTAGAACTATCTTGTTTCTATTGTGGGTCTATAACAAAAGATCTTTATTCCAGAGAATCTACAAATTTTACAAGGAACCATTAGCAACGGCTAAATATGCAATATGTACAACCTCAACAAAAACTTCTCCAACACCTGGGCACGATGGATGTGAGAATGATCAGAATGGGGCTTGTCATCTCGGAATGGTTTCAGATTCTTCGATCATTTTTCAGATTGCATAATGCTTATAGCGCTAAAGAAGTTTTTGGTGAGAGTGTACCACAATCTAATAATGTCCTTTCAAAAAATTATAGAAAATATCAATGGTTAACAAATTGTCGAATAAAATGGGTTTTTCTTTCAAGTCCATTCTACGTGAATGGGAGATATTTGTCCGGTTGACTATGCACGAGACATCCTACAGTACCTTATCCCTCCCTGGTTAAGGGAGGTGAGAATTGGGGCTAGTGGCGGACTTCTCCAGCTTTTATGGTTGTCATTATCTTATGGTGGGATTTTCTCTAAGAGTTCTTACTGAAATCATTCTAGTTATGGCTAGAATGATAACAATCTGTAAAGAGGAGCATGATAATCTGTAAAGAGGAGCATGATAACCTGTAAAAAGGAGCATGATAACCTGTAAAGAGGAGCATGATAACCATGTGTAAAAAGGAGTATGATAATCATCTGTAAAGAGGAGCATGATAACCTGTAAGGAGGAGCATGATAACCATCTGTAAAGAGGAGCATAATAACCATCTGTAAAGAGGAGATTGATAACCATTTATAGAGAGGAGCATGATAACCATCTGTGAAGAGGAGGATGATAACCATCTGCGAAGAGGAGCATGACAACATGTAAAGAGGAGCATGATAACCATCTGCAGAGAGGAGCATGATAACCTTCTGTAAAGAAGAGCATGCTAACCTGTAGAGAAGAGCATGATAACCTGTAAAGTGGAGCATGATAACCTGTAAAGAGGAGCATGATAACCATCTGCAGAGAGGAGCATGATAACCTTCTGTAAAGAAGAGCATGCTAACCTGTAGAGAAGAGCATGATAACCTGTAAAGTGGAGCATGATAACCTGTAAAGAGGAGCATGATAACCTGTAAAGAGGAGCATGATAACCATCTGCAAAGAGGAGCATGATAACCTTCTGTAAAGAGTAGCATGATATCCTTCTGTAAAGAGGAGCATGATAACCTGTAAAGAGAAGCATAACCTGTAAAGAGGAGCATAATAACTTTCCTTCATGGAAAATATGACATCCTTTAGTAAGGAGAATGGCTGCCATCTATGATACTGAACATGGCAGCCATCTATGATACTGAACATGGCAGCCATCTATGATACTGAACATGGCAGACATCTATAATACTGAACATGGCAGCCATCTATGATACTGAACATGGCAGACATCTATAATACTGAACATGGCAGCCATCTATGATACTGAACATGGCAGACATCTATAATACTGAACATGGCAGCCATCTATGATACTGAACATGGCAGCCATCTATGATACTGAACATGGCAGCCATCTATAATACTGAACATGGCAGACATCTATAATACTGATCATGGCAGACATCTATAATACTGAACATGGCAGCCATCTATAATACTGAACATGGCAGCCATCTATAATACTGAACATGGCAGCCATCTATAATACAGAACATGGCAGCCATCTATAATACCGAACATGGCAGCCATCTATAATACTGAACATGGCAGCCATCTATAATGCTGAACATGGCAGCCATCTATGATACTGAACATGGCAGCCATCTATAATACTGAACATGGCAGCCATCTATGATACTGAACATGGCAGCCATCTATGATACTGAACATGGCAGCCATCTATAATACTGAACATGGCAGCCATCTATGATACTGAACATGGCAGCCATCTATAAAACTGAACATGGCAGCCACCTATAATACTTAACATGGCAGCCATCTATAATACTGAACACGGCAGCCATCTATAATACTGAACATGGCAGCCATCTATAATACAGAACATGGCAGCCATCTACAATACTGAACATGGCAGCCATCTATAATACTGAACATGGCAGCCATCTATAATACAGAATATGGCAGCCATCTATGATACTGAACATGGCAGCCATCTATAGCACTGAACATGGCAGTCATCTATAATACTGAACATGGCAGCCATCTATAATACTGAACATGGCAGCCATCTATAATACTGACCATAGCAGCCATCTATAATACTGAACATGGCAGCCATCTATAATACTGAATATGGCAGCCATCTTTAATACTGAACATGGCAGCCATCTATAATACTGAACATGGCAGCCATCTATAATACTGAACATGGCAACCATCTATAATACTGAACACGGCAGCCTTCTATGATACTGAACATGGCAGCCATCTATTGATACTGAACATGGCAGCCATCTATAATACTAAACATGGCAGCCATCTATAATACTGAACATGGCAGCCATCTATAATACCGAACATGGCAGCCATCTATAATACTGAACATGGCAGCCATCTATAATACTGAACATGGCAGCCATCTATAATACTGAACATGGCAGCCATCTATGATACTGAACATGGCAACCATAAATGATACTGAACATGGCAGCCATCTACGATACTGAACATGGCAGCCATCTACGATTCTGAACATGGCAGCCATCTATAATACTGAACATGGCAGCCATCTATGATACTGATCATGGCTGCCATCTTTGATACTGAACATGGCAGCCATCTATAATACTGAACATGGCAGCCATCTATGATACTGAACATGGCAGACATCTATAATACTGAACATGGCAGCCATCTATAATACTGAACATGGCAGCCATCTATAATACTGAACATGGCAGCCATCTATAATGCTGAACTTGGCAGCCATCTATCATACTAAACATGGCAGCCATTTATAATACTGAACATGGCAGCCATCTATGATACTGAACATGGCAGCCATCTATGATACTGAGCATGGCAGCCATCTATGATACTGAATATGGCAGCCATCTATAATACTGAACATGGCAGCCATCTATAATGCTGAACTTGGCAGCCATCTATCATACTAAACATGGCAGCCATTTATAATACTGAACATGGCAGCCATCTATGATACTGAACATGGCAGCCATCTATGATACTGAACATGGCAGCCATCTACGATACTGAACATGGCAACCATCTATAATACTGAACATGGCAGCCATCTATAATACTGAACATGGCTGCCATCTATGATACTGAACATGGTAGCCATCTATAATACTGAACATGGCAGCCATCTATGATACTGAACATGGCAGCCATCTATGATACTGAACATGGCAGCCATCTATGATACTGAACATGGCAGCCATCTATGATACTGAACATGGCAGCCATCTATAATACTGAACATGGCAGCCATCTATGATACTGAACATGGCAGCCATCTATGATACTGAACATGGCAGCCATCTATGATACTGAACATGGCAGCCATCTATGATACTGAACATGGCAGCCATCTATGATACTGAACATGGCAGCCATCTATGATACTGAACATGGCAGCCATCTACGATACTGAACATGGCAGCCATCTACGATACTGAACATGGCAGCCATCTATGATACTGAACATGGCAGCCATCTATAATACTGAACATGGCAGCCATCTACGATACTGAACATGGCAGCCATCTACGATACTGAACATGAAAGAGATGATCTGTGATAAATGGCAACATGATTGGCACCCGTGATGAGGAAAAAGAGAAACATTGTTCAGAGAAAGATAAAGGTCTTACCATCTGGGAGTAAGAGCTGTAGGGTCATGAGCAGTAAGATGGAAGCAGCACACACCAGGTAGAGGAGCACCATGGACTTCTTCCTCCCCAGATATATGGACATTGGGCACAGGATTAAGTAAGAAGGGATCTCCAGCAGCCCGCCCAAAAACATATATATATAGGGGTTCGCACTGTAGAAATGAATACAGTTCATTATTAGCTAATGTTTACCACTTAGTGTTGCCAATGCTTTCTTTCCATGATGCGTGAACCCTGAACTCTTCAGTGTGAATTCAAAGCATTCGCTAGAGAATGGGAGGGAGAGTGAATGGGTGAAACAACCTTGTAAAGGATTGCTAACACGGTTTTATGCTGGGGCGCTCCTGCTTAACATAATTACCTAAGGTAATGGATGTTTGGACCCAAATTCTGAAAAAGCGTGGTAATATCGACAAGATATACCGAGATTTTGACAAGGCTTTCCACAGCGTACCCCATGAAAGGCTGAAAATTAAACAGGAAGGGTACAGGATTCAGGGAAATGTCCTAGAATGGATCGGAGACTTTCTCCATGACCGCAAGCAGTGTGTGGTGATTAATGGCACGAATTCATCATTTGTACCCGTCACAAACGAGGTACCACAGGACAGTGTATTGGGCCAGCTGTTGTTTGTTTGCTTCATAAATGGCGAAATTTACCTCAGGAATTATTATAAGGTATTGGCCGGTAGGGTTAAAACCGAGATAAGGAAAGCAAAGAGGAATAATGAGCTGAGGATAGCAAGGGAGGCGAAGACAAACCCCAAGGGATTCTATCAAATGTATCAAACTAAAACACGAGAAAAGATTGGGCAATAAACATGATACCCGAGGCACCGACTCTATTCAGAGATAGTGAGGAAAACAAATTAAGCGAGATAGTAGTGACTAGTAATGATGTTAGTAAGCAAATAGACAAACTAAAGCCTAATTAGTCACCTGGTCCCGATGAGATATTTGCCAGAGTATTATTATTTTTTTTTTTTACGGGGATTAGTCCACCCGGGCACAGGTCACTGACCCACATTGGGGCCTGGGGGGCGAAAATGTAATAATAATAATAATAATAATAGGTAATAATAATAATAATATTAATAATAATAATAATAATAATAAATAATAGTCATAATAATTCATAATAAATAAAATTTATGATAAAACAAACAAAAATAAAATAATAAAATGATAATGATAATAATACAGTAACTGTAATAATAATAATAATATTATTAATAATAAGGAACTATAAATACAAAAATGAAAAAAAAGATCAAAAGTGAGAAACGATATATGTATGTTGTGTTGTCAATGGTAAGAGAAACAATTGAGACCCTGCAATTGCGTGTAAATGAAGCAGAAAGTCAGATCAGCAACCTGGGACTTGGTCACAATTTTCGTGATGCCATATGGCAGCAGGGTCTACCATTAGACAACACATTATGCTTCCAATATCTTCCCAGACGGTAGTACCTCCCTGTTTTGTAGCTGCTTACTACCTACTACCTAGAAGGAAAACAAGGAATATAAGGAATATAAGGAAGAGCTTTGTATGCCTTTAGCAAAGTTGTTTAACATGTCCTTAAAAACAGGTGTAGTACCAGAATCCTAGAGGATAGCGAATGTAATCCCAATTTTCAAGAAGGGGGATATCTCACTATCCTCTAACTACCGTCCAATCAGTCTAACATCAATTGTAGGCAAATTACTGGAAGCAATCATTACAAACTCGATTCGAAACCACTTGGAGAAGCACAAATTGATCAATGATTACCAACATGGCTTCACAAGCGGGCGTTCATGTCTAACTAATCTATTAACATTCTTTTCATCAGTTTTTGAATCGGTGGACGAGGGGCACAATTATGATGTGGTATATCTCGACTTTAGCAAAGCCTTCGACAGAGTCCCCCACGAAAGACTAATAAAAAGCACATGGCATTAAAGCTAATATTCTAAAATGGCTTAGGGCGTGGTTACAGGACAGGAAACAGCGAGTGAGCATTAACGGCACTAAATCCCATTGGAGCAACGTCACTAGTGGAGTTCCCTAAGGCTCAGTACTTGAACGATTATTATTTATTATATACATAAACGACATAGATATCGGCATAGACTGCAACATAAGTGAATTTGCTGATGACACTGAAATAGGACGTGTAATTAAATCTGACGTGGACTCCGCAAAACTACAGGAAGATCGAAAAAATTTTCGAATGGTCTGAAAAATGGCAGATGAAATTCAATGTGGACAAATGTAAAGTACTCAGTATAGGAGATGTAAACAGGGAAACCAGATACCAGATGAACAACGATGCCATTGTGAAATCCGACTGCGAGAGAGATTTAGGAGTAATGATAAGTAGGAATCTTAAGCCAAGTAAACAATGTGTTTTTGCTCATAACAAGGCTAATAAAGTACTTGGGTTCATACAAAGGAGTGTTAGTTACAAGACTAGCAAGGTCATCTTAAGATTATATCTTACGCTGGTGAGACCTCACCTGGATTACGCAGTTCAGTTCTGGTCACCGTATTACAGAATGGATATAGAATCCTTGGAAAGAATCCAGAGGAGAATGACAAGACTAATCCCAGGCATTAGGAACCTTGAGTATAGAGACAGGTTAAGGCATCTTAATTTGCACTCCCTCGAGAGACGCAGAGCGAGGGGAAACATAGAGGTGTATAAATGGAAGTCAGGGCTAAACAAAAGGGACATTACAAAGGTACTCAAACTATCCAACCAGGAGCGAACTCGTAACAATGGTTATAAATTAGACAAATTTAGATTTAGGCGCGAAATAGGTAAACACTGGTTTGGAAACAGAGTAGTGGATGAATAGAACAAGTTACCAAATATCATCATTAACTCGAATACGCTGGATAGCTTCAAACATAGGTTGGATGCTTATATGAGCAATAGGGGTTGGGTGTAAATGGGACTGCCCAGTGTGGGCCAATAGGCCTGCTGCAGTTTCCTCCATTCTTATGTTCTTATGTTCTTATGACTCCAAGCTACTTCAGGAAATTAAGAACCAAGCAGACTGTGAAGAGCTGCATAAGGATCTCTGTGAGCTTCAAGAATGGTCGAAGAAATGGCTGCTAAGATTCAATATCAAGAAGTGTAAGGGGCTGCACCTGGGACGAACCAACGGTAAGGAGGCGTAATCTCTGTCCCAACGGGACGAAGAAACTGCACTATTTGAGACTGAATGTGAGAAGGACCTAGGTGTGTATGTTGACAATGAGCTGAAGTTCTCGGGCCATTGTGAGAAGAAGGTAAGTCAGGCAAATAAATTATTGGGTCTTATAAGAAGATCGTTCAGATATCTAGACGGTCAGTCCCTCGTAACAATCTTCAGGAGTGAAGTGCTTCCCCATCTGGAGTAGTGTCACTCCGCTTGGTCCCCGAGATATGGTAGGGATTATCAGTTGATTAAAAATGTCCAAAGGAGGTCCACCAGACTGGTTCTTGCACTTCGGAACCTCAGCTACCCTGAGAGGTTAGAGCGCCTGAAATTGCTATGCATATAGTATAAATCGACAAGGGGGGATCTAATTGAGGTGTATAAATATCTCAAAGGGCACTACTCAGTCGAGTGCATTTACCTGGAGCTGGCGGACGCCCGTCCCACAAGAGGTCACAGCTCAAGGTTGAAGAAGCCTCAAGTCCAGAAAACTGAGAGGGGTAACTTTTTCGGAGTGAGAGTTGTGAACTCTTGGAACAATCTGCCAGAGAGTGTTGTGACGGCACTGATTGTGAGCTTTTTCAAAACCAGACTTGACCTTCACTGGAGTAGTAGGGTGTGTCATAGGAGGGAACATCAGCTAAAACTAATGGCCCCATCACTTTTTTGGTAGAATTTAGTGTATATAAACAGAAAATAATTTCAGTTTCAATATTTTGCAACCTTTTGCTAGGTAAATTTTAGCGTGAAATTTATCGAAAATCTAACGTACAGCTGCATTAGTGCATTACAATTAAATAGTGAACATTGCTTTCTGACTTCATTCTTTAACAACCCAACTAACAATATTTTTTTCTGTTTCAGATTCTGATGCATTTATAAATTGATAATATTTGCGATGGCTGCTTGTGTCAGGACGAGGAACCAAAAATCCAGCCTTCTCAGTCACTATCTTGGGTCTGGGAGAGAGCTCCTGAAGTCGGAGTTGCCTACATTGAGAGATGCTTTGAGATACGGTGTTTTAATCAGGCAAATCAGTGAAAAGAACCAAAGAACTTACACAAACAAAGACATTGCCAGTGATATGACCAAAGCTGTCTTGGCACAGTACACTCTGGCTAACGCTCAGTTCAAGCCTCCAGTCATAACAAGTCAGAAGAAGATTAGTGAGAGACTGCTAGCCAGTTGGGAAAAGGCAAGAGATATCTCTCTTGGGAGAGGAAAACTTGCAGTTAAGGACAGCTTTGCCAAGCAACTGGACCAGTTATTTGACATAATTACTTGCAAGTGCCCAATTGTTCTCTGTCCTGAGTTTGGATGCGATCGTGACTGTAAATCCGAGGCCCACATCTCCTGTATTTGCAAGCGTGAACTGAAGATTCCTGTGATCGAACTGGCATTTGTCAAAGCACAGAGAGAGAAGACTGGCAGTATAGGGGCTCTCATGATTTCTAGCCAAGATATTCCGGAGTCCAAGAGACAGGAGGCTGCCACAGAGAGACAGAAGAGGAGAAGAGTTGCCGAGGAAAAGAGACTTGAGAAGGCCCAGGGTGAGGTAAAAAAGGCCGATGATTGGAGTCAAGCTGATTCAGAGTTTAATGACTTCCCCATGGCTGATCCGAGTGCTGACCAGGAGAATGGTGACTTTGTCCCTAACCCAGAAAATAATGATCCCAAACCTTCCAGGCATAACATTCGAGATAGGAAAGATATCCCGAGCATTGCTCTGGCCAGCATGCGACACCACACTGGTCTCAGAGAAACTGCAGAGATAGCAACAGCTGCCTGGGTTGACGGTGGTTTGATAACACCTGATGATGTTCACCTGGTGATAGATCATAACAAAGTAAGGAGAGCTCAGGAGAAACTTGTCAGTAACCTAGAAGAGGAGTTTGATAAGGGGATAAGAGAAAATGGAATCAATTGTTTGTTCTTTGATGGGAGAAGGGATGACACTAAAGTGTTCATGAAAGTTGGAGATTCTGACAAGTTGTTCCCTGCCATGGTGAAGGAGGAACACTACTCCTGCTGCAGTGAACCAGGAGGGAAGTATTTGTGGCATCTCACTCCAGAGAAAGATGACAATAGGAAACCAGCTGAGATAGTGGCAGATAACATTGTGAACTGGCTCAGAGAGAGGAACGTAGACCAGACCCTGCAGGCCATTGGAGGGGACAGCACCAACACGAACACAGGGTGGCAAGGGGGGGTCATACAGTGGATAGAGCGGAAGATTGGGAGGAAGCTGGTCTGGATTGTTTGTGACCTCCACACCAACGAGTTGCCACTCAGACATCTGATCCAGGAGCTGGATGGCAAGACTCTTTCAAACAACAGATGGTCTGGTCCTCTTGGCAAGATGCTGGACTCTGCCACTGAGTTAGAAATAAATCCGAGCTTTGAAAAAATCACAGTTGGCCCTCCACTCGTTGAGCTTGCACATACTGTCATTGACGACCTGAGTACTGACCAGTACTATGGTTACATGATTTGCAGTGCCATCAAAACTGGGGTCATGCCTGATAGACTTGCTTACCTGCAGATAGGTCCAGTCTCACATTCTAGGTGGCTCACAACGGCTCTCAGGTTCTGCAGAATTTGGGTCGCTCATCATAAACTGAAAGGGAACCAGCTTCACAACCTGAGACTTATTGTCCAATTCATCGTGAGTGTCTACTTGCCAAATTGGTTCATCACCAAGGTCAAGTCATCGTTCTCCGAAGGTCCGAGGCATGTTCTCTTCCAGCTTGAGCACCTGAGGAGTCAGCCAAGGAAGGTTGTTCAGATTGTGGAGCAGACTGTGAGGAGATCTTCCTGATATGCTCATCCCGAGGCAGTTCTGCAGACAATGCTCTGCAGTAAGGATGAGGAGGAGAGAAGAGTGGCAGTCAAAAAGATCTTGGATATGAGACTTATGAGAGGATCTGGACATGACGAATCAGTTGGTGACGATTCCTTCAGGGTCAGGAAGACTCCTGAAGTCAATCTAGGTGCCAAGACCCTCACTGATCTGGATAACATCCAGGCTGGCAGTGAGCCCCCTCTTACCTGCAGCCTCACCAATGTTCAAGTCAGAGCTTTCCTGGACAACCCCATGCATGTCCCTGCCTGGCCCTCGCACACCCAGAGTATAGAGCGTTGTGTACAGCAAGTGAGCGAGGCCAGCAGTCACGTGTACAGCCAGGAGAGGAGGGAAGGCTACATCCGAGCTCAGGTGGTCAGCAGGGAGGTGATGAGTAGAAACAGAAGCAAGAAAGACATGTTCTCTATGGTGTGCAGCAACACCGGGTCGTAATAGTAAAACCGGTTTTTGTATTTGATGATTTTGTTTTCTAAAGGAATATTAAATTTAATAAATGTGTCAAGATCATTCGTTTACTATTCTGGATCATTTTCATCCTAATAAATTAACCTGATACATTTACTTTACTTTAAATAAGCTATTTAGTGGTGTTGGTAAATGGGTGGGAATACTGAATTTTCATAAGATTTCAAGTTAAAATTTACCTAGCAAAAAATAAAAACTTTTCAAATCTGAAGATATCACATGATTCTGCACATAGAACTACATCATTAATGCCATGGGCCGATTTTTCAAACTCAAAAAAAAAAAATTCGCGTCCGTATGACACACCCTACTGGAGTAGGTTCAGATACATTCAAGAGCCAGTGGTGAAGAGGAAAAAGGTAAAACAGTAAAATTGTGTTGGGGTAGGTGTTTTTCTGTGTTGGGGGGGATACTGAGGGTGAGGAGGGAAAGTGTTCTTCAGCTGGGAGATTTTACAATGATGCAGAATAACACATTTATACTAGAGACGGAGCTTCCACAGCTTAGTGTAATCATCTAACACTAGCTAAATGACAATAACGTTGCAATAGGATGAGAGGAGGATGAATTCATGTTCTAAGTAAGGTGTTCATTTGTAAAAGGGGGCATTTATGAGTAAATGGATTATGGATATGTATGAATCTATATCTTGTAGAAGCAGCGAAGTTTGTTTAACTCCTTGACTACGAGATGGAACTTCCGCAGCCGAATAAAATCATCTGGCGGTAGCGAGAATAAAATGGACAAGAATACATCATAGTGAAGGCATTAATTAATAATAAAAAATCAGGAAGTGGGCACCATATATTTACTGTAATATAAACCTCAGTTTGCTGATTCTATACCTGACAGCTGCCAATTCAATTTTATTTACTTTACCTTTATCCTCTTAACCACTGATCGGCTTGTTAGCCGCTTGGGCTATCGGTCACGTCTCTGATTACTTTTCCTTTTCTTTTATCCTCTTCACCAAAAGATCGGCTCGCTAGCCGCCCGGGCGATCGGTTGCGTCTCTGTCACGCACTGTTGGCAAGTACTGGGCCTGCACCGGGTCCTGAATGTACCTGAACCCGCTCCAGTGTTGGTCAAGTCTTGTCTTGAAAGAGCTCACACTCGGTGCCGTCACAACACTTTCTGGTAGATTGTTCCAAGAGTTTACAACCCTCACTGCGAAAAAGTTTGCCCTCACAGTTTTCTGGACTTGTGGCTTCTTCAATCTTGAGCTGTGACCCCTTGTGGGGCGAGCGTCCGCCAGCTCCAAGTAAGGACACTCGACTGAGTAGTGCCCCCTGAGATGCTTATACACCTCAACTAGGTCATCCCTTGCCCGTCTGTAGTATAAGCTAGGCAAGTTCAGGCGCTCCAATCTCTCAGGGAAGCTGAGGTGCCGAAGTACAGGCACCAGTCTGGTGGCCCTTCTTTGAACATTTTCAACCAACTGACAGTCCCTGGCATATCTCGGGGACCAGACGGGGTCACAGTACTCCAGATGGGGAAGCACTTCACTCTTGAAGATCATTACGAGGGACGGACCGTCTAGATATCTGAACGACCTTCTCATAAGAGCCAATAATTGATTGCCTGATTTACCTTCTCGCAATGACCCGAGAACTTCAGTTCATTCATTGTCAACATACACACCTAGGTCCTTCTCACATTCATTCTCAAATAGTGCAGTTTCTTCATCCCGTTGGGACATATGATACGCCTCCTTACCGTTGGTTCGTCCCAGGTGCATCCTCTTACACTTCGTGACATTGAATCTCAGTAGCCATTTCTTTGACCATTATTGGAGCCCACAGAGGTCCTTCTGCAGTTCTTTACAGTCCGCTTAGTTCTTGATTTCCCGAAATAACTTGACGTCATCGGCAAACATTTATATGGAAGAGTGTACAACGTCAGGCATGTCATTTAAGAAACAAACAAACAACAGCGGGCCCAATACACTGCCCTATGGTACCCGCTTGTGACAGGTATGGATGATGATTTCGTGCCATTAATCGCCACACACTGCTTGCGGTCATGTAGAAAGTCTCATATCCACGCTAGGACATTTCCCCGAATTCCGCACCCTTCCAGTTTGATTTTCACCCTTTCATGGGGTACACTGTCGAAAGCCTTGGCAAAATCTAGGTAAATATTGTCGATATTACCACCCCGTTCCAGAATATGGGTCCAAATATCCAATACCTTGAGCAATTGTGTTAAGCAGGAGCGCCCCGGCATAAAACCGTGTTGGCAATCCTTTACAAGGTTGTTTCGTAGTAGATGTTCCATTGCGGCATCTCTGATAATACTCTCAAGCACTTTACAAATTATGCTGGTCAGGCTCACCGGTCTGTAGTTGTTCGTGGAGTGACGATCTTGCTTCTTGAAGGTAGGACTCACATAAGCCACTTACCATTCACTGGGGACCTTTTGTTCATCCAGGCATTTACAAAACAGGATCTTCAGGGGCTCGGCAAGCTCGTTGCACAACTCTCTTAGCACTCTAGGATGCACCATGTCAGGGCCGGGACTCTTATGGACCTTTAGCCTGGACAGTTTATTTCTATTAACCTCTTCTGTGAACACAATGTGGGTCAGTGCTGTGTCGAACCGTCTGTCCTCAAATGCAGGAAGGTTAATTGCATCCTCTCTTGTGAACACCGAGGAAAAGAAGCTGTTCAATGCCTCAGCTTTATCCTGGTCAGAATCTGCGTAACTACCACCTTCAAGCCTCAGGTCTGATAACCCTACTCGCGTTTTTAATTTTGCCTTTGCATAGCAGTAAAACGCCTTTGGGTTTGACTTGACCTCGCTTGCAACCAGCCTTTGGAACTCCTTTTCAGCCCTTCTAAACTCTATCTTTGCTTGGTTTCTGGCTCTTGCATACGTCCTCCTGTCCTGCTCGTCGTTTTACTCAACCTATGTCTTGAATTTCTGGGTTTTCTTCTTAAATCTGTCGACCCCTGTGTGGTTCATGTGTCGGGATCCCCTCGTATTCCTCGAGGCACTGGGTTTGGTCTTGGGTATATATTTATCGATCAAATGGTTCACTTTACTAGTTATGATAATCAGCGTAGTGTCTGCGTTCTTGTGCCTTAATGAATCAAGCCAGTTGATACCTCACATCTCTTCCCTCATCCCGTTGTAATTTCGCTTGTAATATTTGCACCTTGGCCTGGCCTTATCCTGAACTAGGTAACAGTTAAATCTGAATGACAACACTATATGGTGACTGGTGCCAAATAAGGCAAGGTGTTCCAGTTTGGCCACCATACCCTCCTCGTTTGTTATGATGAGGTCAAGTGGCTTGGGTGTTTGATCCCCTCTGTAATGTGTCGGGTCTCTAACATGTTGGAACAGAAAATTATCTCTCAGAGTTTCAACAAAAAGAGTAGCAGGGTTATTCAAGTCATTTGGGGTGGACTCATTTCTCCAGTCGATGTCGTCATAGTTAAAGTCCCCATGATAAGGAGGTAGCGAGGGTTGAGCATCGCCGCGTTGTTTATTAAGGTTCTTAAGTTCCTTTGATTTAGTGGGCCATAGTTTGGGGATCTGTAGATACACCCGACGATAAGTAAGTCCCCCCCCCCCCCCTTTAATTTTACACCACTTGTACTCTTCAAAAACATCCTCTCCCTGTAACCTCGCCTGGCTGGCTCTAAGGTCTTGCCTAGCATAGATAACCACACCCCTCTTGCAAGTTTCTTGAGAAAGGTTCGTAAATGAGTCATATCCAGCAATACTGAACTCACATTCCTCTGGGTCGATTCTCCTGTTCTTGTACAACAGTTCTACAGCTCCTACAATATCCGATTGGTGTACCCTCAGTAGTGTGTCAAACTCCTCTCTCTTATCAAGGAACGTGTCATTATTAGTGTATATGACATTCAGGCCAGAATTTGTTCTCCGTAACATCTCTGCTCTTAGTAGTAACCCCGCTCCCCCTCCCCCCGACCCCCATCCTCAGAAGCTGCAGCATTTGCTAAGTACACTGTATTTTGCAGGGTGTGGTTAGAAATGTCATTGTTTACACGGCGCTCGCCTCCTCCTGTCCGTTAGGCGGAGCTGGTGCTTCCTCCCGGGTGGGGGGTAGAGCGGGTGGAGGGCGCACTGCTGCCCCCTGGCCCTGTGCCGGCACACTTGCTTCCACTATCCTCCCCATGAATATAGCCCATGTACACCCGTCCTCGTTCCTTCTTGACTCCTCCCTCCCCTGCTTCAAGTCCTACAGGAGCTTCTTGTGCTGTTCCCTCTGCATTACCGTGCGATCTGGGTGAATGAATGCACCCCGAGGTGCCTCGCTTCTTACTAAGTTTTTTGCCTGCCGAATAGCCCCCCGTTTTTCCTCCTCGCTCACTAGTGTGATCCTGAGGGGCTGAGGCTTATCCCCCTGCTATTGTCCCAGCCTCCTCACATCCTGTAGGGTTGATGGCATCTTCAGAACCTCTGTACAAATATTTTGAAACTTCATCTTATCGTGTGTTACCTTACTCTCAGTTCCCTCCGCCTGGCTCTCGGCGACTCCAAAAAATATTACATTGTTCCTGCACTGGCAACGTTTCCGTTGTTCCTCCTCTCCCCTAACAGTAGGTCCGTTAATTTTCATTTCTTCAGCACACTTCTTCAGAGTCCCTAGCTGCTGTAGAACCTGTTCTGATCCTGCTTTACTCTCCGCCACTCCCCGTGGCCCTGCTAATGCTTCCATTCTATCGGCTACTTCCTCAGTCTTAGCAAGGATCTCTTTCCCAACTTGCTCTAGTTTGGCAACGAGCAGGGCTCCAGCTTCATCTATTTTCGTCCCTAGGGAACCCTTAAGGCTGGAAATAGCCTCTTTCACCTTGACTATGCAGTCAGGGCAATACCAGCAACAGCCTTCATGCTTTACGGCAGTTGGCATCTTCCTAAACGTTGCATTCGTCAGGCCTGTATCCTCCATATCCTACGTCCCCCTGCAGTAATTGCATATCATACTCATGGTTGTTGTTGTTGCTGTGGGGGGGGGGGGGGGTGCAGACTGTGTATAGATCTACACCTATTTAAAACTAAATCGAAAAAAAGAACAGTACTTAGCTGCTCTCTGCTGGATTTAACCACCTCCCCTGTTGCCTATAGAGTTGTCTTCTGCTATCACTGTGTACACTCTATCTCCCTGTGAATGGTGTATTGTAGGCACAGTTTCAGTCCTTGAGAAAGCACACAAACAAATTAAAATTTAAAGTCTTTGTGGCATCTATGACACGACTTGGTCTCTGCTGGCACGGTGCCTTACCAGCTTGCTTGCCAGTTTGTATTCACTTTAAGTTATTTGCAACCTCTTCCACGGTCACTGATGACACTATGAACTGATTTACCTAAAATCACAGTACTACACTCCCTGGTTGGCCTTTATCACAGCCGTGACCACAACTACATAAAAAAAAAATTGAAGCTTTGTCATATGGCAGTGATTTTGTGTTTGCCTCCTGACCTGGGCTGTACCTCCAACTCGGTGGAAATTGAGTTTTTAAAAATACAATCGCGTCTAGCATTAAAAATCCTACATCAATTTACACTTTCACATCACTAAGACGATCTTGATGTTTTTATGTAATCACTGTCCAATTCCTGCCGCTCAACATCGAAGGGCCGAATGCCAAACACGCTTTGTTACAGAGAAGCAACACGATTCGACCCGCCCGCTGTACTTAATAGATACGGGCTTTCTTTGTATTGTGTCTTCCTCCTTCATCCTCGCAATCACTTCCTTGAATTTCATGTTTTCGTCCTTGATCTTCACTAACTCGATCGGCCGTCAGAAGTGCACAGACCTGCTCACAACTAACGCTATAGTGCGCTTTTTCTCAGCTGAGAAGAGATGCCCCGCCCCCTCCTCAAGAGTTACAGCTGTATTTTTAAACGAGTTTATTCATAACACTGCCCTGCATAGTTTTTGAGGTTTGTGTATTATTAAGCTTTTCTGGGTGTATTTTGCATGCTGATCTCAAAAATGTTATCCATTTTGCTCAATCAGGTCAGAATTTTGTGCTATAGCATTTTAAGCGGAGATTCAGGTAAAATATTGGCATTTTTCGCTCATTAAAAAAATCACCCGAGACATTGGCAAGCCTCACAGAAAAGATTTCTGTCAGTTTTAATGCCCTTACGATGCATTTAAATACACCCACGTGCTCGCCGGCCATTTAAATGTCCGCCGTGACGCAAAGGAAAAGAGTATATGTCCGTGTTTTCTTACATATATTTTCTCACAATTAAATTTCTTTTTCATCTGGTGGTACATGGCATGTTTCCTCTGTCTGTGGGATAGTCGAGCAGACAAGCAGCACTACATGCAACGTGACTGGCCTGCAAGAAGTGGACTTACTCCAGGTTCTCACAATGTTGTTGCCCATGCTCTGGTGAATCCGCAGAACATTCTTCTTCCGCCACTGCACATCAAGCTCGGTCTGTTCAAAAACTTTGTAAAGGCACTGGACAAAAAAAGCCAGTCTTTCAATTTTCTGAAAGAAAAATTTCCAAAAGTCAGTGAGGCAAAGCTGAATGCAGGAATTTTTGATGGCCCTCCGATCAGAGAGCTTTTCAAAGATCCCAAGTTTGATTGCAGCATGGATGTAAATGAGAAGAAAGCCTGGCATGCCTTTAAGTCTATTGTCTCCAATTTTCTTGGCAACTACAGAAGTCCAGAGTATGAACGAGTTGTTGAGGACCTACTTCTGAGCTTCAAAGTTCTTGGTGCAGTGGTGCACGCATGTCCATCAAGATGCACTTCCTCAGCTCCCACTTGGACTACTTTCCAGAGAACTGTGGTGATGTGAGTGAGGAACAAGGAGAAGGCTTCCATCAAGATATCCGTGTAATGGAGGAGCGGTACTAGGGTCGCTGGGATATCAACATGCTCGCCAACTACTGTTGGTGTCTGAAATGGGACGCCCCAGACACCAACCACCAAAGAAATTCTCTGCCACAGCCATTTATGCATGTCTAACTGTAAAGGCATCTATGTAGTTGACATATTTTGGTCCTATGTGTTGTGGTTACATTTCTTATGATATATTTTGCATAAAAATCTGATCTGATTGGGCAAAATGAATGGCATTTTTGGAATCAGCACGCAAAATACATAAAGAATCAGCTAAGAAACCCAGCACCTCATGAATTTTTTTTTCAAATGCCGCCCAGTGTATCGTTGGGATGACCGTTTCTGACGAGAGATATTTTGCTAAATTATATAAAGATACATACATACATTATTTCAAACATAAGCACGTAGAAGTTTATGAGAAGTATTATACATGAATTAACTCTTAAACTCGGGTAGCAAATTCACGCTTTCGGGGGATGCATTTAAAATATACTTATTTTTACCGACAAATTACGTATCATTAATACTACATTATACAAAAACTAACATATTAAAAGATCAGAATCACATTGAAATATAACACGGCCGTTAGCAGAGGCGGTTAAATATGAAGTTGTTCACAGTCATATTTCCCACCTCTGCTGACGACCGTGCAATCACGGTGGGTTTGCTTCTGTCATTATTAACGATATGAGTGATTATCTTGATTTGATATTTATGCTTTCCAAGTATAGTGGGTTATAGTGGGTGTCTCGGCGGCCTGCCCCCTTCTTCCCTCTACTCCACACACAAGTAAAAAAGTAATGGTCGCCCCTCGTGTTCGAGGATGGCCGGCCCTACGGCCGCCACCTAGGCGTGAAATTGTTTAAAGTGTGGAAGCTGTCGCCAACACAACAACCACACCCCAAGTTAACGAGTTGGATGACCCAGTATCAAGGAATAATCCGAGAAGACAGGACAAATCGCCAACTGCACTGACTAACCATTACCCCAGAACACGATCCATAAATCAGTTAACACCCAGGTCCCCATATAATTCTGGATAGAGGCAAATAAAGTAAAGAAACTTGCCCCTAGTTTCATCCTGCTCAGGAATCGAACCCGGGTCTACTCGCTGGCGAGGCAATAAATATTTCAATCGTTTCAGTACATATACTGTACAGTATAAGCTCTGTGTGAAATGCAATTTATATCCTTGGTTAATACATACTACGTGGTAACTGCACGAGTATCTCCTTAAAAATTTCCCATCCCTCTAGTCCTGAACACTCTCCTCAACGCAGATAACCTGCCACCTACTCACACACCAACCCTTGTCATCCCCTGGACCACCTCTCCCCTTCAATCGTAAATGCTTTGGATTCACGAGTCGAAACTCTCGGGGTTCACACCTCACGGATTAACAACGCTGACTGTAACAGTTGGAAAAGTCCCAAACTGTACAAAAGGTCCTTTACATTCCTCTTCGAAGTTGTACTAATCTCAAATGAAATACTAAGGGGTCACGTAAGCTATACATGCAGTTCAGAGAGTCGGATTCTCAAGTGTGTAAAAGGACTTTTGTGTGGCACTTCACCATCACCTTAATATAAAAGGAACATGGATGTCACATTTAAATAGTATGTCTAAAATGAATTATTTAACTCCTTTATTTCAGAAATGACAGTGAAAATACAGCACAGGAAACTATTATTGGTCAAAACAGAACCAGTCTGGGGTCTTCGTATATAATGGACCTAAGTGAGCAGGTAGTTATAGTAGTAGTAGTAGTAGTAGGGTAGTTTGAGAAGAAGAGAGGTAGTTGTTATACTTGGAGGGTAGTTATAGTAGTAGTGGTAGTAGGGTAGTTTGAGAAGAAGAGAGGTAGTTGTTATACTTGGAGGGTAGTTATAGTAGTAGTAGTAGTAGGGTAGTTTGAGAAGAAGGGAGGTAGTTGTTATGCTTGGAGGGTAGTTATAGTAGCAGTGGTAGTAGGGTAGTTTGAGAAGAAGCGAGGTAGTTGTTATACTTGGAGGGTAGTTATAGTAGTAGTAGTAGTAGGGTAGTTTGAGAAGAAGCGAGGTAGTTGTTATACTTGGAGGGTAGTTATAGTAGCAGTGGTAGTAGGGTAGTTTGAGAAGAAGCGAGGTAGTTGTTATACTTGGAGGGTAGTTATAGTAGTAGTGGTAGTAGGGTAGTTGTGGTAGTAGGAATAGGAAAGTGACTGTGTTAGTATTACTAGCAAGTAAGGTGTAGTAGTAGGGCAGATGTAGAGCAGCAGTAATAGGGCAGATGTAGAGCAGCAGTAATAGGGCAGATGTAGAGCAGCAGTAATAGGGCAGATGTAGAGCAGCAGTAATAGGGCAGATGTAGAGTAGCAGTAATAGGGCAGATGTAGAGTAGCAGTAGTTGGGCAGATGTAGAGCAGTAGTTAAACGGTAGTTGTGATAATAGTAGGAATTTACTTTGTTGTAGTACTCTATTAAACTTGACTGAGTGTGGTACAACTACTACTCAGCTAAGTGTGGCATTAGTAGTACAGTGCTTGGGTATTGGGGTAGTAATAGTATACAGGTTAGATGTAGTTGGTAGAATTGATTTATGTCGAAACGCTATATACAAAATGAAGGCTGGTGCAATGATGTGTCAAAAGAAGTCATAAACACACCCGAGGTTGTTGACGCTGAGTTATGTCACGTCACGTACACAACTGAGGTTCTTTACAAAGAATAGGAAACACAGGGTCAGAGAGACAACTTTACATCCTGACGTGTTGTCACTAAGGACTTTTTCAGTGTCAAAGCGTCAGGTGTAAAGTTCTTTTTGGCCCTGTATTTCGTTTGACTAACACATGACCCTGGATATAATAGGTTATCCTAACCAAGTCACAAAAACACCTGGGATTGGTAGCAGTAATCCGTGTTACTTCACATACACAACGGCTGAATTGCAGTTGGTTGCATTGAATGTAATTACTAACCCAGTTTCTGAATTTAAAACCTTTATTTGTTGAAGTGTATTATTATAATAATAACAAATAAACAAACACATCATAAAATGGTAGTACAGCATTCAGTCCTTTGTCACACACACAATTGATGTTGGTAACTGAGTTATATCACAAGTTATCAATTACGCACCTGAGGTTGGTGGCACTGAAAGACACGCCATAGTAGACCATGGCACAGGTGAACCAGCAGAAGAAGACAGGCAGAGCGATCTTCCTCAAATGGGGCAGGCGTATTGGGGCTACGAACCACTGTACTCTCGCCACCACTTGCCTCCACAAGCCCAGCTCCTCCCTCGGCTCTTCCTTCATGTTCAGGCACTGAAAAATACTATTTTGATCCTTGATTCTCTTTGACGACAGTCAGTGACGGCAAAACTTTGCCAATAAAGGAGTGTTTCAACTCTCTAAGGAGGCTAACTTTAAGTGAACAGTAAGCTACCCAATGCTTTCTCAATTTATTGGATTAGTCCCATTTCACCTTGCTTATCCACCCCGTTTTATAATACAAATAACTTAGTCTTAAACTGCAGAATGCAGGATGACCTTGAACCTGCAGAGGACATTAAGTGGCCGGGGCTGAAACCCGAAAAAGGGTGATGAGTGAGCATTTTTCAGCCGTCGCTAATCATGGATCACGATGACATATGCCATTAAGCGGTGTTCTTTTATCTATAATTTAAATTTGAAGCTGACCACTTTCCCTCCACATTTACTCAATCATAGATGGAAAGGGGCATGTAATGTAGCTCCTTGGCCTCCTCTGCACGGCCCTGAGATACATGTTGATAAAAAAAGAATTTCAGTGACCGGATTGGTGCTTGACCATCAGCGTGCATTTCTGCTGCCCGACCACTGCCCCCGGTTATTCCATCTCCTGACTCGATGTTCCGCACCTGAGTCATGGATTCATTGTATGGTTCATAGTTTTGGCTCATGTATTATGTGTTTCAGAGTTTCGTATCTGAATTGTCTGTGGTCTCGAACGTAGTTGTATTTGAGCAAAACCTGAGGGAAGAGGGCAGAGCATTCCTGGACTGCACAAGAGTATGGAGATGGTGGGTGCTAGTCGGTGGTCTGCGGAGCCGGTTGTAATTGATAGCTAATTATATTACTCTGACTTAGAATATAACGTAAGCTTGTAGAATTTACAGTAAGTATTTTACAACTAGACAAATGGTAAGGTACAGGCCTGGCCCTGAGACGTCAACATATGGACAGTAGCGAGGCTCTCTGAATCAGTCCCACAACATGTAAGTATAAAGCTATTCTGTGTTTAACTGTGGACGTGGAGAATAATAATTAACTCCTAACAATATGCAATCTATTGTGTGTCAATATTAGGATAATTTACTCATTTTGGTGCTAGTATTAGGTAAATGTATTCATATCTGATATAACACTAAACCTTTAGTTCCCTCTTGTAAGTTGAGCATTATTATTTAACAGTTTGACCGAAATAAACTGTATCGAGTCCACGTGGCGGATTTGACCGTTCCTTCCAGGTGGCTATTTGTCAAACGTGACGGTGAGAATGTCTCCTGGAACTCCTTGCCACACAAAAGCTGGAGGAGGTCTACGGCGTCTACAAGATTCGTAGGTAGTAGGAAGCTACCAAACAGGGAGGTACTACCGCCTGGGAAGATATTGGAAGCATAATGTGTTGTCTAATGGTAGACCCTGCTGCCACATGGCATCACCAAAATTGTGACAAAGCCCCAGGTTGCTGATCTGACTTTGTGCCTCATTTACACACAATTGCAGGGTCTCAATTGTTTCTCTTACTATTGACAACACAACATACATATATTGTTCCTCACTTTTGATTTTTTTTTTCCATTTTGTATTTCTTTGTTGTTGTTGTTGTTGTTGTTGTTGTTGTTCCGGTCAACACAATTTTTCTGGCACAAGGTTTTTAAACGGATTTTAAGTAAATTTGGGG